>VWZS01010663.1:650017-919346 GCA_013397075.1 Rhabdornis inornatus
CGGGACGGGACGGGACGGGACGGGACGGGACGGGACGGGACGGGACGGGACGGGACGGGACGGGGCTCCCGCTGCCGCCCGCCGCGGAGCCGGGATGTGTCAGCCCTCTCAAGCCGCCTTTTTTCACGCTGCGGAGAGCAGCGAGGGGCTCCGGGGCCAACAGCGGGCACCCAGCCCGAGTTCCCCACGCCCCAGCCCTGTTTTTCAACTTCCCGCTGCTTTTAGCTTGTAGTGTTGGAGTGGATGGCTGTCAGCTCCCCGGAGGTGCAGCACGACCATCTCCCGCAGCTGGGCGAGGTGGTTACTGCTGCTGACTCCGCTGACACGTTCTTCTGGTATTTGACTCACCGGGAGTACGGCTGGAAGCTGTCACGGCCCTTTGGAAGAAATGCCACAAATTTCAGTACAAAGATATAACAAACACATTCTCTTGTGCAGCTGATAAAAGTGAATTCATCCCATAACTTGCGCAGTACTCACCAGGATTTGCTCCAAACAAAGCAGTTCCCAGCTAATCAGCCTGTCTCCTCACAGGAGCCAGTTCTGCTCCACTAGCAGGAGTGTTTGTTCAATTCTGCAAGTTGATCACCTTTCAAATACACCGATTTTTCATGTATCCCTAAACCAGATAAACCTAAACCAAATAAATTCTGCAGATTTGGGGAATGCCCTAATTCCCTTTACACCTACTCTGGCATGTGGATGCAGAGCCTGTGTGAATGCTGGGTGATCAAAAGTGGTAGGAAAGATGTGTGCTAATGTCTTTACAAACAATTCGATGGGTGAAGGTATGAATGTTAATGGGTCTTAACGTCTCTGCTGACTTTGGGCAGCGGGTTCCTTACCGGGCCCAGTTTGGCTCCTGAAACAGAAAAGGGTCTGCACAAGGCTGGACTTCTGAACGTTGGGGTAAAATGCCCGGTTCAAGGGAGGATCTGTGGAAGGCGGTTCGGGAAGGCTGAACCTTCCTAGCAGCTCAGCCGATGGGGAAAGGAAGAGGGCACCGTGCAGCCGGGAGTTTGGGATAAAAGGAGGCTGCACCCTCTGAAACCGAGAGACAGAAACTTCACGGAGGTATGGCCCAGTGGACTCTCTCCCATTATTCTAATAAAGTTGAAGGACTCGTCTGTCTCCTTTATGGACACTGGCTTTTCAGAGAGTGATTTTCCGTACAAAAGCAATGCACTGTCACTAAACATTCGGCACCAGTGTCTTTTGTTGCAGTAAGGAGGCACCTCGATGAATGTCTGTGGTTCTCATATTCCCATGGTTCCACTTGCAGCCCTGGATACTTCTGCCAGCTTCCAACTGTGCTGTCACACTGCTCTGCCAGACCAGCAGATACACTTATCTCTGTGGCCTCTACTCTTGGGTCACAGTGACTGGTGATCACAGCCCTGCAAACAGCAGCATGGAGCCAAATTTTCTTTCTTTGATGTTGCACATCCACAGAGTCAACATATCCAGGAAAAAGACTGGGCATGGTTTCCTGGCTAAACTTGTACTTTTGCATGACTGGTATAATTTCACCTGGAAATGTGCTGAGGTTCTCCAACTTTCTGTTTGGGGTAAGAAGTAGGAATTAATCTAGCTTTAACCAACAGACTGCAGAGCAGTGTGGAAAGGGATTGTTCAGCTGCAGATCAGAAGAATGGAGCCTTTAGCCACTGCTGTTCTCCAAAGCCATCCCAGGCTGCTCAGCAGCCTACAAAAGACTGCTGCACATCAAATGCAGGCGCAGCTGTTCTTCCCTGCTACCAGCACCACATCAGATTAGAGCTAATTGATCACAACAATTTTCTTATTTTGTATAAAACCAGTGTCAACCATCTGAAAAAGAATGGCTGGTAGAGGAGTGGAAGAAAAGCTATGGGCCCCTAGATGTGGACAGTGAGTTCTGACTGCAGTTCACCAGATCACTTTAGGGCATGTTAGGATAGCAGAATGCCCAACCATAGGACAAAGAATCTGGCCTTCCCCTACCCAGAAAGCAGAAGACATACTTTACAGAACAATTATCTCTGTATGGAAACTGTTTTGCCATGATGGCAAATGTTTGCCAGGGATGTTGCATTTCCACATCCCTCGAGAATAAAGTGCAGTTCAAAAAGGATTTAGGATTCAGAAACTGTCAATCTGTTCTCTGTGGAATAAAAGGATTTAATTTTCTTCACATGATGTTTTTGCTTTGGAAAATAAAATACACTTGCTTATACACACAAAAGAAATCAACTTCCTTAGAGATAGTCACTATGATATTCATAAAACAACTTACTGTGTACTCCAAAGTTGTTAATATCCTGAAAATTTCTCTGCAGAAACCACATACATGTGGATTTTAAAGACAAAATTAGAGAAGACAAACTGAATACTCACAGGGCAGAGCAACTGCAGGTCCTGTCCTTGGGGCAGACTCCGAGTTACTCATAGCCCCATCATATCACTTCACTTGATATTCAGGTCAAATGGATCTACTTTCTGCTATATATACCATTATGCATCAAATGTAGTGCAAATAATATTAAATAGTGTCAAGATTTGCTCTTGTATCCTTTCAGTAGAGTGAATCAGCTAGAAACTACCAAAAGTTTTGTAGCACTAACCAGACAGTAGCCCTGAGCATGTCTGGATGCTAGAGGTGTGCGGTCATTCACTACCATCAATGAACAATGGCCGAGACAATCCAACAATCCACTGTCACATATGGTCAGAGCACTGCACTGCTGTTTGCTCATCCCTGCCTTCCCATCGTGCTACTCCAAGGTCCCTGCTACAGCCCCTTTTGCTATCCAGAGGGGCACCAGGATCGGCTGCCCGATGGTCCGTAAAGGAGCCCCTTCCCCATCCCTCCTGCTGGCTGTGTCCGCCATTGTCCCTGAGGAAAGATGGCCTGGAACCATTGTCCCTCCCTGCCCGGCCGGGAGCCACCAGCGCCCCTGCTGGCCGTGCCCGGAACTGCACCAAGGGGAAAGCGCTCACGGAGCGGGAGAGACTTCATTGAGGTTTCTCTTCTCGTCTGGTGTTGCTGCCATTGTGGTTGATTGTTTGCCTTGTTATACACACACATGCTAGTACAGAACTGTTATTCCTCTTCCCTTATCTTTGCCTGAAAGCCCATTAATTTCAAAATGATAACAATTCGGAGGGAAGGAGGTCATATTTTCCATTCCAAGGGAGGCTCCTGCCTTCCTTAGCAGACACTTGTCTTTCAAACCAAGACAGGAGGACAGTTCTAAATTAATTGTTTACTTAGATTTTCAAGCTCATGGTCATAATGTTGTTGGTGTTGTTGTTGTTGTTGTTGTTTTGGGAATTATGCATATTCCAACAGTTAGGTGGGGTTTTTTCTCCCACTCCTTTATTTCTAGTCACTGAATCATAGCAGCTCCACATCTTTCTGTTTACTAGCTTTGAATTGGAGATCCTTGGGAGAAGCGAGGGGTTAGTTCATAACTGTCCTGCAGACAAATTCTAACACACATAGTACACAATCAGTTAGATTTCACAACATAAAATAATTCATTTTTCTATTTAATCCAGCAGCTAATACTTCTGCAAGACATGAGAATCAGGAAGTAAGCTCAAAAATTTTACCCAAAATACCAGCTAGATCCCATCTACTGCTTGACAGATAAGTTTACAGCCAGTTTTGTGCATAAAGAAAGGTTTGGGGCACTTTGAAGCTATTGTATCCCTGAACTGTGTGAGAGTATTTTATATGAAGTAATATTTGCATGCACTTGTTTCACTTCTAGGGTTATTTCTTCACTAACAGTTTCAGCCCTCTAAGTCTGTAGGTGGGGTTTATTTCTTCTTTTAGGAACAGAGGAGTTTCAGTGATCTGAAGCATTCTTTCAGTTCCATTCTTTGACTTGGGCTGTATTTCTCAGCTACATGCCTGGATGCTTCAGAGTCGTCTCTCCATCTAGTAAAAGGTGACATTCTTAGCAAGCACTATTTTCATTCCGGTAATTACTGGCTGAGATGCTTCGTGTTTTAGTCCTACTGCTTTTAAGTATATTGCAGAAACTGCCAGGTCTGGAAGGAAACCCCTTTGAAAACAGTAATTTATGCCTCTTTTCACCACCACATACTTGAATTCTGATATCACTTCTTTCAGCTGCTTTCTGCATATTCCTGTGTCATTCCAGGTGTCATGTGGTGTATCTGCCCAATGCCTGAAAAAGTTACCCCTGATTTTATAGCTTTGAGTGCCTTGGTGACTCATGTATATTTCAGAACTAGATTCCTGTAACTTCCGAGGATGAAAATGTCATTACCCATTAAATTACCAGACTATAAGTCTCCCTGGATCTTTTGGAATCTTTTAATAATGTTGTAACTGTTGATGTGGATATGGTGCCACAGCCACTCACAGTTGCATTTCTGTAACTCTTCTGTTGCACTAAAGGAGCTTCTGTTTTCCTTAGAGGCTATCTATTATCTTATTCATCAGCATTTCTACATATATGGCTTTACAGCATTTCATTATCTCTGCAGGGAGTCACTCAATCCAACCATCAAAGATGCTATTTTTCAAAATATCATGATCATGTTAAATGTTATGTTTTCATCTCTTGCTATCAGGCTTTACTTTCTGATAATATCATCACACTCAGCCTCATCAGTTTCAGCAGTAATCAAGCAATCAGTAATTAAAGTACATATAGGAATAGTAACACATATCTCGTTATTTTCCTCTACTCTTTCACGGCTTGATTAAATCCCAAATAATACTTACAAATTCTACATTGTTTCTAGGTGAAGAAAGATACAGAAGAATATACTTTATCTGGCTGTACATGCCAATATTGCCCTTTCTTCTGTATAACATAATGGAAAACCCCGTTTATTATTCAGAGTGAACAGAAGAGTGCTGTTTGCTCATGACTCTGTGTCCTGGAGGATATAATACCCCTTCATTTGGAAAATCACTGATTTATTTGCAGGACTTAAAAAATAAATTAGGACCTCTGAGCAAATTTAACTTGGACAGTTAGTCTGACCTGTTACTTCCTCCTCCTTTTTTTTTCCACATCCCACTGCCATGAAGCTGGATGCAGATCAACCACTGGATTTAAATACAGGCCTCTGATCTCAGCAGGTCTGTGTTTTATCCCAGCAAGAGCCACAAGAGTACTGCCAGTGCATGGCAGAATGGCAAAGATCAGTGAAGTCACCGAACAGCAGTGCAGGCAGCTACCTACAAAGTTAGTTTGGCACTCATGTGACAGCAATCACCACGTGGCAGTGTTGCCCATCACATTCCAGTTGTGCTTTTTCAAAGTGTGCAGAGTGACATATTTTGAAGAAGAGACCTTGTTGTCACTTCTTTATGGAGAAATTGCTGCAAGCAGCAGTAACCACAAATGTTATTTGAAGTTTACCACAAATTTAAGTTGAAGCTTTTGAAAGAGGAAGTATGTGGGACCCCACTTGGGGAGGAATGTATCCAGTAGAAATACGCTTTATAAGTACACTAATAAAACACTTATATCGTGCATTTCTGATTTCTCCCCAGCAGAAAACCAAATGCCATTTCCCAGTTTGCAGACGTTCAGCAGTAATCTTCATAGCCTAATTTCTCCAGCATGGACTTGCTAGCATGAAACACAGTAGGGGAACCATAGCTCTCATTTTGCTCAGTGTCTCTGGAGAAAAAGCTTACGTGGCTTCTTTATTTTGGCATAACACCTTGTGACACATCATACTTCAGTTCTCATCAAAGGGCTCCTGTTCATAACTCACACTTCAAAGCAGTTTTAAATGAGATGCTACACTCATTTAAGAGCATAAACAAGTGACTCAAACGCTAGCTTTTGCTACCATCTAAGATCTCTTTTAATGAGTATCTGTTGCATTGATAATCAGTAACTGTATTCATAGACTTTTATCCAAGTGTTGTTCTGAATGCCTACCTAGGCTTGAACAGCACATATTATGAGGTGTGACAGACAACTTTTAGGACAGCCTTAGGCCAAAATTAAATGTTAAGGAACTTTCCTTTTAGAAACCTTGCTTTGTCTCACCAAATAGTAGAGCTATGGGTTGGAAACCAACTTGGAGAGAGCCTCCTTTGCCTCTCTGATAGGTGCACATTTGGCCAGCTTACTATTACACCTATTTAAAGCTCCATTTAGTAATTTTCCACTAGAAGTAGCTTCTGAAAAGAAACTCCACAGAGGGTTCAGCATAGTCCTCTGAAACACAGGTCTCAGATTGTTTGAATATGTATCATTGCTTTTATTTGCATTTCAAACAATGCAGATGAAAGTACAAATGCCCAAAAAGGTGGCAGGTGCATAGAAAAAGCCTCAAAAACAACCCTTAAAATAACTGCATACATACACAGCCACTCTCCAGTGTCATTTATGATCCCAAACAGCTCCTTCTGTCTCCCTGGAATAAGGCAAGCCATTCTTCCAGCGCTTAATTGGTTCTAGGGATAACCAAGTCCAGCTGCTCTGTCTAGCAAAGCAGCACAGCTGCCTTCGCTCAGTCCAGAGGAGCTGAGGAGAGGGGGAAAAATGGAAAGGACCCACCACTTCAAGAGCTCCATTCCCAGGGTCTCACATACCTGACTAGAATCCAGATCAGAATTTTAAACAGATCCTTTAGGAGCAGCAATCAGCTTCCTAGGCAACCAATGGCCACATTGCTGGCTGCTAACATGAAGATAGGAGGAAGGGGAGGGGGTATGAAAATACATATACACACACACACATACATATATATATATATATAAAAGAGTGCCCTTATATGCTTACAGGAGGGTTTCCTAGTTCATAAATATTCTTGCTGCAAGCTGTGATTTTAGTTAAATTCAGACTCAACTTGCCAAAGATGTAGGCAGTAAAGTTATTCAGAGTGACAGCTCTTAGCCCTTCTGTTGCTGGGTGAGTTAGGATCAGATGGTGAGATGCCAGCAGAACTGGCTTTAGTGTCTGAATGCTTCCTGGCTTCTAAGGAATTCCCAGGTATCTTGCTGGGGAAGAATTCTGACCCTTCTGGCAGTACAAAACCAAAGAGTCATCCATAAAGTTAGGAAAATTTTAAGCACATAATATTATTTCCCTGTTGTATTTAGTTCTCAGGGAAACTGCCAACTTAAAAAGTAAAACTGGAGAAACCTACCTGCAAAAATAGTCATCAGCAAGGACAACATCACTTCCAGCTTCCTTATTACCCCATTCTCTGATACACATCAAACCACCTCATGAGGGATCCCAGCAAGACATGAGAAGTGGTGGCTATTTCCTCCTGAGTCATTAGTCTTCCATTAAAATCAATATCGAGGACACTTGTATGTCCCACACTGCTGTCCAAAATGTGAAGCTGGGAAAAGCCTTGGAATACTTCAGGGACACACACAAACACACAGAAGTTGGTGCTGACATAAAGACATTTTTCATACTGTATTCTTTGTCACCAGAGAGGCAAAGAAGTCACATGGAACACAAATGTCAGTCTCCTTAGGCTGTAGGCGCTAACACTGCTTTGCATCAAAGCCAGCAGGTACAGCTCCATTTGGCATCCATCCTGATGCTCCATCAGGAAACAATGTGTACGTGAACACAGATAATATGGGTGGATGTAGAAGAAAAGACATTCAAATAAGAATATTAAGTTATTGCTACTTGAAATATGAATAACACTGAATAATTTAGGTATCTGAGTATCTTAGCATCCTATTTCTGTGCACAAATCCATTGGCTGAGAATGCAAGACACATATAGTCTGGAGCCATGTCCTAATTTAAGTAGAGAGAAATAGCACTGCAAGATCCACCCTCCCAAAATTTTAATTCTTCCTGCTTATAATTAACACTGACTGACATATTGTGAATCAGCAGAAGTCTTATACACACATATATGCACATCCTGCTGTATCAGATGAACTTCTATTATGAACACATGTAATTGTTCCAAGGCAAGAATAGTAACATACTAAGCATTTATAAAGCCACACACTTCAATATAATTTATTTCTAGCTGAATTTGGTGCTCATGTAAGAATACACCTCACTTTTAGGGTTCAATTCTTCTGTATTAACATACAGAAGGCACTACCCCAGTGTGTAGGAACAAATAAGGAAGTGTGTAGAATGTAGAGATGAATGAGTTGTGGAGTATTTTCTCAGTGTGTCAGAGGAAAAACAGTCAGGCTGGCTAAGCCAGGTTTCTCTGCTTCGTACCCACATATGGTGAGGGTTTCAAGAATTAATTTCCTCCTCGCTACTTTAAGGTTTGTCAAAGGAACAAATCCAGTAACCTTAAGAGCAGCTCCAGTCTTAGGAGAACTTGCTTTCAGACAAGGAAGTGAAAAAGCCATATTTTAATACTTGATTCAGCCTGGAGGAACTTGCTGTGAACAGCAGTTACAAGCAGGCAACAGACAGTATGCCCAGAATATCTAAAAGACTTAAACTGTAGCACTGTCTGATTCCTTTCAGCTTCTCCTGTTCTTACAGATCTTTGCTGAGTACATTTTGTGAAGAAAAGAAAGTTGCCGTTCTACTCAATGCCTTTAGGCAATTAATTCCTAAATCTTCTGGTGCCTTTGGGTGGGGGCAACCAGTGAGGCTGGGCAGCATTGTTAGGGCCCCTTAGCACCCTTAGGGCCACAGCACTTATTTCTTCTCCATATGAGCAACATTTCTTGTTTACAGCCACTCACAGAGGCACCTTCCTCCTTGAATTGTGTGGTGTATTAATCAGATCTTTTAATATTCTACAAAGAGCACCTCTGGCTCTCAACAATCAGCTCTTACAAGATTTCCACTACCAGTTCAGATACATGTGAAGCATGGCAAACACAAACAAGTGAGGCAAGGGCCAGGATGCTGAGCTGGGATGTGATGCTGGGTCAGGAGACAGCTTAAGGTCCAGCACGTGCAATGTGGTAGCAGCAAAGTTTACTTCAGTGGGTCTGATGATGGCTGGAAAAAAAACTGTAACTTTTAGAGTACTCTGTAAAATTATGCGAATTAGATGCTAAATTAGATCCTAAAAAGGCTGCTTGAAGATTACCCTTTATTGTGTATATCATGAAGGAAAATGTAATTTTTATATTTTTAGTATATTAAAGATAGTGTAATTTTTTTAGGTTAAATGAACAAATATCAGGCCAAATGATGGTCCTAGAGGTCACCTCTATCTTGCTGAATGCAGACTATCAGCATTCAGTATTAATGAAGAGTGCCTGCCAATGTAAATCATTTGTCACTGTCACTCTGAGGCTTCACTTGTTTTTTTTCCTTTTCAGAAAAACTGATGCCTTTGTCTTGTTAGTTTTTGCATAAAGCTAACTAGCATGTTTCAAGGGCAGGACAAGATCAAGCAAAGATGGGAGGGTATTGAGTCAGGAATGTGAGAGAGGCAAATAATGTTGTGCAGTGTGTGATGATAAAGAGACCATTTGATCATAGTCACTGCAGAGAGTTGCTAAATAGCACCAGTCCTGTGGATGAGCATCAGATTGCCCATAATGAAAAGAATTAGTGAAGCAACGGCCCAAACGCTCATTAGCTCAAGGACATGTCTGAAAACAAACATATCCATATGCATGGAGATGTCAGGAAGGATTAATCCCACAATCTCAAGTGAAGAGTGACCCAGCTGCAGCAGATTGAAGAGCTTCATTTTCAGCTATTGGACAGACAAGGAGAATTTTACTACTACTACTGCTACCCAGAAAAAGCTGCAGGTCCCCTCAAAAATGAATTAGGGAACCCACCTGAGGGATCCCAGGTCCCATCAGGTGGATCCCTCAGATCAAGACCTGAGGGATCCACCAAAATACTTCCTTACACATAGCATGGTAAGGAACACTTGCCAGGGGCTTTACCAACCAGACAGGCAGGGTGTGAATACTCCCAGTCTGACACTTACACAAAGGTCTACAGACAACTCCCAGTGTGGAGTCTCCTCTCCATGTCTGTGCTGTGGGAGAACTGGGGATTGGATGTGTATCCCAACAGCAAACATCTGTATACATTGTCAGCTGCAGCCCAAATGTGGAGAAAATAGAGCAACCTGCCTCTCTCTCACTGACTGTCATTAAAGTGAGCTCTGGCTGCTTTTGCAGCTGCAGGAAACCAGGGGCTTGTTTTCCTGACAGCCTTCAAGTGACCCCAGTTTTCTATTTTGAGAATTTCATTACCCTTCCCCATTCCTAGTAGTTTGATATTTATTTTCAGAAGCTTGAAAGTAGTATTAGCCACTGAAATTTGTCTATTTTTTCCCCTCAAAAACTGAAGTTCTAAAATTTAATTTGAACTTGAAACAACATTTAAGTGATTTTTTTTTTCCCCCACGCAGTGGCAGTCTTAGTAGATTCTGAGAGTTTTTAAAGTAGTCTGTATTGGTTGTGCTTATTTTGCAGGCTGATTTCAGACACACAAAAAGAGCACTGTCATTCCCCAGTGACCTCAGTGGGGTTATTTCAGGTTTACATCAGCATGAATAAGAGCAGGAAAATTAGCCCTTTCAAAAAGCAAGATAGCAATGCAAGCCTCTTGCCCACAGTCAAGTGCAAGTTCTGAATGAAGAAAGCATTCTTACATTTAATATGTACTTGAGTTCTACTGAATTCTGCTAATATTAGGTACATGTTTAAAGACTTTTTTATTTAAATCCTTTAAATGGGCTCAGATATAAAGCAAGCTGCCTCTCATATTCTGCTCACAGTTGTACCTGGGAGGTGTCAGATTTACTCCACCTCCCTGCATGAGAAGTAAAACCAAGCCAGGTGGGAATTATGGAGATGACCTGAGGTGTCTCAAAAAAACACTCAAAACTTGACACACAAACTATGCCAAGGTAACTCCAGTAAATCCTTTTAAGTCTTTATGGCCCTTTAGAGAGACCATGTACAGCTGGGAAAAAGGACAACTAAAACCTGCCCAGGGTGTGCTATGAAACTTTAATATCTCTTTTTCTGGCTGCTTGTATTTATAGAATTAAAACCACTGTATAAGTGTTGGGTTTACATGTTAAACCTTCTCTGAGTAAAATGAGATTGCACTGTTTCTACATGGGTTTTTTCATTTGCTATCTTCATACCAGGAGCAAATGATTGTTTCTTAGCAGACTATAAAACAATCTGTGTTTACCTAAGGGTACTGTCAAATGTTTTGAGGCCCCTATTTAACAAGGCATTGTAATTATGTTTTCTTTTGGATCTTTCTACCCTTACAGATTAGAAACCCCCTGCAGTGGTGAAAATTTTTAACTGTAGACTTTTCATAAACCTGATGTGGTTTAACCTATCCCAGCTGAAACCAGGGTGCCTTCAAACTTTCACACTGCATAAAGTGTTAATTAACTGTAGCAGTCTAGAGTACATTAACAGCTTCCTCACTGAAATTGTTAAATACACAGTAGAATTGGTAAAAGACATTATTTCATGAAAGTCTAGCACTAAGTCTTGGGTGTATTGTTTTCCTTCTCAAATGCACATAATTACTCACTCTTATGACAAATGTGCAGTTCATAGTCCAGTCAGTATAGGATTCACTACACTTCAGGTCCTTGTGATACTGAATCTCATATTCAGCCCTTTAAGATCTAATTCATCTCAGCATTTGTCACAGCAGGCAAAACTGAGTTATGGCCTGTTTTGTCCTCAGCCAATAGATGGGTGGGGTATTAAACCACATGGAGAAAAGAAAGCTAATTTACCACCCTGCATGCTTAAACAAATAGGCTGATTAAAAGAGACAGTGATTTTGTATGACTTTCCTACAGCTGCTAAATAAAAAACATGACAGTTTTCCTCTCTGGTTTTAAAGCAAAATATTTCAGTTCTGAACAAAGGAGGTGGGTAAACAACTGGCTTTGAGGACCAGAGGAAAGCATTGCTATTCTTTGCAATGAATGCCCTAAAGCATGAAAGCAGAACACACTCATTGTATCCATGATACTGCTGTCTCCCTAAGGCACAAAGGGATGGACACAGGGCTCATACAACTTTGACTGCAGCAAAGTAGCAGGGATCCCAGTGGAGTTCCCATGGAGCTTTCATCAGAAATGGAGATTCACAGTGTGTTTAATCTCATCCCCTAAAGACTTTGCTCTGTGTCAGACAGCAGCGGTGCATAAAGATTAGAACTGCAGTCTGGCAAACTGGGTCTAAAGTCACACAGTTTAGTATAGATCAGAACACACATATCCTACCCCCCCCCCAAAAAAAAAAAAAAAAAAGAAAAAGAAACAAACAAAAAACCAACCAAACAAAAAAACCTACCCAAACTTAGGAGAAACTGAAGAAAGATCACACTTCAACCCACCAAATAGAGAGTCTGAATTATGATGCCTCTGCCTTTGCCCATCAAAACATTGTTATTACAGGACAAACTCCTGTCGGAGTTGCAGCCTGTTTGTCATATGTGATTATGTGCAGTTCTTTCCCTCAATGTCAACAGAAGGCAGGCACAAAGGCATTCATTAGTGAGCTTCCTGGTAAAACACAGATGAAGCTTTGCACAGGAGTGGTATATTGAAGAATTTCTTGCCTGGAGAGAAAGAGACACTCATTGTCTGAATGCTCTAAAAATCTGAACATGATCAGGTCAGACAGATCTGCCCACAAGGTTACTGTTTTATCTTATAAGATCCCAGGTAGTACCTCTGAAACAGCTGTTCTACAAATTTTCTCTTTAAAAAGGCAGTATAAAAAAAAGACTTCCCTTACTATCTCTCCCTTACTGCCTCTAATGATTTAATTTTCTCTTTGTATATTTCGCTCCTCTGATACAGGCTACAGCTGAGACATTGTTATGTCTCAGAAATTATGTCCCTAGAATTTCACAGGGTCACCAAACTCCTCCTGTCTATGTCATCTTGCAGAATTTTACCTTCAGGTAATTTGTGAATAGATGCAGAACAGAAATATTACTTAACATCAAGTATGGATTAGTTTGACTGCTTCCTGAAGTTGAAGAGTGTTGTAAGAAAAGAGCTTAATTCAGCCTTTATTCCTGTACATTTTAAACATCTTTTAACACATTACCCAATCTGGTGTCATACACACTTTTACCTTGAAGGCTTTTCAAGTACAACTGATGGCAAACACGTTTCAGCTCTATCAGCTCTATAATTGCTTTCTTTTCTTTGTCAAAACTAGTGACAGAACACAAGTCCCAGAGCTGATAATATTGATATTAAAATGTGCTGTAAAAAAATTTTTTTAGGCTAGCAATTCTTGTTACTCTGGCAAGGGATTATTTCAGTATCTGCCAGTTATTCTGGCTTTGAGAATAAATCTCAAAAGTTACCTAAGTGTCCACAGGGGACACAACATTGTCTGCTTTCAGTTTTGCCTCTTACATTTTATCCTTTAATTTTTCTTCACAAGACAATGGTAAAGAGGATCACTTAGTACTGCCAATTACAAAAATATTTTGTTTTCAGCCCACTGGTGTATTTTATTTTAACGGCCTTTTCAATGATTTCCAGCTGAATTGTGTGGAAATATTTTCAATTTTACATATTTTTCTTGAAAAAAAACTCATGTTAATGCATGGAATATGAGAAATCATTATTGGAAAGACTTCTTCAGCCTAAAGACTTTGGTTTTAGACAATGTTTTCTATTCACAACATAAATTGTATAACCTGAATGGTGCTCCCAGAACTTCGAACTCAAACTAAGCTCCACTGGGAAACTGCTAGTAACGAGTACATTTTGTGGACTGTCTTTCTTTCCCTGGTGCTCTCACTACAAATGTGAATAAGAGACACAAATCTCCCCCAGATCTGCTGGTTTCTGGCATGTCAAGAGAGAAATCATCAATAGTAACTATTGATGCAAAGTCTGCCCGGCAGTCAGCCACTACTGGTGTCCCTCAGGGATCAGTGCTGGGATCAGCACTAATGTCTTCATTAATGATTTGGATGATGGGACAGAGTATGCTCTTGCCAGGTTTGCAGATAACACAGCGTTGGGAGGAGCTGTCAGCATGCTGGATGGCAGGGCAACCCAGCAGAGGGACCTGAACAGCCTGGGGAAATGGGCTAACAGGAACCTGGGGAGTTCAACAACAAAAGCAAATACAGATTCCTGCATCTGGGATGGAATGACCCCTCACAACCCAGACAGGCTGGAGCCAAATCTCTGGGAAGCAGCTCTGCAGAAAAAAACTGAAGGTCCTAGTGGACAAGTTCACATCAATCAGCAGCACGTTCTTGGATCACAGGAGCCTAGGAGGCTTTAGCCTGTGCTGTATTCTTGTGACCACCACTTAAGAGAAGGGATCGTTCCCCCTGTTTGGCACTTGTGAGACCTCTCTGGGATATAAAATCCAGTATTGGTCTCTCCAGCACAGAACAGATATTCACATTCTGGAGTGAGTTCAGCGAGTGGCCCTAAACTAAGATGGTTTAGGGGGCTGAAGAACATGATGGAAGAGGAGAGGCAGAGAGAAATGGGCCTGTCGAGCCTGGAAGAGAAAACACAGCATGTCCTTACTACAGTCTATGCCTCCCTGATCACGGGGTACAGGGCAGACAGAGTCAGATTCTTCTTAGAAGTGCACAGCAGTAGGATAAAGGCAACAGGCACTAGAAGCAACATAGAGAAGCAATTAGGCAGAAAGAAAATTTTCTTACCATGAAAGTACTCAAATGCCCAGGCACCTGTGGAATGTCCCTCCCTCTTTGCAGGCTTAAGTTTAAGACTCACCTGGACACATGCCACCACAATCTGATCTCATTAGGCCTGCTGTTAGCAGGGAGTTGGCCTAAGTGACCTCTGGAGGTCACAATGAAACCCAAATTATTCTAAGACACTGTGATTTCTGGATACAGGAAGAAAAGCGACAGGGAGCTGTTGACAGTTAACCTGCAAATGGCTGGAAAACAACAGCAAGACAAACTGTCTAATCAACTATGAGCATGTTGGCCTATCTTTAAGAGGTTTTAAGATTTTAGGATACATTTTAAAGGTAAGAAATACTGAAGATGAAGTGACAAATGGACAACAAAATAATATCCTGTATCAGACTACCAGTAACACACCTTGAGATCATTCTAGTATTTTCTTTGATAAGAAATTCCAGCTAGTTTAGACTGCTGTGATTAAATAGCACTTTAGGTTTTTCAGGCTGAGGAAAGCATTTAGTGCAATAAGTATAAAGCAGCAAGGGATCTGATTAAACCCAGGAACTGATAAATCATACCAAAATGAGAAGACTGAAAATTGGTTCATAGATGGTCTTTTCAAGGTCTGAAATTGGGACTACATCTCTTTAATATTTAATTTTGCCATTATCATTAAAAAGATGCAGAAGGTGATATTTGTCAATGTCAAAGGTGAGACATGTTATCAGCATCAGAGAAGACTGAAATATCCTACAGACTGAGCTGAAAAATCTTTGGGATGACAGCACAGAAATTGGATGATATTTAATTGCACAGTATGCAAAGCCATGTATTTAAGGAATTGCAGCCAGCTGTAAATTACTAAGTAAGAAGATGTGGATGTGCTGGCAAATCACTCACACTCTATCTGGTGTACAACACAACAAAAGACTGCAATTTTTTACTGACTTTTTTGATGCTTCTAGATTTCCTACAGAGAGCAACCCTGAATATTGTACAGTTTTTCACAACCAGCTTTTAGTTTTTAGAAACCTTTGGGTTTTCCATACAAGCAAAAATCAAAAGAAAAGTATATATGTGCATGCACAGAGGAAGAGATGGAAAACGAGGAGACAGGGGAAACACTGAAGCACAAATATAATTTTTAGAGTTGGGATTTTCTGTTTGAATAAACAACCACTAATTCCAGACACATGTCCAAACACTGCTTTTGAAAGCTTTTGGCAACACTTTGAGTTCCACTAAGGAAGGTACTACTCCAGTTAATGCTTTTGGAGGGACAGTAGGTGATGTTGTGCCAGCTTTTCTTTTGGCAGTGTCATTTCCATGCTAGACCTATCCCAAAGATTTTGCATGCTTGAAGTATTCAGAAAATGTTGTTGTTAAGCTGTGAAAGTCAGAAGTAACAATTTTCTTCTATTGAATCATATTAATAAGTTCTCTTCTTCTGCTCTGATAGTTTCTTATTTTATTATTATATACATTATTAACTATGCTAGCAGCAAGACATAACAAATGCAAAATACTTGTTCAGGAACACTACTGTTTCCAGCA
The DNA here is from genome assembly GCA_013397075.1 of Rhabdornis inornatus. Taxonomy (NCBI): domain Eukaryota; kingdom Metazoa; phylum Chordata; class Aves; order Passeriformes; family Rhabdornithidae; genus Rhabdornis; species Rhabdornis inornatus. Next base: position 666,171 of record VWZS01010663.1, read on the forward strand.
GGGAATAATTAAGAATGCATGTCAATAACATTTAGGATTCTAATGAATAAAAGATAACTCATGCAGGCAACTCAGAGACCTGAATAATTTTCTCCAAGAAGGTTAAAATGCATGATAAGTGCCTAATTCATAGGGAAGCACTTTTGGGTCATATTTCAATAGCAGACAGGATGAGATCAAGGTTCAGGTAATACACAGATTCAAAATTTTATCTTTACTGCAGGAAGCCTTCAAAAGGATGTCAGAAATCTTCAGTGCAATTCACCTGAAAAGCAGAAAATACCTTGGAGAGGTGGAATTTTAGACCTTCAGCACTTAGCAAAGAGAATGTATATCAAAATCAGAAACTTTACCTCTCATTCTTGGGAGCAGTGACTGCATTTCCCAGCTGGATCTGAGTGGGTAAACAAGTGCTAAGCACAGCTGTGCTCCAATATCCATAACAGCAGCAAATGAAAGCAGTAAAGAATGTGACCATCAAACTGGCTTTCTTTCAGACCCTCCACCATTCCTCTAATTCTCCTAATTGCCAGATGCAGCTATTTAGTTTTACATCCCAAAACGACCTTGATTTTTTTTTTTTCTTGAAAAATAGCAAAGGACAAAACTTGTTTCTGTGGCTCAGTCCATTTAGACCATCTCAATTGCTTTGAACTTTGCTGTCTATGGCAAGTGTAGGCTGTAGCATTATTGGCTGAATCATCTTGGATTCCGCACCATGAAATTGTAACAGTGTGTTTAGAAGTGGCTCCTACCTCTTTAGTACTCTTCATTTCAACTATGCCTGCATTCTGCAGGCATTTTGAGGGCAGGGGCGAGATGGGGACTGTGGAGAGCAAAAGCAAGAAAGAAAGCAAGTGCGAGGGCTGTGATTGTACAGAACACAGGCTTCAGACAACCAGGACTCACAACACAAACATTGATACACAGATCCTCTTACAGTGCTGTCTTTAAAACAGCAGATCTAAAGATTATCAGAAATTTCTAACACAAAAAGCACAAACAAGACTAGTTTGCTAGTTTGGAATTTTTAGATGCATGCCTCTCAGTTGCTTTGATAAAATCAAACACTGAAGTGCAGTTGATGTCTTGGCATCACCTCCTCCCGTATGGAACTGAATGGTTTTCCCAAATTTTAAAAAATTTTCTTAAAACTTTAACCAAACCTAGAGAATATAATTGGTTTCGGATAGGTTACAACTGCCCTCCCTACCAAGCAATCAGATAGCAGCCAGGACTCCAGGTGAGGCACTCTAAGGTTTCCAGACTGGCATTAGGATATGGGAGGACCCTAGGCATAGCCAGGCCTCTGCTGCAGGCTGGGACTGTTCAGGGCTAGTGTAAGGCACACAGAGGAAATCAGGGCCTTTGTGTGGCCCACTTTATCACCTGTGGAAGAAAAAAAAGAATTTTTCTGCCACTTTTTGTCAATGTTGTTCAAAATTATTTTCATCTCATAAATGATTTTAATCTCACCTAGCAGCTCACTTTGCCTTTATCCATGCAGGGACAGCCACTAACTAGACCTGCTCCTATTCCAAGCTGGGGTAAGCTACAACAGAGCAGGATTTTAGGCAGCTTTACCTCTACCCCTGTGCTGTTGCCTAGACTACAATAGACAGACTGGGTTTGGCCAGGTTGGTTCCTATGATGGATGGGCACAATGAAATCTCTTCTGCCCCTCTGGGTGCTTCTTTCCCCAGCAGCACAGCTCCCTCCCTAAGAACAAGCCCTTTCCCTTAGCCCACTGCCATGTCATGTGTAAAGAGCTTGGCTTTCTTTTTTTCTTGGTTATAGTCTCACCATCCCATTTCTTTCTCTTTCAATGCAGTTTCTTCTTCCTGTTACAAGGAAGACTAAATTTCTGTGTCCATTTTTACTGTATTTTTCTAAAAGATGATGGAGTATTTCATCCATTGGCAGTGATGTGAATTTAAGTTGGTTCCAGGGTCCTCCAGATTTCTAGAGTTAGCTAATGCATTTCTGAACTTTTCAAGCTCTCAAGGGTTTAGAACAAAGCTTAGAAACATTATCAGAGAAAACCCTACATTTAAATGCCAGGGAGTGAGCCAAAATAGACCTACAAGCATTAGTTTAAAACTCAACTGACATGTTTGTTTAAAGTCAGTATTCAAGGTGCTGCTTGGCCACAGGAGATATAATTAAAATAGCGTTTCTGACAGGGAAAACAAAACCCTTCAAGTTGATCTCTTAGCCACACTCGCTAACTGCAATGATTTAGCCCAGGGAATATGTGATGATACTTTTACATCAGAGCTTTTGAGGGTATTTTTTAAAGAGCAAGCATGTGGTGGAGGTATATCAGGCAATTTGACATTGTAATATTGTCTGATCTCCACCAACCAGATTCTGCAACCAACAGCGGGAAGTGGGGGATCAGCTGGCAGCTCTAAATTCATATTCCAAAGGCTGAGGTACATTTTACAAGCCATCTGTGGCCTGCTCTCAAAGGGACAGAAGGCACACAGGAGTGCTTTGAATTCTAATGAGTGCATTGGCTTGTCAGTCCCCTCTGCACTGGCACCCTGTTTCCTTTCACACCCGAAGTTATTTACCTTGAAAATACAGCTAAGGATCTGTGCTAAGTGACCACCATTTAGCCAAGGTGCAGTGCCTTCTGATACCCCAACCATATCCCTGCAACTCTCCTTTTTCCTCTCCTTCTCTGAGAAGACAGAGTTTCTTGCTTGGACTTAAGAATTTAATGAGGATGAAGAAAGAGCCTCTTTGCTAAATATAGAGGTAGAGAAATGCCAGATAATATTTCTCTAGTTTCTGAGAAATGCTACACAGCACTTACCAGAGGCCAAGTAATAACTAACTTGATTTCTCCATCTTTTCACTGACCAATCTATGGACTCCTGTAAGATTTCTCACTCTGACCATTTCCTGGAGATCTTTCAGATGAAATTGTTACTACTCCTGAAAAATATTCTGTAAATCCCAAACAGGAAGAGGATGACAAGAGAGGAGCTTCACTACAAGCAGAATAATTACATTAGAATTACTGTGGCACAACTGACGACAGTATTTGGCCCTAAGTCTTCAGTTTCAGGCTGTAAGTCCAAATGCCTTTCTGCAAACAGCACTTACACTACTTTCCAGCAAATTAGGCAACATTCCAGGGGGATACTTGGGTTTACTGGAAATGATCTTTTAATCCATTGTAAATGAAGGACTGAAAATTATGGTCAGGTCAAGAAGGTCTGGGGTGCACTTCAGAATGTAGATCAATAGCCAGAAAAATTCAAAATAGACTCCCAGCTAAGTGTCAGTGCGGATTTTCCTCATGAAATGAGTAAAGTGCTGCTCTATTGGCAACCTCATTATTCACTACTTAGCAGATGCAGTAATGACTTTAGGCAAATGTGAATATTGAACCTGAAAGGTCTCAGCACTATAAGCAGGAAACGAGCAGAAATGACAGTTGTGTTATGTCTTAGCCCCTCAGAGGGCCAACAGAGCAGAAAACAGGAACTCAGAATTTCAGCAATTTGTTCTTCTAGGCAGAACTGTTCTGAGAGCAGAGGGGTGGAAAGTGAAGCAGAAAAAACCCTGTGAAGTACTTTCCTTGTTTACTGTGCCCTTCTTGCCTTACGAGAGCAAGGGCCCTGTGAATATGACACATTTCTAGTAACGTGCAGGGCTGGATGGGTTACACAGACTCCTACATCCCTGCTGCACCACTGGTGAGGAAAAACATGAACCATGGCTTCCTCCATAGGAATGGCAAGCTGAGCAAGGAGTAAGGTCTGGAGAACACACATGGGAAGTCTGCGTGAAACACACAGATCAGCCAGTGGCCTCTCTTTTGTTTAACAGCCTGAATAGATGTCTAGGCAGAGCTGGGTTATTCCAAGAGACAGTGGTTCTGACAGGTCAGAGCAGGTTCAAAGCTTCCCTAAAGAACACAACAGATTATTTTGCTGGCCCAAAACCCCTCTGAGCAGCAAAGCATCAGTGCTGTGATAAAGCAGGTTTAGGGTGGCAATGAGACAAGGCCAAAGGAACAGAAATGGTCAGTAGGGTTTAACAGGAAACAAAAAATTAAAAGGATTCATTTGGGACCTTGGGATAAGCTTGAGAACTGTGAACAAGAGAGTCAACCCATAAGTTTTCAGACAAGAGCTGTGTCATCAGCAAGCTTTTTGGGGTTTGTAGAGGGCTTTAAATGATTTGAGTAAAATAACTGCTTCTCCTGGAGCTCCATCTCTTTGTTTTTCGACAGTTCTGTGAGGAACAGCTGCTCCTTTACCAGCAATGCCCTGAGAGGAGCTGGGGCTTGATCTATAAGCTGAGAAAAATGTGGGGCTAGGAGGAAGATGTCTGCCCATTTCCCAAATTACCCTCTCCCCAGCTGAGGCAAAGTCTGGATTGTGCTAATTCCAGTCTCCTTCAGCACAGGAGACAAGCTCCCATGACCCTACACTGCCAGCTTCAGCGCCACTGAACTGTTGAAGTGGTAGATGACTCAGTGTGACACCCTCTACCCAAAAGTGGAAGTCACTCTGCGGTGTTTCAACCAAGAGAAACATTTCTCTGGAAAATGAGAAAGTAACCATTTTTTAAGATGAGATGAAAGAGGGAGCAGGGCTTCTATGAGGAAACTGGCTCTAAAGGACAAATATAAAATGTCCTATTGTACTGTGGATGTGGATATAAGAGGGGAATGTATGTGGCCTTCCTTAACAAGACCAATTTGCTTAGATAGTAAGTCAGAAAAAGAAGTGAGAACCAGAATTCTGTCCATTGTCCTTACTATTTATCCTCGAAGTAGGAAACACCTTTTCTTTTAGAAGCTGGCAAATCTATGGACAACTATTGGAATTTGAAGTCATCACGCCAGGAAAAGTAAAAAAAGCAATATTTTTTGTGGCCCTTTTAATACGTTGTCATTTCATTGTAAAATAAATCTTATTCACCAAGCAACTCTATTTTAATAGGCTTAAAAAGACTATTTATTGTTAGCATATATTGAAAAATCTACCAGTCAGTGTTTGTAAGAAGTTTTTTCAGCTTCTGACTGGTGAATTTTTTTCACAGGAGTTAATATTAATCTTCAAAGACAGTAGGTTTTAGGCAGTATTTTAAATTGTTCACGGTTAGTTTGGTCTTTCTTGTTTGGTAGGTTTGTTTTTGATGTGGTTAAGAGGATTCACAGTGCTTCCAAGGTAGCTAAAGTCTGAGAGTGAAAGTCAATTGCCAGCTTCAGAAAAAGGATGTAGAAGAAGTGAAATTTCTCAGATTTAAAACAAAGACAAGCACCCTGGTCATTCAACTTAGACCTCTGCCACAAATCTTCTTGCCAGATCAGAAGGACCTGAGGCAGGGAGTCCAAACACTTTAAAGAATTGTACTCTAATTGTCAAGATGTTGAGGAAATTTTCCTTACCACTGCAGTCTAACACACTCCCAGATTTGGAGGACAGTGACAATCCTTAAGAGCAATCCTCAGGTAACACCTCCCTAGTCCACTGTGCCTAAGACAGGTTAAGATGTTGCTGTGCCTACAGAAAAACACTGAATACTAAGGAATCCATAAGCAAAACTTAACTGAGAAATTCCTTTAATTCTCTGGTAAATCAAAACTGAATTTCTAGTTGTACAACCCAGCCTGCCCTGTTGCCTGAAGTTTCATGGGATTCTTTCATATGAACAGTTTATTTTTCCCTACCTCCCATCGTTCAGTGTGAATAAAATAAAGTTAGACATGTAACATTAACTGACAAGTGAGATAAAAATCTCAATGCCACAATCCAAGGCTTTTGTATTTCAAGTGTAGGGGAAAAAAAGTGAACAATTAATTTCCATGGCATTAATATAGGCAGAAGGACCTGTCACCATCACCAGCATTGGTTCCCAAAAGCAACATCCCTCTGCCAAACACTTACGTATTCTCAAGCAAATTACAGGGAAAACTGAAAAAGCTGAAGGCCACTCTGAATTCTATCTGATTCTGCTTTGTTTGCAAATGAAAACCCTTGTTGCACTATGGCACAGAACTGTCCTCCAAAATGTTAGAGGAGGTTGTCATTTCCCAATAGACTGAGGAAAGCTGCTGTGGAAGAGGCTGTATTTTAACAGCATCTGATTTACCATCATGAGGGCAATATGTTGCAGATCTTACCTTAGCTCAACCATACTGGGCAGACAGTTAAAAAAAGAAAGAAAAACTTGGACAGCAAGGAACTCTTCCCAGGCCCCAGCTCCCCTGAGACTGCCTCTCCCTGGATGCAAATTTTAAATGCTTGTTGAGGGTCATGGCACGGAAAAACTAAATGGGACTGGTTTTGTGGTGTCCACAAAACCACACTGCACATCACCATTGCTTCATCTGTGTCATTTCCTTTGCACACGAGCTACTGTTCAGGCCTGTTAAAAAAATAAAATCAAGCATCTCACGGCTTCAGTAGACTTCTGATCACTTGTTTGCAACCATTTTCTGTATCTTTCTTAAATACACAAGCAAAACGTGTCATCAGTAGGAACAGGGCAACCTTTTGTGTTTTAGGATAAGTGCAGAAACACTGGACATTTTGTAGTGTGTGCCTGCTCACTAAGGCTTGCCTGCCCTGCCTCCCTGTGGTTACTGCTGTCCCTGGCACATCACAATGTGTCCTCACAGCCTAGAGGAAATCACCTTCTGCAAGGATTACCCGAGCAACCCATTCTTTCCACTTGTTCAAGGCTGAAAATATTTTGGAATAAGCCAAAGGATGCTGTGGAGGCCAGGAGCGTCATGAGTGGCAAAAAAGCATTTCAGTAATGCTGGAGTTTCTCTAATGCCTCTCTGATTATGAAGAGATATTAAAAAATACCACATAAAGTAAGAATCATTGTAGTGTAAATTAGCTGAATTCTGAGCTTGACTAACTGAATTAAATTTATTCTAAATTAACATATTAATCTTTCGGAGCGAGGCTTTTCAAAGGAAGCCTTATAAATCTTTTGGCTACAATTTGATTAAACCTCTCTTTTTCCAGCCTAAAGTCTTTTTTAACAGTGATATATCATACATGTTTTCTTTCTAGGATAGGTTTAAGGGTGTTTGTTATTAGCCTTTCCTTTGATTTACAACAAAGAAGAAAAACAGATTACTGTGAATACTGAAGCATTTTGGACACTTTGAAACAATTTTCATTATTATATATCAACATTCACAATTGATTGCATTAAAAAAATCAACTGTATTTAGAACATTTTCGAAACTCATTATTTCTCTTGGCCCTTGAAACATAGCTCACAAATGCCAATGATCTATGGAGATGAATTTTCAGTGTTTAAATACCATGGATGGCTTTTAATATTTTTAACAGGTCTTGCAAGGGCTGAGCTCAGTTTCAATTCTTCTGCACCACTAGAGGGCAAAACGTTCTCACAGAAATGCTTAAAAAGAGAGAAAAAATACATTCAAGATGGTAATTTTGAAAGTACACAAAGTGTCCTGAAAACAAGAGGATTGCAAAAATAGGAAAGAGAGATATTATTGTCCCCAAAACTGAGACAAAAAATATTGTATCTTTGGAAACCATGTGTCTTCTTTAGTCTGAGATCCTCTGTCTGCATTTTTCAGTTATTCTAGAGTTACCAAACTAGAATAAAATTCTATAACTTCAAATTAATAATACCCCATGGGATGCATGTCTGGCTCAACTTCAGGAAAATAGTTTTAGTACACTGTATTTGTTCTTTGCTAATAAACTAGTGCTCAAAATATGAACAGGCCATTAAAAAACAGAGCTTCAACACACAATTCCTATCTGTTAACACAGAGTCTCAATCAGATCTGCACAGATGTAAGGAGATTTTTTTCCCCCCATTATTAAGTATTTGCATAAGGGCTATGATAAATAAAGAAAGGGTTTTTCCTCCCTCCACATTCACACATGTACAGACCACGAGCATTTGGACAGCCTGACTTTCCCCTTTCTCTCAGCACCACAGTCTGAGAAGGGCTGTCCTCACTCACAGAGACCAATTGCCTCCACCACTATTCGTATTAACATGTGGCATTTTGGTAGCATCAAAAAGTGAACAGTGAATTCACCAATATTTTCACCTCAGAGTTCTCCCCAGATGAGGATGAGCCAATATATACTTAAGGATACAACAGAAGTAGTGAGAAATCAGTGATAATTGGTAACTCAACATATACCACCTGAAAATTTTTCCTCCAATGCTACCTAAAAAATTTATCATGGTTTTAAGGCTTGAGTCCTCTTTGAATAGTTTTTTCATTCATTTTCTGCAACCAACATAAAAACAATACAGAAGTTTTAGTCATTAGTCTGAATTTCCTTTATTACACTTTTACTTTCTCTATGTCCACACATGAAGTTCTACAGAGACTTTGGACATGTAAAAGTAAATCCAGAGCTGCCCATTAAGGGCAATCTTTCAATTTTATCCATCCTAAGTACTGGGGAAAAAAAGACAGAAGGAAAAATTCTAACATAAATAAATGTTTTGCATCTGAAAAAGCGATAGAAAAATCCTTCTCAGAGGAAAGGGGCCTGAAACTGATGCAGATGCTCCCTCATGGCTTCACCGGGCAGCCAACCTGTATAAAAGAGTGAGTTTGAATGATCAATTGGAATGAAATTCTGGATGTAGCAGTACAGGGAGGAGGACTGGATTGAGATGAAGTCCTGTTTAATCTAACTTAGTAAAGTTTTCCATTTAAATTGGTTTCTGTAGTAATGGCAAAGGAAAAATAAACTGTATCTGATATGTTTAACAATAACATGTATGTATCTGATCATAAGACATATGTTAGTCCCGCAAAAGGGTCAAAGAGTTTTCAGAAATTGCAAAACAACAGGCCATGCGCACTGATTAAAAAAAAAGGATTTTTCTCTTTATAAAGCAGTGTTGCTAGAATAATTCCCCTACCAGTGCTTTTGTGAGTCGTATTCTGAGAAAACTGGTCCCAACTGGCTCTCAGTCATTCTCATGTCCTACTTTGAGCTTCTCTGTCCATAAGATTGAGTGCATCTTTTAATTAAACACTGGTTTTAATAATTCACTGGCAGATTTCTCAGGAACTGCTGGTACTAAGCTCCTTTCTACTGTATTACTCATACCTAGATCAGAGAGATAATTGATGCCCAGCTCCATCAAGACAGGCTGTGCAAATAGGGATGACTTGCACTTTTAGTGGTCCAGTTCTCCTTACTAGGAGTGCTGGATGCTGCTTCAACACCACACAACAGCCATGAACCTAGGTGTCCTCTTTTTGTGGGATACTTTCACCAAAATAAAAAATATTATCTTCCAGATACCTCATGAGATGGACTGCCCTCCTGGGAAATAGTGCAATACAGAATGGATCTCACCATTGGCACGCATGAGGAATCAGTCACTCCAAGTACAGCTTCCTATAGCTGAATCAGAGGAAATAAAGCTGTGTAAACATATGTTTTTCTAGGGCTCTGATATCTGAGTCAATATTAAGAGAAAACATTTTGAAAAATATAATTTTGCTGCTGTAGAAATCCTTGCCTTACCTATATTTTAAGTACAGCATGCAGTTATGATCTCTGCATCCCAAAGACACAAATTAATTAACAGAAAGTAAATATAAGGGAAACTAAACAGATCAGAAGGATATATGGCAATGTTTCCTAGGTGTGCATAATTCCTAGAGCTACAGTGATCATGTATAGTTTTTACAACCAGTGCCACTGTCCTCTGTTCTTTAACACAGCAGGGAAGATTGTTGGCTACCTTACTTGATAAAAGGAAAGTATTCCCACAGGCATAAGATTGACCTTAACTTTGCCAATTCCTTCCCTTTCTCTGTCTTATTTATGTAGTTTCTCCAGTGCAGTGTATCTTCAAGGATGGTGCCTGACAGCCTGTGATTGGTTCAAACTGGTGCAGCTGCTTCATGAAAATTAGATCTTACTAGCTTAAATCAATTAAAAAGAACAGGGGGTTCTAAGGGGGTAATAATATTGGAGTAAAGGGATGTTTTCCCTGAAACAACAGTGTTCCTTTCATTTGTTTTCTAATAAATTACACTATTTAATACTAATTACTCAGATAGAAAAAGAACAGAAAAATACAACTGGTTGAGCTGAGAATCCCTCCATGGAAGCCTTACTGAGTGCCACTGATTTGATTTTGAACAGCTTGCTCTCAATTTCTCTAGAACATGCATTCTGCATGTTTATTTGAAGAAATTTGACTCTGCTTTTTAAAGCTGGGTGCAGGAAATGATTCTCCCACAGAGAAGTGGATTCTGTACAGATAAGTGAGATCCAGCTCTGAGACTTTCTCAATACCTTGTACCTGCAGCACTACCGTCTTCTGTCTCTGTTCCACACTGCACCCAAGTGTGTGGCTTTGCACAGAGCTGGCATGAACCCTTCCCTGATGAATGTTCTTCACAGAGAGGAATTGTTCTGCTAAATTTATAACCTTTCTTAAAGACACTTCCATTTTACTTTTAGAAAAAAAGTACAGGAAACTCTGAGAAGGTCCGATTGCTTCTGAAGGTCACATAACTGATTTTCTTGATTTAAAGGGGGTGGCTGCAGTAAATTAAAGTACCTGTAAGGTTTTAGAGTCTGTATTAAGGAAGCAGGAAAACAAAATACTGGGAAGTTGCCAGGTGAATCGTCCAGAGGCTCTGCAGCCAGTACTGAATTTATAAACACTAGAGGAAATTCTGCTGTCCCTTAGGCAACTGCTCAGCTGCAAGAAGTGAAGTATGAAACCTAATTACCCTTAGCTTGCAGGGCCCATGGCATCAGTCATATATTGCATTTAGAATGTCAATCCCCCTAACTGGATTTATTTCAGTGACTCAGTTTTCAAGCCCCCCTTCAACAGCACCCAAAGTAATATGCAGAACTGTGAATTACAGGAATAGGCCAAATTCAGCACTGTGAACTCAGCATAGCTTCCAAAGTTAGTAGAGATCTGCAACAGCTAGAATGTGGCTCACTAACCATTCTCCATTAATTTATGTTATCAAACAGGTAAGACAGCCTCAGTACCCGGGAATGCTGGATACTTGCAATGGAAGTTAAGAAGAATCAGGTTTACACACACAACTTGGTTGCCTCAAAGCCCAAATCTTGGTAGTTGTTTTCATTCTTACCATTTATGCCACCTTTTTTATTCTGGAAGGAGACCTGCTGATCAGAGTAAGTGAAAAGAGAACATGTCCACAATCATATTTTCTGATTTCTACCAGAATGGAGGAGGAACCTAGAGTTTAAAAAAAATAATCTCTTAAAAGTGTAACTGAAATAATACCATCTTCCCATACCTACATTCTATCAAGAGTTGCTTTCTTTCCCAATCTGCTGGCCAGGTAATGCCATCACAGCAGCACATTTTTGCGTGTACCTTTGTGATATAAATAAAGCCAATATCATTGAAAATAAATTATACCAGAAAGCAGAACTGATGTTATCAAAGCAATTTCAGAGTGCCTTGGGGATCAGTGAAGTGTGGGTCTATTTTGGTAACACTGAGAACCAGCTACACTATTAAATTTCCTTGCTGTTGTGGTCAGCAAACAGCATCAGCAAATACACTGCCTGCACTCATCATCAGCATCAACCTGCTCCTTTCTGCAAGTTCCCCACAGGACTGAAGGGGAAAAGCACAAGCTGCTCATCTTTGAACAACCAAAATGACTCTCTTTCCTTTGCTCTTCACTCAGGCCAAGAACTGAGCAAGTTGGGCAGACCTCAGGCTAAGCCAAGGAAGTTTTTGAAAAGCAGTTGCATCTGCCTTAGTTTGTGTATCTCTGGCTAAAAACCTGCAGTAACACCATCTTATAAATGCTGGTATTACTCTGATTGAAGGCAAACAAGTCATGCAGTATTGCTTTCAGTTTTTAGACATTTGAAAGCTTGTGCTGCAAGGCATGTTTTGAGTCAGAAGTTGATCTCTTTTTTTTCTTCCTAAAAGATAAGTTTCTCTCATTCCAGCCACTGTTAAATCTATTTGATATTTGGACTCTATGTGGCATCTGATTATTCTGGTATTAAGTTTACATTGAGTCAAAATCTCCAGAAAAAGCATGGATAGCACATGAATGAAAGCTTTCTGAGCAGCCATTGTTTGATAAATGACATCTTTGATCCAGATTTCTTTATAACTCACACAACAGGGTTTATATAATTTGTAACTAATATTAGAAATTAACTGTGGGGTTATTAAAAAAAACTGTTTCCATCTTTACATAAAAAAATACTAACAGAGGCTGTATATTTTTTCCAATTTCTTGTAGAAATAGCTCTGTGAGTAACACTTACGAATATACAAATTCCACTTCATATATGCTTTGCTATCAAAGCCCTGTGAAGTCAGCAGAAGCAAGCCTGTTGACTACACAGGTTCCAGGTGGACTTCAGAGAGCAGTTTTGCAGCCCTTTCAAAGGGACTTTTCTGAAGCAAAGTTGGCATATAGATGAGACTACTGTTTTTACAGCATCTAAATGTGCATAATATCTCAAATGTTTTAAAATATGCTTTCAAATAACTCCAGCTTGTACACATATTTAGCCATTGGTAGAAACAAGCAACAACTTTGCAAAGGCCACACTTGCTAGACCCTCAAAATCAGATCTGCTTAGTAGTATCAATACTGTAATAGGAGTAATTTGATTTTTTCTAATGCATGTTTAGTAGCCAGAAGTAGCTTTTGTAGCTATCTGCTCAATATGTGCCTTACATATTACATATTACATATTACAGCAATCTCAGGGGTCTTGGTGTTTCTGTTGTACTCACCCCAGTGCTGAGGAGCTTTGCATTATAACATTTTGTGCTTTCACACAGCCCCCAGCATTGCTGATAACAACACAACCGGCTGGTTTCATTAAAAGATTTTTAAAGAATTTATACAACACATAATTGCATTACTGTTTTTAAAAAGGCTGCCGTTTTCAGCTCTGCCCTGCTGGAAGGCACCATGAAACACTAATAAAGCACATGCTTGTCTGCTTTTGGTCAAATACATCTTTGCTACAACAAATTAGTTTTAGGCCCTTTCTACCACAGGTTGGGCCTGCTTCCAGCTGAAGCAGGTTGATAAACAGCTCAAAGCTTGGCAGAGAGGAACTCAAAAGCAAGATGGAAAGCAAGTCAAACAGGTGAAGGGTGGGGGAAATACAATAGGATTTAATAACATCAGCAAAAGAGAGTATGTCAGTATCTTTGTGCTGGTTGGCAGTTAAGAGTTCAGGATCAACTGCCAAATTCAATTCATACTGCTGTAGATTCATTTGCTTTGATGAAAAGCTACAAGTAATCTGATAACTGCCTGAAAAACACTCTTTCCAGTACAAGTTCTGCTTTGCCTTATCCTGAGTTGTCAACACAACAATTCTCTTCAGAGCTATTGCAGGTCAGGCAGGGGAAGAACATAAAGACCAAATCCAAATCCTTCTACATATAAAAAGGAGGGGAAGACTACAGTATGCCTTTAACGTTTTTTTCTAGCCCAAACTAGGACTTCTGAATTCCCATTTTGCAATATTTTGAAAAACTGACTTTTTCCCATAATCTCTATGTGTTTTTCCTAAATAAGCTCTAAGATGTATCTCCTCTTGGGAAACATTTCCATCTAACTTCAGAGTGAAATAGAAGCTTTACACAAACATGCAATCTAACTCTCAAGGGAACACACCACATCACAGGGCAATCAAATCCAATCAATCTTAATCTTAACTTCATCTATACCAGACTGAGAACACTTTGTCCTTCACCTTGGTGATTTTTCCAGGCAGCCCATACAGCCACTCTTTCTCTCTGCTCCTCTACTGACAGCAGTGATATTTTCAGCCAAGCTTTCCCCAATGCAGATGAAAGCAGTGAGCTTGTTTTGCACTGCTACCAAGGATCTTCCTTTCAAGGATATCAGCAGCTGTTAGTGTTAGCAAATCCGAAGTTCAAACAACTGCCTCCGTAGCATTACTGTTCTCCATAAATCTCTCTTTGATCTTGAAATCAAACAAGTAAACCAAAACACTGCCTCTAGCCACTCTTTGCATCGATAAGCTCTCCGTTGTCTCTGAGTTTTACTTGTTCTCAGGATTTTCAGCTAAATAAAACACTTTGATATATAATCTCTCAGATTGGTCATGGCTTCATAAAACAAGTTCTGTTTGTCTTAAAAGTTGGAAGTCCACTCACTGCTTCCCATGAAAAAATATTTTCTCTCTTAAAAAGCAAACAATGCAAAAGTAATTTACCAACAAGAAAAATAAACTTCAATGAAAGTGAAAATACTAGTTTAAAAAAACAGCATCTTGGGCTTTAAGCTGTCTGACTTCCTGTCCATTTACTACTTGAAATTTTCTCTCTTCCTATTTGAGTTACAGAGGTTTCAACCAGATCCTACCCAACTTTAGCCAAGCTGGCCTCTTCATCATTGCATGTTCTGGCAATCCTGTCACTTAGAAATTACTACAGTCTATAAAGTTTTGGGGTTCTCAGCAGACGAAGTACTAGTAGGGAAAACTGCCTTTTAGAGAAGTGCTGCAGCACAGATGGTAATAACAAATGCACTGTGAGTCAAGGCAAGGACTGTGTGTGGGTAGGAGAGGGAAACCAGCAAGGGGAAGGGGAAAATCTGGAACAAATCAATGTTTTATCAATGTCCTGCTGAAAAACCCACCAAGTTTGGTACCTTCTTTCTCTGAATACATGGCTGAACTTTAAGTCTAGCAGAGCAGTGCAGTGACTGTTCTCATGGTGCTATGCACTTCCTTGAGGAAGGAGCTGACTGGTGAGTGTGAGGACAGTGTCCAAGCACTCACCTGTCCTACACTCACTTCCAGCCTAAACGCTCCCCATGCACAACAGCTGGTGAGCCACAGCATGGCCACAGTCAGCAGCCAAGTAGGAGAATAGAAAGATAGGGAGGGGAAAAGGTATTAGCTCATCTGTCTTATCTTTGTGGAAGTGCAAGCTGGTTCTCTGTGTTTAATAGGGTTTTAAATATTTCTTGGGAAAGCAGAAACTTGCCACTGAACCCAGGCCTTATGGATTTTGCTGATAACAAAAAGTTTTTCACGTTCTTCAAAGCACATCTCAACATAACTAATAGTACAGCACTAATTCTCCTCTCCCTTGGCATTCATACCCATCAGAGATCTACTGACAATGTATTTATACTCAGTACTGCACTACAGCCTAGCCAAACTCAGACTTTCCTCTTTAGAACTCCTTACTAACTTGCGAGAATTATAGTAAGAATATTTGCTTTTAGACTTAAATTTTAAAATATCAGACTGGCAGTTTTAATAATACAATTACAGATAACTAAGTCTTTCTTCTGATAGGTTTAATATACCAGAAATTTAGGCATACTGGATGTAAGTGCATGGCTGCAAAATAAAATTTATCATAACCCAGTTGCAAAGCTAGTCTTGGATATTTTGATGAAAACTTGGAAACATATCTTGTGAAGCAATCAATGTGAAGCTCTGACTGTGTAAGTGCCCATAATATGACCCATTCAAAATGCATGTTTTGTAAGACTTCATGAAAAGGGCATCAAGCAGTGGAAGGAAGGGTAGAAACAGGCTGGTTTTGCTCCGAACCTTCAGGAATAACTCACCAAAGCATCTGCACAGTTATGGCTTCAGGGTCACCAGATGTGCTTGACCCACTTCCTTAAAGCTTGCTAGTAGGAATGTTTCAAAAAGGAAAATGTGAAAAAATATTATGCATTGTGCTATTCTCTTCCAATATAGCCCCATACAGATGCTGCTTTTGCAAC
The DNA here is from genome assembly GCA_013397075.1 of Rhabdornis inornatus. NCBI lineage: Eukaryota > Metazoa > Chordata > Aves > Passeriformes > Rhabdornithidae > Rhabdornis > Rhabdornis inornatus. The sequence goes on from VWZS01010663.1 coordinate 681,940, forward strand.
ACACTTCTACTGCAGGCAATAGCTTACATAAGTGAATACTACAGTAAAAACATATGTTCAGGTATTTAAGGAACTTCATCATTTACTGCAGTTTTCTCTGTGGTCTGGATTGTGGCTAGCAAAGAGTTAAAACAAGAAGCATAGACAGAGCTCCAGGCAGTAGAAAGCCAGTTTGCACTGCTAATTCATTTGAGGACTCCAAAGGAACTGTTCCATCTTCTGCTCTAATATGTTAAAAGATGGATGTATCAGACATAGAACATCATCTGTGCTCCTGCTGTAGGCAGCTCCACTTGCAGGGCTCTTGCAGAAATGTTACAATGGGTCTGCATTTGCTCCAAACCTTGCCTACAACACTGACTAGGCACAGAAAAAACCAGCTTTCTTGCTTTGCACACTTGTCATAAGAATGGAGAAAAGAACAAACAGGGAGAGAAGCATCAATGCAGAGACAAGAAGGCTTTGATTGGCTCAGCACTTACAGAAATGTAGCCTGTCCCTGCTCCTGTCAGGAGGCTGGAACAGGAACTCCTGCCAAGCTCTGTACAATCAGTAAGTTTCCATTCTCTAGCTGCATGAGCACACATTTTTGTCTCCAGGAGGAATGTGAGATCATCATGTGAATAGGAGTGGTGCAGAGTCCAAAGGGCTCCAAGCAGGACAGCCACAGATACTGATGAAAACAGTGCATCTAGAGAAGTTGAAAACATCCCTGATAGGAAAAGGACTTTGTTTATTACAATAAATACACAAAAGTAAACTACTGTCACTTCCAACAGCTCCAGTTCCAGGTCATGGAAGTACTTAGCACTGAACCACTTTTCTGGATCCAGCTGGTCTTATCTGAAAGTAAATGTCAAAAAAAAGAGGATAAGCAGTATGTCAGGTCTGATCTTAGCTGTCCCACTTCACCCTGAATTCTCTGTAAATGTAGGGCCTCCTAAAAGCTGTCCTCCTCTCTTCCTCTCTCATAACATTGATTAACTTTGCCCTTCTGTATGGAAACTGGAAGTTCACTGGTTAGACTTCCTGCACCTAAACCTCATTGTCACATTCTCTCTCTCTCTTTTTTTGTTTTGTTTTGTTTTGGGGCGTTTTTTGAGTTTTTTGGGGGTTTGTTTGGTTTGGTTTGGTTTTGGTTGAAGTCATGCTAAAATAACTGAAAAAAACCACTGGAAAATAAATGAGGCTGAAAAAACCAAACCACTGTTTTCTGTAAAGAAGGTTTGGACATTGATATATTAACTCAAAATCTACACTCTGTGTTCTATGAAAGAAGTTTGAGCACTGAAGTTTTCACCAGCCATGTCTGAATTACATTGCTTATAACACAACCAATGATTTGGCTGCTTAGGGAAACACTATTGCACTGGAAGAACCCTGCTGTTTATCCTGCTTTTAATTGATGTCTCCATTATCTGGCCTCTTAAAAAGGCTACAAAAGCAAACACCACAGTACATGTTTGACTCACCTTCTCTCTCTCCCTGCAGGCTGATTTATTGATTGCAGTAAGATTAGCCAACACTGAAGTGTAACTGATCACATCCTCCGTGAATTCGGTTCCACGCAGAGTCTGAGGAGCTGGAAATGTCACATTGTTTGAGGATGGCTCAGTTTTATTCCAGCTGAAAGTATTTTCTTCACACACACACCAATGCATCACCTTCAATACAGTGAGAGAAGTCACTGGATCCAAGATCATTAAAGCCAATTAAGTTGAGCCTCTATAGAGACTCCAATCCCAAATTCCAGCTACTGAAATTCTTGGAAACTGTAGTCGAAACAGGGGATATGCTTATCTGACCTGGTGGAATACAAGCCTCTTGATCACCAAATAGTTTTGGTTTGGGGAGTTTTACAGACTGCTACCTAATTGCATTTCATTAACATCATGGTATATGCTCCTTTCCAGCATTACACAACAGTACTGTTTAAAAATATATGTGCAGCATCTAACTCCAGCTGTAATATTTTTTCTTCTAAAACATGGACAAAAATGAGGGAAATGTTGAAGCTATATTTCTAAGTATTCTATCTATTTCTTTCCAGAACTAGGCTGAGATTGAAATGCCATGGACCCTTTTTCTTGTAATGCTCACCAGTGTATTTTGAACTACTTTTCACACCTATATTTTAAAGGTGGTTTGAACACACTCTTAATGAGGGCTCCTTCAATAGCTTTTTTAATAAAGTGTCAGCCTAATAACTACTTGTAGGGGAGTAGAATTATAACCTAGAGGCCTTTTTTCAGTGTTTTTTATAAACAATAGGAAGACAGTGTTCTTATTGTGATAAATCCTTGGTACTTGTCAAGCTCTGAGAATAATACATTCCTAATTTAAGTTTATGTTTATCAGAAGGAAGCAGTAGACCTAAAAACCTTAGATCCAACTCACCACTAGCTAACTTTTCTGGAATTTATTGTTGCAGAATGGAAAGTAACTTTTCCTCCAAATGCTAGAAATTCAGATTTCTAAGAAGAAAGCCAACTACCCGAGTACTGTCATTCAGTGCTTGTTCCTTAGAAAAACATAAAATAATAATAAAAAAGACCAGAAGTTAAAGTCATCCAAAGAGATCTTTACATATTGTTAAAATAAAAACCTGTCATTTTGTTACCAACGTTTATCTCAGAAGCCCTCTATCAGTATCTCTACCACCAGTCCAGAGGTGCAGGTTCTTCATATAAAGTTGACAATTCCTTGAATGAAGCTGTAATGCTTCCCTCTTCCATCCTCCCTTAGACATTAGAATTGTCCATATCCTTTCTGAGGATTATTTCAACATCCAGAATTATGATTTTCATTATTTGAGTATCCTTATTCTTAACACCATAAAAATCAATAAAAGACTATGAAGGACAGGGGGAATGAGCAGTAAGAGCTGGGCTCCTACTCCTACTCCACCTTTATTCCAGTGGGGTTGTCCTTTCCTTTGTAGTAACAGATGGTAGTTAGGAAAGATAGCTTGGTTTATAGTAACTGGTAGTATCTTAAAAAAAAATAATTCAAAACATCTGCTCTAACAGAAGAAGACAGACATAAGCCTCAAGTTACAGAGCAAAGCTCCCTTCAGACTACACTTCATGGGAAAATATGGTCAAATAGCTCAGAATTTCAACAACACTGTGCTCCATTCTGCATAAAACACAGTGACAGGCAGGGAATCAAACTTCCACTAATCTGAACTCAGGACTTGTAGAACACAGAAAACAAAGTCAGTACTGTACTACACAGCTGGATTTAGGAACACTGAATTCTGTTTGGAGACACTTGAAGCACATGTATATTGCATAATCTCGCACAGACTTGGCTCTGTGAGCACAAACTTCTGCTTGGCCCACATGGCAAACTAAAATCAAGATAAGATTCAAATATAACTGGAAGAAAGAATAAAGAGTATGTTCTTAGACAGAAATTCTTGTATTTTGAGAGAAGGAAATGGAAACAATCCTTTTTAAAAAGAGAGAAGAAAATTTCATAGCATGATTAAAAATAGGGGGCTTGAAATCTAGGTTATCATTGACACTGGGTTATGCAGAACTTCTGTTTCATTTATGGGGATTAATACATTATGTTTTATCATGAAAAGATAATAAATTCAATTTCCTCATCACTTCATGTCATAGGAAAAAATTAAATATAGTTCTTCCCACCACATTGACTAACAACCTAACTCCAAATCCAGTCAAAATTTAAAAGATAAGTTTGTCAAAGCCACCACCATCAAATGTCACTCATTTCAAATAAAAAAACCCAGTGCTCTTCCCACAAGGCTGATAAGATCAAAGTCATCCAAGCTGCAATTTCATCAAGGCTAAGGCACATACAGCATGTTATGAATGAAACTACTTGAGGTTCATTGTGTCTAAACTTACAAAAATGCACAGAAGATTTAGTTAAGCATTTTCAAAGAACTAGGGAAAGATAACTCACTGTGTTTGATTAGAGAACAGGTTCAAAAATAAGTCAGCTTGTGCTTCACAGGAGAGGAAATAAACAGCACTGAGAAGTGAAGATTTACCAGGGCTTTATATCTGAGAGTGTGATGTATCCCCAGACCTTACATGAGCCTACTTGTGCTAAATAAATTCCAGGACAAATGGGGATTTCACCTGGTTGACCTGATGCCCCGTCCCAGATCCATTACTTGTTCATCATAATCTTGTTAATTTGTTTTAAAGATCAAGAAAATCCTTGCAAGGATCCTTGAAAGTAAAGTGTTCCACAAAGTCTTGAATACAATAGAGCAACTTGTAAGTGTTCCTGTTTGTTTTGTTAAACACCTTTCAAACTGGCATTCCTGACACTGTAAGTAGGTTCCTTCCATTTCTTCAAGTGCCTTTTCTAGGCAAAGAAATCACTTCCACGGGCTGTTCAGGGGCAGAAAATCAACTACAATCTGACCCTTTTAAAAAACCAAATCCAAATAAACTTTGTTCCCCCACCTTTTCTGGAAGTAAATGAGACTGTCAGAAGAATCTGGAACATGGTAAGACATTTCCATAGCCTACACAAAACACTGAAACTTCAAGCAATGAAAATAAAATTTGAAATAATATTTGCCCCATTAGGAAAAACAATCTGTTGATAATACTCAACATTCTCCCTTTGTAGCAGCAGCTGATGCAACAGTTTTCCTTCTAGTTATGGTTTCTACACTTCAAAATTGAGGCTCTAACTGAGCTTTGTGTCATATTCATAATATCCAGGAAACAAACTGTACTGCACAGCTGCACACCAAAACTTTGAATGAATTATCTCTCACAAAAAAACAAAGTCTGGCAATATTTCTTTAACTGGTTCATTAGCAATAATGAAGCTTATGTCTCTAATGTACACCTGGGTCAGCAAATTCCTTGTCCAAGCTTAGACAAGCTAGAGAAGAAACATCTCCTCTGGACATTAATTATTAAACCGCATTTATCAAGGGAGAGCAGCAAGGTAACTGACTCCCTAGGCAACTGCCAGTGGCCTGAAAACTGAAAACACTTCCACAGCCTCCATGCACATCTAGGATAGCTGGGTTTGCTCAGTTATCCAAAGCAGGCTGCTCACATAAAACACCAAAGGCCAACACAGCCAAGAGAGCAGTATGTGCTGCTGTGATCCCTCCTCTGCACTGGGACCCAGCCTCTCCCAAGAAACACAACAGTGAGGTGCAGGCAGTGAGCACACTACTGCTAAGCTCCCTGAATTTGCTTACTCCATATTTGCAAAACCTATGCAGTCACACATTCACCTTTTCTAAATGAGTCACACTTCCTTCTGCCTTTTGATTTAAAAAAAAAAATATAGAAGCTCTGTTTCATTTAGAAGTGAGTAAATTTCTCAAACATTTGAAGTTTTTCACATCAGGAAGTTTATCTCTGAGCCATGGAACATTGTTTACACAGCCCTCTCAAAGTAAGCTAAGGACAGAAGCCCTTGCTATGGTGATGGGCTAAAACAGAACTGCATCTTGGATTCACACCTTTCAAAAGAGGGATGCCTTGACAAGGTAACCCACCCACTTGTCACAATTTGACACTCAGCTGGGCATAGGGTGCATACAACACTTGAAATCTTTCATTCTACACTCCAGATGCTATAGAAAATCATATCACAGACTCTCACTTTTTCTTCTCTACCTGAATTTATTCATGACCCCTGGTGACTCCACTAATATTGACCTTCAGCTTATGTAGTATTTTACTGCTCTGGTCTCCATAGTTTATTGCTCTGACATATTTTTTTAGCAGAAATCATGCCTTTTCTTAGCCTTTATTTACCCAGTCTAAACAAAACAAATCTTTTAAGTGTTCTTTGATATGATAAGGCATCCATTTTGCAGATAATCACTCTTCTGTACACCTGATTCTCTGAATAAACCAGTTGTAAAAACTGACAGCCTGTCATGCAAAGTGCTGACCATGGCTGTCATAAGGGCCAAGTATGAGGAATTAACTATTTCCTTTACTCTGTAGTAAGTACCTGCATGTTCCTGATTGTAAAACTCATATACTACTTTCCCAGTCCTCATTTACATGGTACTGATATCCCCATATCATTTTGAAAGATCTCTGCTTTTCTTCTTTTCCTACTTATTATCCTTTTTTCCTGTCCTCTTCTCCTTTATTATGTAAGCTACAGACTTCAGATAAACAAGCAACTGAGCAATAGACTTACAAATATGTGTTTACAAATGTGTATTAAAAAGGTTTTTATGTCCTCAAGGAACAGAGCCTGCTTCATTCTCAAGCAAAAGAAGGCCTATGCAAAGTATAAAGACAGTCGTTTATCACACCCTCCCTGCTGGCTTTCTTGGTCAAGATTATTTCTAAATCTGTCACTGATCCGTCCAATGGTTTTGTTTAAACATCTGTCTCATCTCATTCTGCTTCCTTATTTATGAAATTGAGTCAAAATACATTAATAAACAGATTGATAGAAGTGTATTAATAAAATCAAGGCACTTTTTAAATCTCTCAGAGTGGTCAGCTTTTGCTAGGATAGAGTAGATGTTCTGTACTTTACAACATTGCACAAATTCACTTCTACCATTTCAAAGGAGCAGTACCAACATACTCATTTTGTTCACTTTCAGAATCAGTACACTTTATGAGCTAAAATATTCCTTATAATATCTTGCTATGATTTCAGATTCGCAACTTAAAATATGCCCAACTCCTGGCAACAAAAATCTCAAATTCACCATTCATGCTGGTGGTATTTGTCGCTGGAGTCTGAGTTGCACAAATCAGAAGGCAAGTTATTTATAGCAGTCTTAAGATTTTGGGATTTATATGTCTAAAATTCTTTTCCCTTCATTGAAAAGCTCTGTGAACATACTAGCAGAGAGAAAAAGAATACTATGTGAGAACATAACCAACATCTTCCCTGTTTTGAACAGTTTATGGAAATGAACTAGGTAAAATATCAGGAAAATTGTATTTAAAAGGGGGTAAAAACCCCCAAATCCACTTCCCCTCTGCAAAAAAACATTTCATACAGTTCTCATATAACATGCACTAAAGAAACCCATCCAGCTTCTTCCCAGAGGCTTACTCTGGATCTAAATTTAATCTTTCCACCTTCATTAGCAATAATGAAGCATCTCAATTTCTCAGTGTCACCAATGAGCACAATCTCAAGTCTCATTTCTAAGCCAGACATATCAGGAGATTAATGCTGGCTGTTTAACAAGCTGTACTTCACCCACTTACAAATGTTGAATCAATTGCTTTTAAAAATGCCTTCCATGGAACACAGAAAATAATATGAAAGAAAAGGAAGCCCTAATCACCCACTACTCCTTTTCCAAAGCCCAAAAGTTGTAATTTAAAGTCTAATGTTAGTCTGACTTCCTTGTGAGAGTAGCTCACTGCATTCCCTCTTGGAGTAACAGCCCACTCACATTTTGCTGCGGCCAAGTTCTGGCTTTGTGTACTTGTAACAAGGTCTCATCTGAGCTGCCCCTGCAGTACCACCTACCTTTAACCATTCCAGTTTGGGATGTATTCCCAACACTTAATCCCCTGGAATTTACAGCCTATGATAATTCTTCAGGCACAGACAATTTGTATGTGTACTAATTTTGGCCCTGAGCCAGAACAGATGTTAAGCCCTAGAACACTGTGCCTTCCAGCGGGAATATTCCTTCTCCACTCTCACCCTACTCTCTGTGCAGTGCATGGTTACTCAATCTTACTCCATCTTAAAGAAATACAGCAGAAAGCCACACATCCTCAGGATAACCCACACCAAGTGCAATTACACAAAACATTACCTTGTGAAATATAAAGAAAATATGGCATAGTCTCTGACAATTTCTCAGATTATAAGTGTTGAGTTCCTAGAGATAAAAAATATGTAAAGAGGAGAATATGAAATTAGTGGTCACAGTTTTGTGTATAGTTTACATTCACTCACTCTTCTAGAAGCTCTTGAAGTATTAGACTAAAGAAAATGAATAAAAATTTAACTTCATAGGCTTGAATTCTGGGTAATCATAATTTTTTATTTTCCATACCTTGTCATTTCTGAATACATGTGTTTAAAGGGAATACCTTAAGACATCTCTGCTTGCTTTTCATGATCTTTGGAAACAAACAGAGCATGGTGAATGGGATGATCATTCAAAGAAGGCATAAAGGAGATCAGGAAAAGGTAGTTCCTAGGAAGAAAACCAAGCAGCACACCTCAGCAGTGCCTCTTCCTGTGCTCTCAGCAACTTATATAATTTGCTTACTCAAGGGAGACTGATTTCTTGCATCTCACTACTCAGCAGCTCAGAGCCAGCAAGCTCATAGGAATTGTTGTGCTTCCTGAGGCCCTAAAAGAGAGGCTGGACTCTGCCTCCACTCTCAGGAGCACCACAGCCCACAGCCAGCCTGCTTATCACATGGTGTTCCCTGAGCCAGGGAATTCCCTTAGGTGAACTCTGTGCCACTGTCTGCTGCTCCTCAGCCTCAGTGCTCCATCAACAGGAAAGGGGAGGCTGGGTTTTGTTTGGGGGTTGTATTTGGTTTTGTTTGAGTTTTTTTCATTCACACGAACTTGAAAAGTTTATTGGACTGAAGAATCCTACCTACCTTTCAAGTCCCCTGGGGATAAAAATTTCCCTCTTTCTGCGTGAGCATGTAATACACACATTCATTACTGCATTTTATCAATAAATAACTTTATCCCAAGGCAGAAAATTTTCATAGAAGGATAAAGAAGTGGATTAAAATTGTTCAGAACAAAAATCCCTAACAAAATAAACCTTGTTTTCCCATTTCTTGAAGGAAGAAAATACATTTCTATGAGCTTGGTCAGAAAAAGAAATAATGAATGTATCACTTGGATAAACAGAGCATCTAAGAATGTTAAATATTTTAAATAGATTGCTTAGTACAAATACTGTTGTTTTATGAGGGTTAACCTTGGCACTTGGCAAAGACAACAACTGCTTGTTTAAAGAACACTATAGGGTAAACAAAGCCATGATTACACAAAATCCATGTTTCAGATGGGGAGCTATGGTCCCATTTCCTGTACATTTTAAACTTGTGTAATGTGATCATATAAATATTAGAAAAATAAAGGGTAATCATAACCATATTAAGGAGGATGTGAATCCAACACTGTAGTTTTGAAGAGAAAGATAAATGCAATTTTTGGCAACCTAGTCAAAAAAAGGCAGCAGAGATTCTGCTGCATGGGAAGAATCATTCTTCCACCTATAGGTTGCTATAAAGGAGAAGAAAAAAAACAGCTGTATTAGGTATTCTAATGTATTCTGTCACTCTTTTTTACACAAAAAGCCAATGATGAAATTTAAGAAAGGGTGTGCTCTGTTCAAAGACTACATGAGGAAAAGTGCTGCACTTCCTATGTGTATGTTGAGGAAAGATTAGAAAAAAACTGAAACAAAGTCTTCAATTTTTTTGTTACATTTTCTCCTTGTGACATCTTTGTTGACTTCTATTACACCCTTAGTTACACCAAGCAGAATATAAAAACTAAGCCCAAATCTCATCCAATTCTGCTTTAAATTAGTATTTCTAAGGAATCAAGAGGTAAAAAAGACAGAATATTAAGTGGAAGAATTACTCAGGTTTTTGCAATAAAGTATGGAAAAAAATACAACGTTACAAAGACTTGTATAAGGTCTTTTGAAAATGGGACTTCATGCAATTTGGATGCTTTTATTTATGTTCTGCACTCTCAGGTGTGATCCCATGTGGCATCTTCTCTCCCCACTCACCCTGATGGATGAAAAGGAAAATACACTGTACGAATCCATATCCATCAAATATTATGGGATATGCAGTCCAGCCAGAAAGCCCAGCCTAGCAAGGAGAAGAGAAGCGTATTAAAGTCAGCTCTCAAGAAATACTGTAAAATTATTTTGAATAAAAGTGCTTCGGACTCCTAATAAAAACTGAAAACATTTCAGTTCAGGCCCTTTAAACATTTCAGTGGAATATCTAAATTTTCTATTAAAAGATATATTTTTTAAAAGTACAAAGCATCTATTATGTAAATAATATGTTTCAATAGCTCTACTTATTCTCGTTATTCAATAACTAGTCATGAAAATAATCACATTACATTTTTTCATTTGTCACAGTGGAATCCATGCCTGCCAGATGAAGTCAAAAACTCCCAGATTAGGAGCTCACCTATATCGAGACAGAATAAAGCAGAGCTTGTGTCTGGTATTGACTCTTCTTTTGAGTTTACTGGGACATGTGCTTGCTGGGTGGAATCACATGGTCTGCAGAAAACCCATCTTCTGTTCTTTCGTAAGCTCCTGAAGGAATTTGAAAAAAACTGGACCCATGACCTCAAACAAAGTATTTGACATATGAACATCTTTCATGTAGCACTTAATAAAATCAGTACTGGAGCTTTCCAATACTTTCAAAATAATATATCTGTTTTAATTAACCTGAATATTTACTCTTTTCCACATGAAATCTTGTGCAAAGCAGCACATGATCCTTTCTCACTTTTAAATATTAAATTTCACATGTCTCATGCACATATACTACAGGCTTGTGAAAGTCTTGCATCTCTTTCTATTTTGGAACAATGATTCCTCATCCATTCACTAGTTACAACTACATGCTGTGTTGAGTGGCAATGCAAACCCCAGCTGCAAAATCATTGTCCTACTTTTACTTGTCTCAGTTCAATGCAACAACCTTCTCTCCCATCATGCCCACATCTCACACTTGTCCAAGCCTTCTCACACCCAACCTCCTCAACTCCCACCACACTTTCAAAATCTCACATTGCATTTCCAGCTTCTCTTCCACATGAGCTCACTTGGTTGGAGGAGCATTTCTTGTTTAAGAAATAACTTTGAAAATGCAGTCCTGTTTTACTGATAATTGTTCTGCTATTATGAAATATCTGCTTATATTTTTGTGAGGGTGTTTTCTCATGGATATTCATTAAGATTTTAGCAAGTCGTGTATTTGCCTCTAGGTACTTGGATTTTCAAAATACTAACTTTGATGACAATTTTACATGATGTTAAGTGTTTTCCCGTTTAGCCTTATTTGTTTTCCCTTATGATGCCTAAAGATAGGCTGGAAATAAATCCTCACAGACTGATGTCTACAGAGCAGGTATTTGTTTCTTGCAGCACTGGTGGTGAGGGGGATTTCTCCACCTAACCCCCACCTTTGCCAAGTGCTGTGGTATATTTATACAGAAAGCATTGCCTAGTATCACTGTGTCACTACGACATCATCAAATACACACTGGAACTAGTTTACATAGTATGAGCTCATGGTTATTAGATAGTTCTTTTGCACTGTGCTTGCACCTCCCCATTTCAGGGGTCAATCGGGGGTTTTGATGAAGGCTTCCAGGGTCTTCTTTGCATCTGAACTTTTCAACTTTGTCTTCAGAGCATGTGCAGTTAAGGTGTTCCTTGGTCTGTCTGGTCTTAACCAGCCTAAATTCTTTGTTTTGCAGCTAATTGGCCAATTTTTCATTAGTACTACACTTATCTATCTCTAAAGATAACCATCTGGCAAGTTTTTTTCTCCTTTTTTTGTCTACTCAGCATTAAGCAACTAATTAAGCATATATTTAGCCATTACATAGTATAAAAAGTTATGATTCAGGTTATATCAGTATCAGGTTATATAAAAAGTCATGATTTAGGTTATCAGGTCATGATATCAGGTTATATAGATACAGCAGGTTATACTGATATATAAAAACTCGTGGTTTATGTTACATTGATAAAACTCAAGCAATATAAGCACCTTGTAACTTTGATCTAAGTTGTATAGGCATCACTCATCCAGAAGCTTTTGAGGAAAAACAAGACGAAAGCGGCTCAGTGAGCCAGGATACCCTTCAGAAACACAAGGAGCAGTGTTTGGGCTCCTCTTTGGGGAGATGGATTGCTTCAGTAGCTGAGGGGACGACCTAGAATTCAAGAATAACAGGAAACAAAAACTAAGACAACCACACACCTTACTAATGCTGCTGTTTGGGGGTGCCGAAGGCACTGGGGCTGTTTTTCGTACCTTTTCCCTACATTTTCTGCACTTACTGCTTGTGACCTTCCCAGCCCCAGCGGCTGCGTGCCTAACAAAATGGGTCAGGTCGAAGAGACCACAGCGGGGCATCTGGTGCCAGCTGCCTGTTCAGGCAGGCTCGTCCCACAGCACAGGGGACAGCACAGGGGACAGCAGTGTGTCCAGACGGTTCGGCGGCCGCGGGGACAGCCCCGCCGCAGCCGCACCCCACAGGCGGGGCCGCCGCCTCACGCAGGACGCGGCCAGCCCGTGCTCGGGACGGCGCGACGCACGCCGCGTGACGTCACACGGCGCAGCCAACGGCCGCCTCTGTTTAACCGGGGGCGAGGGCTCGTTGCATATTCACGAGGCGGGCCCGGTGCCTGCGCTGACGTCACTCCGCCGCAGCCAATAGCAGCCTCTGTTTGCGGGGCCGTGCGTATTCATTTATGCATATTCATAATCACGCACTTTCGGGGCGGCGGCGGCCGCGGCGAAGGGCGGGCCTGGCCCGGCCCGGCCCGGCCCCCTTCCCTCACGGGAAGCCAGGGCCCGTGTGCCTGCGGAGCCCCGCCGGCCGCGGGAGGCGGAGCCGGCCCGCCCCTATTTATGCTGAGCTCTGCCAGGAGCGGTGCTGTGAGTGTGGGGCGGAAGCGCCCGGCACCTCCTTCCTCCCGCCCGGGTACTGGCGACGAGGATGAGCCAAAGAGACACCCTGGTGCATCTCTTTGCTGGCGGGTAGGTGAAGCCCCGGGAGCTGCTCTTGCGTTTTCCCGTTCTGCTCCCTGGGCTACAGGTCTGGCCCCGCTCCCGTGCCCGCTGCTGGCTAGCCTGGGGGCGCCGGCGGCCTGGAACGGCTGCCTGGGGACATGTCGGTAGGGCTGTGGCGGCTGCCCCGCTCCTCTGTGCCCGAGGGGCCGCGGGGAGGAGGGAGGGGGCCGCGCTCTGCTTCCCGCCCCGGGCCCTGGGGCCCTTCCGGGCCCGCTGCGCCCGGTCGGGCCCGGCCCCGGGTGTTGCGTTGTGTCACGGGTGGAACGCGGGCCTTTGGGGAGGCGGGCGTGGAGGCTTCCCGTAAAACAGCGCTTCTCTCTGATCGCCGTGCCCGGGTTTGCCCCTTATCTGGTGTTTTCGTGGAGAAGCACGCGGGGCCCGCGGTGTGTGCGCTCCCCGCTGTCTGAAGAGGCTGCTGGGACTCGCCTGTCGGCCTCGTGGGCTGGGAATGCCCAGCTCGTGTCCAAGGGCCGCTGTAGCCATGCAGTGCATTTTTACTGCGTTAACTGTGTGCTGCGCTTCCCTGTGCGGCTTTGGCATGGTCATGCAGCTCTCTAACCACAAAGGCAGAAGAAATGCGAGGGAAGAATGTACCCAGAAATGAAGATGTAGCCTTAATTAGATTTGAGGTAACTTTTGTACCTTTACAGCTATTAGCGAAGTTACAAAAATGTGTGTTTTTAGGTTTCAAAATGTATGGGCTGTATTTCTGGACCTTGTGGTTCTTCCAGGGGCAGGGTGGGAAGGACACCCGGCCTAAAAGGGAAAGTTGAGGGTCCCGATGGGCGTGATTGTAATATTGTGTTTGGGTAGTGAGCATGACTGTACTAAGTGATAGAGGACACACTTTGCATCCCAGGAGATAGCTTGAAGCTGTGATTTCCCTTTGTGCTCTTCATCGACAAAAATGAGCTTGCTGTTGCTGGACTGAGGTGTTTGAAGTGGAAGAATAGTGTACTGATTCTGAGCAAGTCTGAGTTACTGGATATATGTCAGTACTTTCTCTGCTTTTGACATACTTTGAAGTATTGTATACCTGATCTAGTGCCTGTGTGGGGGCTTTTTCATCCCCTAATTTTTTGCACCCTTTCAGGAGGAGAGTGGTCATGCAGCTGGAGGCCCAAAATGTAGTAGTATGTACTGTTTTCTTCAGACTTTGCATCCTTGTAAGTGTTCAGAAAAGCAATAGCAGCAGCTCAAGAAAGATCAGGAGCTGCTGGAGAGGGTCCAACAGAGGGCTACAGATTTGATGAGGGGTCTGGAGCATCCGTGTTATGAGAACAAACTGAGGGAGCTGGACCTGTTTTCTGGTCCAGTCTGGAGAAAAGACTGAGAGGGGATCTCATTAATGCATATGAATATCTCAGAGAGGTTCCAAGAGGATGGTGCCAAGACTTTTTCCAGTGACAATGAGCAGAGGTCATAAACTAAAACATAAGAAGTTTCACCTCAACATGAGGAAGAACTTCTTTACATTGAGGGTGGCAGAGCACTGGAACGGCTGCCCAGGGAGGTTGTGGGGTTGCCCTCTCTGGAGACATTCCAAACCCACCTGGATATGTGTTACCTGCTCCAGGTGACCCTGCCTTGGCAGGGACATTAGACAATATGATCTCCATATTGTCTCATATGATTAGACATATTAGCCTGATTGTAGCCCTTCAGCTTGACAGGTGTGCTCAGGGGAGATTACTGAGCAGAATTGTGCGTTATGTAAGAAACATGTTTGTAAACCTGAAACTTGAGACCAGATGAAGATTGCTCAGCTTGCTCATTCCTATTTATTGCAGAGCAGTCTGGTCGATGGGTAGGTGCTGGCCAGCTGGGTCGGGGTTATGCTGTGAGGAAAAGGCTGCGTGTGAACCACGTTTCCTGTAGCCTTAGTTCAGCCAAGGTACCACTGTGTGTTTGGTCACATTTTGCAGTACAAGGGTTTTTTGGGGTCATCTCATGACTGTGCAAGCATGGTGCACTGCAGGTCACCTGAGTGATCTTTTGGCGCTTTGTTTTTTTTCTTCAATGTTCAAGGTCATTCTTTAGTTCCTGCTTTCTGTAATGAAACTCTGACGGATGACATTACTGGTTTAGTAACATGTGGGACTGTCATGGGATTTCTCTGTAGCTGCCTAGGCTCTATGGAGTTTTTTGTGTATCTTGTCTTTTTCCCTCGCTTAGTCAAATAGCAGCTGTTGTCACTGTAGACATTGTGTTGGTAGTATAAATTCAGGTGCTTTTATTCTAAACCAAGGTTGCAGTTGAACATTCTTCATTCTTAAATTAAAAAGTCGTGTGATTGAAATATAGGATGTAGATTAACATTTTTAGTTCAAGTAGTAAGTTATGGTTGCTTTTTTAGTTGTTAGACTCATTTTAAAAAGTAGTAGAAAAACTTAATGTTTTGCTTTATAGGAAATATTAATATGGTTTGGATGTACTAGTTTGCAGCCATATAGTGAAAATTCAGGTGTTGGCTACATAAATAGTGTTCAGGTCTTCAAGATTTATTTGTCATTTCCAGAAAGCTTATCATAGCAATTGTGTATCATACAAACTTCCATCAGAGCAGTGAACTTGCCTGAGTGTTGTTTCTTCAGCAAAAGAAGAGGTTTGGGTTAGGAGGTGGACAGCTGCTTTTCTGAGTTCACAGCTGGGTAGTCTCAGGTTTGCTTCTTTTCTTCACTGTTGGTGTTTCTTGCAGAAATTTGGCTGTTTTCTAATTTAATATGTGAGGAAGTATAGGGAGGAGCTTCTTTACTTATCTTGATTATGGAACTGTCTCAAATTGGTCTGTAATTGTAATCATTCTGTCTGACAGGTTTTTAGCAAATCCCTAGAGTGGCCAAAACAGTTGAGGTACAGAAAATGTATTTAACATAAGTGTTTGTATTCTCAGCAAGATCAGACACTGTTGAAGTATATGAAATAAAGGTGAGACCCTTGGGCTTTTCTGATTTCAGAAGATGGTTAATAATGTGTACCAGGTATTGTGACGATGGGGGCTTTTTTACGCCCTTTTAGGAAACAGCAACTTGAGCCATAACTGAGTTGCCAAGCATTCAGCCTCTCTCTGCCCTAAAATACATTCGTGGCACAACCCTGGATGTATTTCAGAACAAGTGAGAAGGAGCTTAGTGCCTTTCTGTCCAAATTTGAGGTTGTTATTATTATATTCAGATACACTTCTGTGTGAAGTAAGACAGTGTTTGTTTAAAGCTTTGAGTTTCCTCTGTGGGGTTACTAAATTGCATGAAAACTGCTGTCAGTAATTGAGAAAGTGTGCCACTGGTATTTTTCTCGTGCTTCTTTCTAGATGCTTTGTGCTGTTTTTACCTAATGCAAATGTTATTGTAAATACTGATTTACCCTGGCTCCTAATAGAAGCTATACTGTTAATGTTGATGTTTGTTTTGGATAATGGAACCCAGTGATGCTTGATCCCCTGGTGGTGTTTTTCCTGTTTTCACTTGTAAGTTTCTATTGCAGCACATAGGGGTTTTTATTTTTGCACTGTTCATTAGACATCGCACGTTTGATTAGTATTTGTATTTATGGATGTGAGCTTAACTTAGACTTTCTAGGTTTCGGTAAAGAAACATAATTGGTGAGTAAAGTGATTAAGGGTTTGTAGCTGCTAGTACTCAAGTTGAACAGTATTATACCATGAAAATCCTGAAAGTTCAGGATTAATGAATGCTGTTTCTGAAAGCTGTACTTGCTAAAGCCCTTCCATACTCTCTGAAGACTAATACTATATAGGTAATAGCCAAAGCTGCAACTTTGTTGATGTGAAAGTTACTTGGGTTGGAAGATATCTCCATGAAACTACTGATAGCCTTGGGACCTGAATTTGCAGTAACTAATGAAAAGATAAAAAGGTGTCCTGTTTGCAAGTGGCTTGGTTACTTTTTTTTTTCTTTTTACAGGATTTTGAGTTCAGTTTATTTGCTGTTTCTTTTGACAGCCAGTGTTTGCATGGAGCTTTCATTTTCCTACAGGAAAGATAAATAGCTGGTAAAATACGTGAATTAATGTAGACCCAAGATAACAGGGTCAAGGTTTATCTTTAAATCTTTGAGGCTGTGGTTATAAATACTGTGAAAGATGAATCTGAAACTAGGTCTAGGCAGCCATGTTTTTTGTTTTCATAAAATAGATTATTATCTCAAGGAATTAAAAAAAATGTGTACTGACAGTTTTAGTTCTGAGTCAGCCTGCACTGGCATTTGGAGTATCAGTCTGCTTTAGAGCATTTCCAGACAGTTCAGTGGCTGAATTTGAGACCCTCATCCATGCTGGAGCGGTCTCTCTTGGTACTTGCAGGGCTGAAAGGTACCAGTAGAAGATACTTATCTGCTAAGGAGTCACTGCCCTAGTCCAGAGCAGCTATCTTGCAATAATAAGAGAGAACTTTCTTGTGTAGCCATGTCTGGAAAGAGAACCTGGGCCAAAAAGGTTTAGGTTTTTGAAGCATGTGCGTTCTTTTTTCCTTGGAGTGTCACACAAATAATGCAGGTGTGTCTGAGGAAAATGGTTGTCAGAGCTGTACCTGTTGAACAGTGAGCAGGATTTTAAGACCAATAGTTGAAGATTTGTTTCTGTTAAACCAGTGAGATATAATGGTCTTCTAAATCACCAGTTGGGATCAAATTAAATGTGTTGTGGGTAGTTGAGGTTTCCTTTGTGGTTTTAGGTTTGGTTGGTTTTTTTTCCCAAGGGATGCTTTCTGGAAGAGAAGTGTTCTCCTTAGTTTAGGAGAACCTTGCCATCTTTCTAGATTGTTCAGTCCAAGAGATGTCAAGTAGACAACTGTTCTTAGTTGTATTGTTTTTCTTTTAGGTTTATCATGATCCTGCAGATGGTAACTACATCTTGTGATGTCCCTGTATCTTGTTTCACTGAATGTGACATCTCTTAAATTGTACAGAAGGCTCAAGTTGAAATTTTAGTTCCCTAGCTTGACTGTATTAATAGTTGAGGGATTTTAGTCCTTTAACTGATGTGTTTATTTTTGTGCATTTACGTACTGATCTCTGCTTTTCTGCACTTCAAATTGCTTGGGGCCTACAGGTGGATTCTCATACCCTTTTATGATCAAGGTGTTTCTGCTGCAAGTCAGCTTTGCAAGCTTTTTTATACTCATGTGTTAAAGCTGAAGAAGACTTGTAGTAAACATTGATCAGAGGCAAATACCACATTTAGGATAGATAAGATGAGCAAGTGGCCTTCTGAATAGGATTCACTGGAAACTGCAGTAAGCATTCAGACACAGGAGTGTTTCAGGTCTTGCCATTCTTCACTTCCCATTTACACTGTATCAGCAGGAGTGTTTGTTGGCCTACTTACTCTAGCAGGTGAAATTCATCTAATCCTGGAAGAAAAAGTTACACATTAGTAAATGTTCCCACAAGTCACACTTGTGGCCTGGTGCATGCATGACTGGAGAAACTCAAGCCTGGAGTGGTTTTAGGTAGTAGATATTTGTGAAGTAGTTTACAAAATCCCACCTGCATTATTGAGAAGAGATGTCATATTTTTCAAACTGTTAAAAAGTTTTTCTGAACTGTTCTAGTCCCTAATTTGTGTTAAACCGCAAACTAAAAGTATTCCCCTTAATTTGAAGCAGTGAGGAGGGGGAGCAGCAAAGGCTGGCAATTTATAGAGTACTTTTTGTAGGCTGAAGCTGGTGGCTGGTTGTTAATGACCTGCCAGGACTCGAGCACAAAAACATAGCTGTCTCTGATGGTATTCCCAGTAGTGCATTAAACAAGCAAGGCTGGAAATACATTTCTAAGTAAAATACACTGTCATTGATGCTGTAACAGAACAGCTGCTATGCTTCTTAGAAGTTGCTTATTTGTACAGAGTGCATATTTTTGAATTGTTTCTCTTCTGTGTTTACCCACAAGCTCTGTTTATTGACAGTTCTTCATAAATAGATTTTTGTCAAGCCTTGAGGTGTTTATCTTAAAGGTCAAGTGAAGTAGACAAGTCAGGGCAGTTACTGGATTATGCCTTTGTTTAGTAGCTTAATTCAAACTCAGTGGATCTTGTGACCATTGAGAAAGTTCTGGTTCCTCAGCATATCAAGACATTTCTTTCACTCCTTCAGTTTCAGATATTGTCTCTATTATATGGGGCTTTTTGAAGTCTGGAAAAGTGATGTGTTACTTTGACAGAAGTAGAAATTGGGGATTTTGCCAAGACTCACATTATAGAACCCCACGGCACTGTAAGACTTCTCAGGTTTTGTCAGCTGTAAGAAGAAATTTCAGATCTTGAAGATTGGGGACAGAGAAGAAGTCTAATTCAAACTATCAATAGTTAGTGGAAAACATTGAAAATATTCTTGGGTTCGGTGGAGACATCCTAAATTGTTTAAGAAAAGCCTAACCAAAGAAACACAAGAGCAAGAAACTGCCAAGGGTGCTGATTATTTGAAATTACTTAATTGGCAGAATGTGGTCCAGGTAGAGGCTCTTAAAGGGAGGCAGGTGAATCTGCTGCTTCTTTAGGCTGCATGTGAATGTGGTACTACCTGCTCTTCCCTCTGCTGGCTGTCACTGACCAGTGCCTGCTGTAAACAAAACCAGCAAGCACAGAGTAGCTGTGTATCAGCCCTCTTCCCCAGTAATCCACAGCTGAGTGAAGGGTGTCTGGCCCATCCACCCTGAATGTCTGGTAGAGCTGCTGCAGTCAGGCATCCCTTGTGATTTGGGTGTGGTGCAGGGGAGCATGCAGGGCATGAGCTCCAGGTCAGTGTTAATCTTCAACTTTAGAAAATTTTTCTGCTCTGATGTAGCGGGGGGAGGAGGGCAATTAAGGGCTCCAAACTCCAAGCCCTGTTCAAGAATGCAGGTCAAGTTTTTTTGTCCTCATTTCTTCCCTAGTTCCATATCTCATTAATATAAGTCATACCTTGTTCTTTATCTTGTGATTACAGTTGCTTGAAAACAAGTTCTTGTGTAAACTGTCCAAAATCAAAAGCAGAAAATTTTTCAAGAGAGTAAGCACAAGAAGAACAGGTATGGAGGGGTTGCAGGAAAGGAAGTCAACTCTAAAGCTAACTTCCTTCATTGCCTACACAGGCAAGTTACCATGGAGTGGGGCCTGTTTTGAACTGCAGGAAACACAGACAACTTTGTCTGTCTCACAGCTTAAGAGCTTCAGTAGCTTCATGTCAAATTATTTTGGGAGCTGACCTACCTGTGCTTCTCACATGCTGTTCATGTCTTGAACTTTTGTGTTACAAGCTCTTACTGTTTCCATCTCTGGCTAAAATAAATATTAGCACATCTACTCTTTCTGGAACTCTTAATTTTAAAGTAAGTCTATTTATAGCTTACTGTTAGAAGCCAGTGAATTGCTCATTTGGAGCAGGCTGCTCTAATGTCTGTGTCAGGCTGTAACTGCATGTGTGCAGCACACACTGAAAGACTGTCTTTCATCTTCCTGTGATAACACTTTTTTTTCCAGACTGACAAAGAAACATGCTATCTTTCTTCAGTTAAACCTTGAAAGAGAATAGACTTCAGTCTAATGTTGGAACTAGGGACAGGCAGGATGCCTTTAGGCTTAGTAATGGGATATGTCTAGGTCACTGGGTTTAAATGGAGTGTTAAGTGAGCATCAGACTTCTACTTGGCAGCTCTACTCCTCTCAGTTCACTTCATACAAACAGATCAGGTTTGTAGGATGCAGTGCTGTATTTTTGGTATTCTCTGTGATAGAGAGTCATCAGACTACTCTCCTATGAAATTTTATAGGATATATTGAGTCTTAGCTATTATTCCTAATTTGGACTGAACTCTACTTTTCATTTTGGAAAACATTTTAAGACTCGAACAGGCTTACATATTATTAAAGGGTTTGGTGGTGTTTGAGCTTCCTGTGTTAGAAGAAAAATAGCTGATAACTATCTCATCAGAATCAAGCACTTCTTCTAGTTATATATGCCTTATTCTATATGTTAGGGGAAGCAAATACAGGCCCTTTGACTTTAATACGAATTGTATTTATGTGTTAGTGCATTTCAAACTGACCTGTAGTTAGCATTAATAACAGAACTGAAATCTGGGTTTGCTTCTTTGGGTTGAATTTCTTGTTTGTTTGTTTTTTGAAAGAGATAGTGTCCTGGCCATAGTTTTAAGAAGGGTGTTTCGCAATGTTAAGAATACTGCTCTCCGAAAAGGTTCAAGAGACTGTCTTGGAACTCAGAATTTGTGGATTTGCTATTTTTTCCCTCCAAGGCTGCAGTTGCACAGCTAGGAATGTAGATATTAGTAACTGAGTTCTGAAGAAGGCCCTGAGCAGAGCTGTACAGGGCAGTGTATTCCTGCACTGTGGGTGAGCAGAACAGCAGGAACTGCTCTTAGCACAAGTTGTGCATGGGTTGCCTTGCTTTGCTCTCAGGAATGAGAGACAGACTAAAGCAAACCCAGCAAGTCTTTACCTGGTCAGCCATGTGAGCTCTTCTACTTCTGCAGTTTCTACTCCATAGTACCTGGTCTGCCTTGCAGAAGTGAGCAGAGCTTGGGAAGCGCTTGGACAATCACTGCTTTCGTGGTACAATGACCAAAATACAGTCAGGCTTTCAAAGCTGTTATTAAATTGTGATGCTGCAGATTTTACCAGATTTTATGTATAATCCCATATGCATAGTGCGTAAATCTTTTCTGCCCTTAAGGATTTTTGGCACCTTTTTGTAGTCAGGAGTGTGCTAAACATTAAAAAAAAAAAGGTAAAATTTGCCATAAGAAGTTAAACATTTAAGCTGCTGAGCTACTTTCCAGAATTGATTTTTATGTACTATGCACCTTCACTATGTTTTGTCTGTTTAAATTTTCACTTCAAGTTGTGCAGTTTGCAAACTGCCCTAACAGTTGGCTTTCCTTCAAGGGCAAATAACTGTCATTGTTGTACATGTTCCCATTGGCTCTTTACTTTTTGCAGTGGGACTGTGTTGACTATAATGTCAATTCTATGTGAATGTATTTTCACATAGTTCATTTCAGTTTCTTTGCAGTTAAAAATGTGATGATCCTGTTTATCTTTGCAGATGCGGAGGTACTGTTGGTGCAATTCTGACATGTCCACTGGAAGTTGTAAAAACACGACTGCAGTCCTCCTCTGTGACTCTCTACATCTCTGAAGTTCATCTCAACACTGTGAATGGTGCTACCGTCAACCGAGTAACCAGAGTTTCTCCTGGACCTCTCCATTGTCTGAAGTGAGTGTACCTGCACAAGGGTTTGGGTTCATTTTGGGGAGGGAGGAGATCAAAATCTGTATAGAAGATTCTGACTCTTATGTCTGTCATGACGCTACCAGGAGATGACTTTCTGTATTTCGCCTTTTAATTGTGTTTCCAGTTTTTTTGGATGTCCTTCATGGTTGTATGAAGCTTGTATGTTGAAGTAGCCATAGCATGTATACCTTGTACAACTCACAGCTCCAAACTGCATCACCAAAATTCACTAACATTTAAGTGCCAGACTCCCATTTTCATGACTTTTTTTTAACTGTTTTGTGTCCAAATCATAGAAGTTACTGAATATGGAGGCAATTAAAATTAACTCTGTTTCTTAGTCTCTTTCACTACCCACACAGTTTTTATCCTTTGAGTATCTTCTGGTGGATATGTGACTAGTAATTCTCTTTTAGAGCTAGTAAGAAATAGCTAAGCCCAGCTTTTGCAGTGAACTGAGATGTGTTACTTGTGTAGTGCCTCACTGGATGGGGGCTGCCTTTCCTCTCCTTGTTTGCAGTGCTTGTGTAGTTCAGGAGCCAGCAGGGAAGTCGTAAGGCTACAGTTCAACTGCTTGTATGGCCCCCAGGAAGGGTTTACTTCCCCCTGAGGGACTCAAGCTAGCCAGCTAAGGCGGGGAGGGGGAGGTACCTTCAATATTTGGGGATGAGGGGAGATTTCCTACAGGAAGGACCTGCTACTGCTTCTTGCATTAGAAGGTTGGTTGTCTTGACAACTTCTATCTTCTATTCTCAATTAATTAGTAAGAAGTAGTTTGTAGACTGCCCCTTCTGGCAGTTGCAGTGTGGGGTTTAAACTTAATCTGGATAGAGCATAGGATTTTCTTAAATGGAGGTTGTACCCAAATAGCTCCTTTAATGGAATATCATTCTTATGAAAGTTTGGGTTCAGAGTCTTGTCACAAGGGTCTGAGTGAACGTGTTGGGAGCAGGTATGTGGGAAGGAAAGGCTTAGATTGTGGCCAACAGGGAAATCTGTTTTACTTACTGGCTTCTCTTGATGGAAGTAGAGTGCTTCAGCTTCTTTCTGAATGTTTGGTTATGAATTTATTTTCCATTTAGAAATGAATATCAATGAATAACAGGTTGAATAGATTTCTTTTTGTTATGCTTCTCTGCTAGTAGCCTGCTATGCTTTTAATGCATCCCTAAGACTGAAAATAATTTGGTATTCCCAGGAAGCGAATTCAGACTGAGGTAGAGGTAGCCCATGATGAACTTTATTGGTAGGGCTTGTTTGTTTTGTTGGTTTGTCTTTAACAATTGTCCTCTTACATAATGCTGTTTATCTGTAATACAAGAATGTGTCTCTTCTGCTGCTTTTGTTCTTTGCTTAGATGTGTTTTCTTTCAGGCCATTGTCAAAGGGCTGAGATGGAAAGCCTGGGTTTCAAGTTCTTTAAATACAGTAAATATGAAAAAAATTCCAAATGACATGGCAATGGACTGTGATAATAAAAACACATAGGTGCAGGACATAATTATTCTTGGTTAAGGTACTAGGGCTGTTTAGTGGGGAAATAAAACTGGATTCCTTTGTCACTGACATGCCCTTACTGTCATTAGATAATTTTTGACTCATAGTTGTCAGACTTCAGTTGTGTCATAGCAAATTTGGTGCAGTGCTCAAGGCTCGCGTTACTCCATCTAAAAGCAGAGTGATTCAGGCAAATTATGTCAGAATTTCAGTGAACTGACTGCTGTAGAATCACATCTGCATCTTAAGCATCAGTGGAGGTGACTTGAAAGGCATCTCTGTTAGGAAACAAACTGAGAAAAACAGGTGACTCTCTTCTCTGGCACCAAAAGCAAATTCTTTTTTTCTTAAATATCTGTGCTGCATGTTATTACATTTTCTCACCATTTATGTTGCACAATTTAAACCTAGAGGTCTTGCTAGTGGAAATCTCACCAGCCTCTCAGTGCAGGCTCTCCATATGACATAAAGTACGTTGAGGCTGTATGGAGCACTTGTCCTGGTCTTCCAACCATGGATTTGCCCTTAACTGCTTTCAATAAACAAGTGCAGGCCCTGGGATCTACTCTTTAATGCAAAAAGTTTGTGTCTTATTTTCAGTGCAGCCTCTGGCACTCCTCTAGCTGGTGTCTGTGAATGCAAAAGAGCATCAGTAACTATGTCCATTGTAATCCTCTCTTCAGCTCTTTGCTGCTCAGTCAAATTCTGGGACTGTAGATCCAAAAGAAGCAAATAGACCTGGTACACTTGATTCCTAAGTTTCAAAGACAGAGATTCCTGCTGCTTTGAATACATGTATAGCTGTAGCTATGTGTGCATATATACATGTGTGACACATGATGTGGTAGTAGTGGTTTAAGTGGATACAGATCATGTTAATTGGGTTCAGCATTGCAAGGCATAAAAATGCTTTCAGGATGACAGACAGGTCCAAAAAACTTGTATTTCCAAGGTGTCTTTGAGTGTGTTCAGTATTCCAGTTACTGCTGTGGAGTGATTCTACCCACATAGTGAAATGATAGCTGATTGTTATGGACAAAAAGCTGGGGTGTTAGTGGACACATTATATGTCAGTCCTAAATACTGAGAGTGGAGTGGTAACTACAGAACTACTGGTTTATTTTTGTTTAGTGAAAGCAAAGGTAAACTTTCAGTTTGATTTAGCAGCAGAGCAATGGTGAATTGCTTTCACTTGTTTGTTCTGATAGTAAATTCCAAGCAAAATGGCCATTTATACTATAAGGGTAGTTTGCTTTATTGAGTAATTGACTTGTCATTAACCTGCATGGCTCTTTGGAGAAGAAATATACAGAACTATTTGTGTGCATTGTGTGTCTAAATCAGTAAGTTCAGGGTTCTGTTTCATAGCATGTGGGAATGTAGTTAATTCTTAACTTTAAATCTGGTTCCCAAGTATTTGCTAGAGCAATTTGCAGTAATGGGATGCAGGTAGTCCTTGTTTTTCCTCCCATGTCCTACCATACTTTTTAAAATACCAATGTGATTAGCATCTAGATTGTGGGGCAGACTGATTTCACTAGAACTGAATATTAATGTTTCTTACTGTGCCAGGGTACCTTGCTGCATAACTGTCTTCAGCTCTTCCTAAAATCCACAACTACATGGGATCCATATTGCAAAACTAAAGGACTAGTAATGCCCTTTGTGAAGTCTCAACTCACTACTTGTACCATGCTTTCCTGTAAATTCCACAAATGTGGAAGGTTACACCCTGCTGCCACCCAAGCAATCTTTCCTGAGCTGTATTTATAGTAGACATGGTACAGGAGATGTGAGGATTCTGCTGTGGCTGTGACTCTGCACAGGTTACACTTTTGTCTCAGTTACTATCAGTGAATTACCTTGCATGTATAGGTAAGGATTGTCTTCCCTGGAATGAGTCAAAAGCCAAAAAACTGCAAGCTCCACAGCCCAGCAGCAGTGCTGCACACAGGCAGCAGCTCAGAACTGACAGGAGGGAGTCCCTGCCAGCCTCTAGGAAGGGGAACTTCTCACACTGAAGTTTTCAACTTGCTTTTGCTGTAGTCAAAATAATCACCATGTCTTATAGAATAAAGCTAAGAATGGGCTTCTAGTTGAATACTTAGTGGATTTCAGCATTTTATGGGTATATGGAAGGCAGGACAAATAGGAAAGCAGCTTTTAGAGATACAAACTTCTGCCATGAAATTTAGTGTCCTCTTAGGAGTATTGTGGAATCATACTAGGGTAGACATGCAATGCCATGTTGAGGTCTCTCTTTTTGAAGGGAGGAGTTAACAATAAATTGCCAAAGGTGTCCCAGTCTGGGTGTCATAGGCAGTAGATCAGCATCTTCCAGAGTGGCTCTCGGGCAGCAATGACTGAGAAACTGGACTTCTGAAGTCTCTCTCCTGTCCTCTCTTGCCCTTTGCTCCCTGGCCCTCCCACTCAAAAAGTTCACAAACATTGGGAGCTGGACGGTGGTGAAAGGAATGTGGCCTAGAATAAAGTATTTTTGCCTCCTGAACAATCTACAGCCTACATGAATGGGAACATTTCCATGCTTAGTATTTTCTCCCTGATTCAAGGACACTTTCTTAACTTTTAACAGACAACTCTCTACATGTATGAGTTCCTAAGATTAAAAAAAAAAAGATAAATCTCTGAGATCTCAAGTCTTACTTCTGCATTTAGTTTATGGTTTTAATGGTGTGTTGAGCAATAATGTAAATTTTATGCTGATTCTAGGAAATGACAAATTTTTTTGTGGTCAGCACTGTGTTATTGTCAGTTACTATGAAAGTTTTTCACATGATGTTGTTTTCATGGTTAGTGCATTCCTTAATTTTGCTCTGAGTGTTACAGTATTGTCTTCTTGTTTTCTAGGATGATCTTGCAAAATGAAGGCCCTCGTTCTCTGTTCAGAGGGCTGGGTCCTAATTTAGTTGGCGTTGCTCCTTCCAGGTAAATACAAACATGCACAATAAATGAAATCCATTAAGGGCTTTCATGTGTGTTTGAAACAAGTCTTGCATCTACAGTTGTAAATACTTAATTAGCAGCAAATAATCTTTGGTTCCTGTGGTAATTTTTTGCCTGAGGAATTGAGCCATTTATGTACTTCAGACCTCCAGCTGTGTCAGCATTTCCTATCCTGTGTGCTATTGTAGTAGTATTTACTGTTGGGTGCTATCCCTTGTGCAGAGTTTTGTCTAGTTAAAAAGAAAAATTCTTAAGGAATTGCACATGTAAACTGCAAGTTTGGATCTTGGAAAATACGAAGGTAGACTTAGCTTTCAGTTAATCCATCATCTTCAGGAAGCAATTATGTGATTGTAGCCTCAAAACACTGGATCTTCATTCTTGAGTTCTGGTGAAGCACAGCCTGGTGCTCCCTTGCAGGAGGAAGCCTGTTCTGAAACTTCAAAAAGGATGAGACACTGGGTAGGATGAGAGACTTACCAGCTGTCCCAGGGAAAGCAGATCCAGCAGGGGACTGGGCTCCAAAGGGTACTGGGGCAGTGCAGGGTGAGGATGTAAATCTGATCTAGTTGGCAGTGAGATCTGTTGCTGTTGTTTGTTGCTGTGCATCAGCACAAATACTCCAGCTCCTCAGCTGGTGCTGGCAGGTAGAGGAGCATATTATGCCAGAGTTTGAATTTATCCTTACATAGAGCTGTTAGCTGAAGTTCGGTCCAAAAATAGGAGAATACATGGGAAGAGCATAGAAAGAAAGCTGTGTAAAAGTAATATATTCCTTAGGCCTGGATGAGGAATACCTGGAGTTGTTTCCTGGCTTTTTTCTTCTATGTTTAGGAGAAGAGCCTTTATGCAGAGGGAATGTATTCCACAAAGGTTTTATTTCCTTGACTTAGTGCCCTGCTTTTATTCATTTGTTTTGCTTGAAGAGAAAACGTTCCTATGGCCTGCACACTCAGTTGGAGAATATCTTTTCTGGTTTTAGGTATTTGGATGTTTCTGAGAAATGTTACTAAACTGAGCTTTAGATCTGTTGAGGTAATGTTCTTTAGATCCTCTGCATAAGTAAGAAAAAACAATAATCTAATTCCTTAAGTTTATTTTAGAAAATTTTTAAAGGATTTAGGACTATCAGAGTTGTTTTTCTGATCACTTAGCTTAGCACCGCTCTTTGGCAAAGCTGAAGTAAACCCAGTAGCATTTTGTTCTTGACACCTATGGGATATCAGCACTTCCTAGTCTGGAGAGCCTGTACTTTTGTACAATAGACCAGTCTGTTCTATCAAGTCTTCAATATTGATATCACTTCAGTTGCAGCTTTTACCCCGTAATGGGATCCATTGCCTAAGTAACCATCTTCCATGAATGTTTTTTGAAAAAAAAAAAAAATCTATTTCTTTTCAATCAGTTATGTGTTAGATCTTCTGTTTCCCTTTGGTTCTTCCTGTAGGTGAAATGCTTACCTTGCTAAAATGTCTGCTTGATGTAGTGTGTAAACCTTATTTATAAGCACGTCTTCATTTCCCTCTGGCTGATTCTGTCTTCAACCAGTACTTCATTTCAATTAAGCATTAGCTAAGTGGATTTAACATCAGCTCTTTGTTTAAATAAGCTGTAGAGAAGCATATTTTATAACACATACAGTGTACTTAACTGAGTTCAGGTTCCATTTTAGAAATTACACCCATAAAGCAAGCACTTTATCTTTTTTCTAATAAAGAAAAGCATGTTCGCACAGCTAATGAGGTTAATGTTCTACTTGGGAAAAGTGGCACAGCCTTTTTTTTTCTCTTGTAGAGGGTGTCTGTAGATTTAAAATAAGCTGAAATGTGAGGTTTATACATGCTTAAAGCAAGTTTTTTAGCTTTAATGAATGAAAACAACCATTTTTCATAATATATTGAATTGGGATGCTGACCTTGTCTAGCTTTGTTTGGATACCAGTTGACAGACTTGTATAGCACAAGGTTACAACATTTTTGTTGGTGTCTTCAGAGACAAAAATCAGTGTCTATTATAAATACAGAACTTTGGAAAAAAGATGTGAATCACAGCTGTTCTAGCATTTAAAGTATAAATATTTATAAGGTCAAATTATCAACTTTTAAATCTTAAATGCTATAGTAATAAGAATGCTGGGGGTTTTTTTAAGAGTCTACATATGTGGTAGTTCTCTTCAAGTTGTCCTGATATTGAAATGAGTTTAGGTCCATTAGAAGAAGTTTGTTCTATTATTAATATTGAAGAATATGAAATGTTTTCAGTGTTTTTCTTCCCTGGCTGAGCTTCTTAGTGTCACAGAAATGACTGCCATATTTCAAACTATCTGTCCTTCCCCTCACAAATTGGTAATTGGAGCTGTTGGGTGGAAAAAAGTTCAAGTGTCATGTTTAGATTTTTCATTTCCATCACTGGAATAGTCCCACTACTTTGCAAGAGTTAAGCCTTGAGTAGGTATTTACTGAGGAAGGAAGTTTTAGCCCAAGATTGTCTTCAGTCAGTGAAGTTAATGGTGCTGCTTGTTGAGGATTTTGAAATGTAAAACATAACATAACTTGGATTTTGTTCTAATTTTAGAGCAATATATTTTGCTGCTTACTCAAATTGCAAGGAAAAGTTGAACAATATTTTCAATCCAGATTCCACCCAGGTACACATGATTTCAGCTGGTGTGGCAGGTAAGGATCTGTAACTTTTTAGCTTCATCCTACAGTCATATCTGCAAATGAGAGGTGACAATAAATATGGGAAAAAAAACCCCAACAAAACAGAACATGCTCAGTAATTGAATGATGTCTTTTTAGTGATTATCTGCCTTGGTCTCTCATTAAACAGGCTCTCTGGAGAATATAAGCACGAAATGCACTAAGTGATAAATAACTGTGTGAACAGTCTTCTCTAGGAAACCTGCATGCCTGCTTTTTCACTTGTAAATTCATGAAATGAAAAGTGTAACCTTTCAAAACAGTAACTTGTTGCTCTCTAAGCTATAAAGTGTTTGCACTGACTTCTGGTTTAATTCTTCCTAATCAGTTTTTTTTACCACGACTTTGTGCTAGAGCTTTGTATATTTGACTTATTTTTGTCTTTCAGAAATGTGCCTGCAGTTATTTGTGTAAATTATATGTAACACTCCCTCCTCTTTTGTTCATATACCAGTCTATGAGAAGTTTGCTCTACCACTGAAGACTTAGAGAAGAGCAGATTTTCATAGTTTCCATGTATTTTCATCTCTGTAGAAATAATTCCTATTTTATATCTGCAGTGTTACTTTGGTTTATTTTAGCAGCTACAAATATTTGTTGCTTG
This sequence comes from Rhabdornis inornatus, assembly GCA_013397075.1. Lineage (NCBI taxonomy): Eukaryota > Metazoa > Chordata > Aves > Passeriformes > Rhabdornithidae > Rhabdornis > Rhabdornis inornatus. The sequence goes on from VWZS01010663.1 coordinate 711,729, forward strand.
ATTTGTATATTCTGTGCTTTGGGGTCATTAACAAGGGGGAGTTAAAGGCAACTGAGCTGAGTTATGGTCATGGACTTGTGCTGGGAAAATCGAAAGTGGGTTGGCAACACTTCATCTATTGTTGCCTGTGCCTTTCCTGCACAAAAACAAATCTTCATGGGTTTTTTGTAGGTCACAGTACAGATGAATTCTGACAATTTAATTGTTCAAATTCCTAAGTCCTGTCAAATTTTACAGCCAGTGTGTAGAATGTGAATACCAGCAATCTGGAATGGACTGATAAAGGTGTGATGTCAGAATAAGGAATAGGATTCATTTTCTATTTAATGCTTGCTAATAATCTGATACATAGAGATTTTATATAGTGCATAAAATAAAAGTGACATTAGCTTTATACCTAAATGACACTAATGTTTATCTCTGGCATATGAAATGTTTTGACAGTTTTTAATCTTTAAGGTGTAAGAAGAGGTCTTTTATTTTGCCCAAGTCAGACAAGGATGAAGCAGTGCTTGGTTTTTTTATCATCTAGAAGTGAGTGTTTTTGTTTGTAGGTGAACAGCATGGGGAATGGGATGGAAGGGAATTTGATGAAGAGTTCATCCTAATCAGTTAATTGCTTCAAGAAAGATAAAGAGTCTTCAGGTCCTTGTCAAGGGAATAAAACATATCCTTAATTTGGGGGCAGGGGGAAGTGTGGGCAATATAAACAAGTCTCTTCTCCATTGAAGACAACTTGTGCATCTTGTGCAGTGCTGCAGACAAATGAAGATTGAGTGTTCCTTGTCTTTGGAAGCTCCTGCCCTCATTCTGTAAAGTACATTTATGAAGATGTGCTGTAGTGCCTTTTCCTGAGTGTTTGCAGCTTCAGGCTGTAGTTTGTCATGGAGCTCTGTAGCTGCTTCCCTTCCAGAAGGTTGGTGTTGTGTATTTGTATATACAGCTGCAGTAGGCTGGGGAAATGGATTTGAGCCTTAATTGCTGTTTGCCTTTTTTTACTTTTGTGTTTTAACATTCAACAGCCCTTGGGGCTGTTAATTTTCTGATGCTTCCCAGGTTCTGCAGTTGTATTTCAAAACCACAGTCAGTGAAACAGAATGCTCAGTGCAGGCTCATACCATAGGTCTTGGCACTGTACAGTACAGAAATTCTCAGATTCTTTGACAAATAACAATTCAATTTTTTCTTCTGGTGTTTTTCTGATATATGAAAAGGACTCTTCACTTAAAATTAACAGTGCTTTCTTGGGAATGTGCTAACCTTGTTTTTGTAATTCTAATATATTTCAGAAAATGCACTTAAACCAGCTATTAACAGTTTTACCTGCAAGGTTTGTATTGGTATATGATGCAAATCACCTTAAAGAAATGGCAAAATAACAGGGACAAGATCAAATGTGAGCTCTGATTTGGTTGACAGGTTAATACAGAAGATATTGTAATATTTGCTTTGGAACCTAAGATTTCAAAATCAGCAAGGTGGATAAATACTTCAGAATTGGCAAAAAATAATCAGTATTGGTGTTTTTCTTTTTCAGCTGCCATTGGTTTCAGTAAGGAATTGAGTAATTCAGTCGTAAATGAGGGTTGTTGATTTGTTGGTGGTTTTTTGGTGGGTTGGTGGTTTTTTTTTTTTGGATATGACCTTTCTGTTTCATAAGTCTAATACATAATTAGCATGAAGTGGGATTTGCACTTACAGAGCTTTTCCTGTAGGTTGCAAAATACAGTAATGATGCAAAAATACTTTTTTAAAAAAAATAACTGTAACATTGTTTTATGAAAGTACTGCAAATAGTGAACTTTAGTCAACTTTTAATTCTGTTTGTGTCATGTGCTAATACATGTCTCAGGCTAGACTTGATGTCGTCATTAAATAAGGATTGTTTTATGCACATGGTGTTTTTGGGAGTGAAAAGCTGAGGTGTAGTATTTTAAGCACTTTTTATTTTTGTTGATTGGTGTTAGGCCTGATTATTCATTCTCAAAATATCTATTTATGGTTTTAAGAATCTTCTAAGTTTATCTTTCCCAATGAGAGTGAAGTATCTGCATATTAGTTACTTTTGCCTTATGCAAACAGAAATGAATGCTGTCTTCGGCTGTGCTAGTTTCCAGTATATAGAGCAGATCCCCCTCACATCTAAAATAAGTGCGTTGACATGAAGAAATACTCAGCAATCCTTTTTGCTTACTCCTCAGCATATTGTCGTTCTCTTTTTGCAAACTAGAGCAGGGAATATATCTGAGCTTGCTGTAAGACTGCTTGTGTCAAGAGATTTGATTTCTGGGCATTTCCAAGTTAGCCAAAATTCTCAGATTCACTGTAAACTCTGCCTTCTCATTGCACTCAGCTTCTCTCACCACAGAGAAGAAAAGCTGTAGAGAACTGAATGAGATAGTTGATTCCTGTATGGCTTTCTTGTTTGCTTTTTTAATGATTCACAGCCTCAATCGGACAACGTGGTTGCAAATCTGCTGCAAAACTACTTTGCCTTGTATGCTGTTGCTGTTTTTTCTATAACTTAACTGGCAAACCAACCCAAATGCAGATTTTTTTAATTATTATTTATTTTAAAATAATGGGGACCACTTTATTACTTAGATACATTACTTTGTAAGTTTTTAGTGCTATGTACACAGTTAATTCATACCGAATAAAATACATATTTAGTTCACTGATCTTAGAAAGCTGGATTTCATAAGGCATCTCTTCCATCCCAAGACTAGGCTAGCTTTACTGAATAATATTTCCAAGGGAGTAGGGAAGGAGGAGGGTTCATTTACAAGTTTGCTATATAGGTAAGTATTTGGAGGTGTAAAATTAAACTGCTGCAAATGAGCAGAAATTTCAGTACTCAGTGCATTTTACACATCTATTTTAATATCTGTGGCCTGTTTTGATTATTTTTCTTTTTTTTCCTAAACTTTTACCTGCAAACAGTTAGATTTCCCAATAACTGATTGACAAATCCTTCCTCTGGGATTCGATTTGTACACTTGTGTCTGATGAGGTCACTGCTTGTTGTTATGATACAGAAAAGCCTGTGTCTATTTTAGGCATTTACTGTACATTTCTCCCGTGAAAAGAGTGAGATCGTGTCATCTCATGCTCCCCCTCCGCAGGTCACTTCCTGCAGCAATATGGACTAACTTAAACCTCGTGAGTACTGAACTGAGCATCTCTTGCAGCCTCTAGTGTAAGAACCACACATTGGGTTTGTGATATCTATTGAATAAACAACGTAAGGGGAAGACACTTCTAGCTTGAACTCAGATGATGTGCATTGTGCAAAGACATCACTTTTCCTTAACTCTGTTTAGAGTGATTTTTTTTTTTTTTCCTGTGCCATTCAGGGAAAGGTAGGAAATACCTTTCACTGAGAGCTGCTACTATACTTAGCTCTGGTCAACTGAAGGCCCCTACTGGGTTAAACAAGGCATTTTGGGTTGTTTTTTTTTTTTTCCAGTGTTCCAGAGCTGCTTTTAAAATGCTGCAGCTGATAGTGTGTTGTCACATTTATTTCAAAGACCTCTTTTCTTTTTCTCTTTTAATATGTGTATATAACCCTTTCTGTCTCTTTCTGTTTATTCTTTTGGTTTGTTTTTGTTTTACTACTTTTAAATTTTAATTTATCATTCCATGTTCACATGCATCTGTATCAATTACATTGGCTTATAGATTAAAAAGCACCAACCCTGTCCTTTGAAATATGATGCTTAATAGGAATACCTGGGATCTTACCTGTCAGTAGCTGAGAAAGTAAATTCAGATCATTCTGTCTGAAACTGGGATACAATAAAATAAAACTACAGGAGTCTGTAATACTGCCAAATTTATCTGACTTGTCATGAATCTGTGATCTTTCTTGAGGGTGCAACACATTGATAGGCATTGCAGAGTATTATAAAGATCACTGAGGCTTTTAAAAAGAAAAAAGGAAACTTTCATGGCAGTTGTTGAAAGCTGCCAAAATTTGTTTTAACAAATTTTTTTGCTACAGATTTGCTGTTTTTAAAAACCAAAGTTTATCTTCTCAAGGATTTCAAATAGTACGTTTAACAGTTTGGAGGGCTTTCCTTGGTGTCAGCACCACTCAATTCATTTTTCTTCTTCACTAACTGCATTTGCTACATTAGCTGTAAAAATTGACCTGTAGTTATCTTGAAACCTGAATTATTGAAGGCCCTTTGATTTGAAAACTTTGGTTTGAACTGTCAACTTAGGCCTGTGACAGCCATGGGGAAAAATATTGCCCATGTTGCGGAGTGTCTGATCCTACTGTTGGGGGTGCTGAATTGAAATAATGCTTAAGAGTGACCCCAGGAGTGCAGTTTTGAGTAGAGTAGGGGCTGCATCCTGTGCCAACCACTTTTCAGTGGAAGTTTCCAATATAGTCTTCCCAGCCAACCTGGAAGTATCAGGCTGCTGCTGTGGGTGAATACAGTCGCTGCTGTCACTCAGCCACTGCCACTGATGGTGCCTAGGCATTGCCTGTTCCAGATTCAGGATTTGTAGACACCCTTATTTTGAGTTGAATATGAAGGAGAAAGACTCTGTTACAGTCTAAGAGTTACAAAATTTCAAAACGTGCAACTTAAATAGGAATGCAAAAGGCTTTTTGGCTTTGTTAGTTTGTACTTAAAAACTAGGAGAGACTTAAGAACTAATTTTGGTTTTTAGAGAAGTCTTTCCTGGAGGATGTGTTAGTAGGGAAAGTGATTTTCCCCCACTGTACTTCAAAGTCTTTGTTGCAGTTCTGTGCATTTTGTAGTACACTTCATGCCACAAAGATTCTGATTGGAAGTCAAACAAAATTAAACTTAATTAGTGCCAGTGTAAAGAAATAAAAGCATGCAAGAATCAAGTTGCCTTTCAGTGCAGCTGAACTCAGGCTCAAGCACTTGTGGAATCAGTGGAGTTTCTGTGACATTAAGTGACAAGTTAGACAGGCTATGGCTACCTGAGCTACAGAGCCTGTTTTGCACATGTGGTGTTTTAGAACATCCCATGCCTTGTTATGGCAGAGTAGTTCTCCAGTGCTTTGAGTTTTTACATCATTATTTACCTCCATGAATTAGAGATATAAAACTCTTGGCTTCTTGGATTTCACTCCATCATATGAAGGTTATATAAGTACTGAGATATGGGAAGAATGAGTGGTGAATCAGAAAAAAAGCCAACTCCAAACCTTTGTCTACCACAGGAAGTTGCTTAGTTAAGAAGTTGGAGTCAGTTTAAAAATCTGCTTTATCAGAAAATTGACCAGAAGCCTCCAATCTGTTTTTATTCTTCTGGTGTAGAAAACCAACTCAATCTTAGTAACTGCCAAATCTGATAACTTGTTTTTAGAACTTGAACTGAAAACCATAATGACCTGTTTAAGCTTTTGGGGGTGGGCACTAAGATCAAACCTTAGAACAGTTAAGATCCCCTGGCATTTCTGAGTATTGCAGACCTTTGTGTGCAATGCAAACCTAGATTGTGATTGAACAGGAGTAACATGTATGCAACCAGTTCTGCTAAGTTTATTCCTGTGAGCTGTTAGTGATCTGATAAACGAGCTTATCAATAGCCTGTTGCTGGGTAAGTACTGTGCCCCAGCCATGCACTGAACAAGGTAACTCTGTCCTTCCCCACACCCCCAGTCGGTCCCCTTTGCAGGAGGGCAGTATGTCTTTGTAGTTATATACCAGCCATGTGTGTCACTTAGAGACAAAGTGTCTAAATTTATCATCTCTTGCCTGGCCATGTTCCAGCTTTTCCCTTTTCCTGTTCTCTCCTACAGACATGACACCTCATTGATGGTGCATGTGTGTTATTACAGCTTGAGATGATTTTTTTAATTTTACTTTTTTTCAGAGCTGCCTTTCACTCTACTTTCTCTCTTTCTCCACGGTTGTGCAGAAGTAAGAGTGATTCTTACTTCTTTTTTATTTTTTCTTGTTTCCTTTTTTTTTTTGTTTCCTTTTTTCTTTTTCTTGTTTTCTTTAGTGGACTGAAAATCAAAGCTTTAACCCTTGGCCTTTATGCAAGCCTGAGTAGTTGCTGCCGGTCTGAATAGTTAGGAGTCATAGTATTTACTTTAACAATTTAAACACTCATATGCTTGTAAAAGTATTCCAAGGCCAGCCAACAATCTCTGCTTTGAATACTAAATAAAAGATTTGCACTCAAATATAACTGCTCTTTATAGTTCAGTATTAAAAGGTCTCTTAGTTTACAGTAACAAATGCCTTTTAAGTGCACCAAAAGTAGTATTTATTCAGTCTGCATGCTCTTAAACTCGGATTGTATTTCAGGCAACAAAGTAAATTGAGGCAATGTTTTATAGCATCTCAAATTGCTATTGCTGTCTCTGCAATGCATTCTTACTGACTTTTTTACCCAATTGGCTGATACTTCTCTAGTTGGCATTGCTGTTCTGTGGTGTCCAAACAGGGTTGGTATTAGATAGGCAGAGAACTGTACTTCATTTGGCTTGTTTTATATGGGGCATCTCTTGCTAAGAATCAAACTTACTCAGTATTAATGTAAAATTTAAAAGCAATCTAAGTGTTTATTGGCTGTATGGATTCACAAAATGTCAGTAAAATGGGGACATCAGAACAATCAGTATAGTCCGAGTTTTTGCATCCACTGTACCTTAACTGTGTGCGTTTGGAACTTAGATGCAGTGATTCTTGTGATATTATCACATCTAATTTTGTTGTTTTTGCATTTTTTAGGCTTTACTGCGATCACAACAACTAATCCCATTTGGTTGGTAAAGACACGATTGCAGCTTGATGCAAGGTAAAGTGATAACAGGAAATCTCACTGCTGTGGTAAGATTGTACTCAAGTGTTATGAATCTGTTCTGCACTCCAAAATAGAGTGAATTCTTAATTGTTCAACATTTCGGATTTGGCAAGTTGATGCTGGTCTCCCTACAAGTTATACTATCACTTCTCTTTCTTAATCTGTTCTGAGACATGCTTGAGGCACTGTAGTAGACTGACCAGCAAATTTGGAATGAATGACAAGATTAATAGTTCCATTAAAATCATTTTCTACAAACCATATGCTTACATATGCTTTAACTCTTGAGCTGAATATTCCTGAAATATGGGTTCAGTATTATAACAAGTGTTTAGAAAAAGGCTTTAAGCATCCTCCAGGTTTTGGGTTTTTTTTTTTTTGTGGCTCTTTTTTTACCTACAATGAGTTCTAGCCTATAAAAAGGGAAAGACTTTCATGGACAGAAACAGGAACTGTCCTAATAATAGTCAATACTCAATAAATTGTTTGGACTTAGCATAAAATTGATTATAGAAATGGTTTATTGTGAAATTTGTAATGCAAGTAGAATTTTATGCAGATAGGAAGGAAGACAGACCTCTGTGTTCCTATCTATTTAAACCTATAGGGAGAGACTGGTATGATGCCATATGGTCACATGTGTCCATATGAGTTACCACAACTCCTTAGAAGGTTATCTGCTGTTTCATTCTGTGACTTGCTCACTCAGACCTCTGCTGGCACAATCCATGCGCCTGCACAGCTATAGTGAAGCACATCTTAAGCAGTGTTGTCATGGGTTTGAATAGCTGTGTACAGTATTCTGACTCCTTCAGGATGCACAACTCAATTCAGCAAGCAAGCTCAAAATGGGAATAAAACTTTGTTTGCCAAATACTGCTTGAAACACATACATGTAATGAGCATCTTCCTTGACATGAGCAGTGGCTTTGTTCAATCAAATAACAGCTCCCAGTGTTGCACTGGTTGCTGTGCAGTTGTTGCTGAGAGCTGTAATTCTGAGAGCTGCTGTTTCAACTCAGCCACTGAATGCTGTGGAGCTTTCATTGAGGCAACAAGTAGGGCAAATCTATTATGCAAAAGCAAATGGTCATTTTTCTCATGAGTCACTGACATTGATAGCTCATCTGGCAGTCTGTTTCCAAGTACCTTAGTCCTCTATTGCATGGGATTTGGGGAGGCCTAAAGCTGCTCCATGTTTCTCTGGGATACTTTGTCTTTAGTCACTGTGTGAAGTTTGGCTTGGCTTCCATGTCGTGCTTTACCTGTGTTTGGTGCTGAAAGCCTTTGAGACTGTCAAGTGACTTGGAGCCCCTCAGCCTCAGTGTTGGGTATCTCCTAAGTCTTCTCATCACTACAAACCTGTTTAATAACTTCCCAGTCTTGCTGTTGCACCAGTTGATATTCAGACTTGTTTTCTCTTTTTTAGGAATCGAGGAGAAAAGCGAATGAGCGCTTTTGAGTGTGTCCGCAAGGTTTATCGCTTGGATGGTTTTAAAGGCTTTTACCGGGGAATGTCTGCATCCTATGCAGGCATATCTGAGACTGTTATTCACTTTGTCATTTATGAGAGTATTAAGAAAAAATTACTGGAGTATAAGACTGCTTCTGCCATGGACAATGAGGATGAATCAGCTAAAGAAGCATCAGACTTTGTTCGAATGATGATGGCTGCTGCCACTTCCAAAACATGTGCAACATCAATAGCATATCCCCATGGTAAGTGGGATGTGTGCAGCTGAGACCCTGAGTCACATCCATCAAAGGGAATCTTCTCAGTGAGATCTGTAGCCAACTTTGGTTTACTTGCTCAAGAAATAGTTCCCTATCTAGATATCAGATTTAGCAGGTGAGTGTATACTCAGTGTGAGCATACAGAAATGGAAGTGCTTTACAGTGCATATCCAGCATGACCTTTTCTTAGGCAATGTTTATTTTGCCAAGGGATTTGCCAGGGTATGGCCCAAGGTACTCAAAGAGATCATTTTTCAGTTGCAATCATTCCATATACTCAGCAATTTTCCATAATGTGCCAGCAAGTTCTTGTCTCCCTTCTAGGAAAACAGGCTGTTCAGTTTGTGTGTCAATTGCACGTGATCTTCCTGCAAAGTAGTGTATATACATTGTTTGTTACTGAACTGAGTACTCAACTAATCTCAGCTTCTGAGCTAAAATGTGAGCCCAAGCAGCAGTCCTCTCTGGATTGTAGCTAAGCAAATCAACTTGCCATGTTTAGTCAAATACCTAATACTTGCTCTCTTGTTACACATACTTGGTTTGCTACTCTGCTCATCTTCCTCCTCGTTTTTTTTAAAGAGGCGTTGTGAGATTGAGAACTTGGGGAGGGGTGTTTTTGTGTAAAAATGCCTGATCAGTTGCTGGGAAAAATAATGAAAGGTGGTGAATGTAACCACTCAATTTTTCTTTTTTTTTCTACTGGTTTTCTTTGTACAGAGGTTGTACGAACAAGACTAAGAGAAGAGGGAACAAAATACAGATCTTTCTTCCAGACACTCTCTTTGCTTGTGCGAGAGGAAGGGTATGGCTCCCTTTACCGAGGTTTAACTACACACCTCATCAGACAGATTCCAAACACGGCTATCATGATGTCCACCTATGAAGTTGTAGTCTACTTACTTGATGGATAGCAGTGTGACAAGGTGGAAGACTGAAAGACTGGAGTGGACCACTGAATGTCAATGTCAATGCCAATGTGACAGGCAAAAGGAACGTTGTATCAGGAACAAGCAGCTGTGGACAAAACAGAAGGTTGACTGTGGGCAACTCTGAATGATTTTGCTGCCTTTGTGTGGTCTCATGTCAATGTGACAAACAGGAACTGTCCCTTAGGGAATGCCTTCATACATCTCTTAATTCAGAATTATTCTTTTCTTTTCATCTGTTAATATAGACAAAGCCATTGAGTCATCTTCAGAGACGCGATGGGTGAGGGAGGGGATGTGAAATATGTTCCTGGGCAGTCCTATTACCTTCTCTTAGTGATTGCTCTCAACTACATCACTTTGTTCTGTTTTACTGCACAGTAACCTCTTGGAGGAATGGGCAAGACAGTACTTTTATAGCTTTCTATGCCTGAAACTTCAGTTTAGTTGCTCTGAAGATTCATAAAGAGACTGAGGTAGTGGTAAGTGTGTAAAGTTTTCCATGTTGCTACCTCAAGACAAAATATGGTGCAGGGACTCAGAACAGTTATTTCTTCACTACAAAAGGTGATACCTATTGTAGCCTTTGGATTTTGATTTTGTTTGGTTTTTTTTCTCCTTGACATTTGAGCTGTGTTGTAGGTGAGAGAGGATGTGATTCTTCAACTCTTCAGGTTTTCAGTCTATTAATGTTGGTGTATGTAGACTTCTGGTCCTGCTGCATCATCCTTTTCCTTTTCTGGAACTTTTCTTAAGTAAGAGAGGCCTATGAAACGTTGTCCTGTATCATCAGTTTTCCTTGCCAATCTGTTCAGGTCACTCACACAGCTAAGGAAGAAGTTGCTGAATGCTACTTTATAGCCTTTTTAAGGATTTGTAACGTGATGAGAAACCTCTACTAGTCCAGCCTCCCTTTTGTGAAGACAGGATTCACTCAGTTTCATGCTGCCTAAGCACAAGCTGTATTACCCTTAAATATCTGGCAAATCCTGCCTTGGATTACCAGTATTTATATGGGAGTACTGGGGGAGAACACACGTGACCATGGCTAGGATGACCAGAAAGCAGAAGCCAGTTGAAGTTGTGATAGATCTTGTCAGTGCAGACAGGCTTTGTGCAGAAAGATGGAGAAATTGTAAATGATATTTTCTTGAAAGTATTCCCCCTGATAGTTCGTGTATCACTTTTGTCAGCTTGAGCCCGTGTACTGAGCTATAATCTTGTCCTCCACATTGTCTGATAATTCAGGCATTGGTTTTGTTCTGTAAGCCAATTGCAAAATAATGCCTTGCATTCGGCAGTGAGGCTTGGCTGGTTTATTCTGTCATAATTTACAGAGTTTTCCAAAATCGTACAACTGGAGCGTCGAGCAGTTAAATGTTACAGGAAGTTTTACAGCTTTGCAGACAGGTATCTTCTCCATCTGCATCCATTATCCTTATGAGGAAGATGATCACTTATCAGTTGGGGTCAATAGCTTTCTCCATATAAATGCTGCTACACTGGCATGGACAGAACTGTGCTCTCGGCTCTTCCAGTGTGGTACTTCAGTACACTTGAACTGTGCATCATGTGCAATGGCTTTATTTTATGAATGACTTCTTATGCACTTTGTGGCCTTCTTAGGGCTTATGACTTTTCTTCCTCTTACTGATTATCTGGAATCAAACCATGTTTGAAACCTGCAGTTTGGTTTTAAAGCAAGCATGTGGTTTGATTTCTGTGTAAGCTGTGCAGGAATTTATGCTGTAAATCCATAGCATCTCTGTGGCAGTGCTTCTGTAGGTTCTATGTAAAACCTCAAAGCCTGCAAAACAATCAATCTTGGTTTTTCTCATTTGCTTTCCTTTATTTTGACCCTTGTCGTGTTCTCCACACAGTGTCAAAGTATTCGAGTATTTAATGTAATTCTCTGTATTAATTGCCCATCCTCTGAAAGCCACCCTTAGTAAGTACATCGACCTTGCAGTGCTGTATTGACTTCCCTGCTTGGAAAATGTTCCCTTTTTAAAGACATAGTATGGTCTGAGGAGTGACCATGGTGAACTTGATTGTCTCAAAGAAGTGAAAAGAGTGCTTAAATGTGTTTTAAAGTGGGCTTTTTGTAGTGGTCTCTCTAGGAAAAGACTGGAGTATATGTATGACTGACCTAAGCCTTGATGTGATGCTTTTGTTCAGATAAATAAATGCAGGAATAGTGACTCACTGTAATTTTTGTGATGTAGAAAGTGGGTCACTCTTCAGAATATCTAGATTCTTTAGTCGTAGCCAAAACTTAAATTGGCAAAGACAATTCTCAGCTTTGGAGTTAATGAATACAGTGAGCACTTGGAGTAGCCTAGGCTTCATGAGAATTTCTCTCCTCTGTTTGGATATGTTGTCCCTTGGTTCTGTGTTTGTCTCCCATTCCTGGGTACTGCATGTGTGCCTTCTCTGGGTAAGAGCAGAGCTCCTGGAGTTGATAAGTAGGACATGTTAACATGGACAGTTGAATATGGGAGATAACAGCTAAAAGCAGACAATCAGCTTATTATTTCACCTCTTTAAAGGGTGTTCCAGCTTTGTTTTAAACTTCAGGGGTGATCGTTTTGGCTTCCTTTGCATAACCAAACATAACCCCAAAATTTCTTGGGATTTCTCATTATTTTTAAACTACGAGTACCTGCAAAATTACCTCTGATATATTTCCCAAAGATCATTAAAATGTTTATCTAGTTTTCTTGATATTTATTTTAAAAACTCCAGGGGAGTAACAAGATCCTTTAGTCAATAATATCTTAAACTACAGAGCTGAAAGCAGTGCGTTTGAACGTGGTCACCTTGATTTGCAGTTGGGTGTCATGTCCGCGTGTCCCGCTGGTGTGTGCTAGAGGCCAGGCTGTGTGCTGAGCTCCGGAGGGATGGATTCGTTGCTCTGTTCTGGGCCGTGCCGTGCTGGGTGCGCGGCAGGGCCGGCAGGCGGCGCGCCGGGGGCGGTCCCGGCGGGAGCAGCCGTGGGACGCTCCCGGGAATGGCGGCCCCGAGCCCTTCCCCGCTGGGTGGGGACGGGCCGGTGCTGAGCCGGGAGATCAGCCGTGCCTGGCCGTGGGCCTGCACCAGGGAGCTGTGGAATTTTCTGGTTGTTGTAGTTGTAACTGAGACATCGCCTGTCCCCTTATCCATTAACTCTGCCCCTATCTCTGTTTACATAACGCACTCCGCATCTTCCCTGGCTAATTGAGGTGTTAATGGCAGCGGATTGTTTGTTTGTTAATGACAATTTCTGCAACATTCCTCAGACTGCAGCATTGTAAAAGGATGCTTCCAGACACAAGAGTGGAGAGCCTTTATAAGTGTTGCTTCCTGGTTAAACTGTTCAGATTTGGAAAACAAGCTGAATGCTGAAGTGTGCCTAGGTAAATGTACTACTTTTTTCAACTTTGTCTGTTAGACTGAGTTATGTAAGTTTTTTTCAGTTCTTCTATTTAGAAGTCTGCCTACCCTGCATATGTGAACATAACTATGCCCTCAGAGTCATAGCTAAACACTCACAGATGACAGATGGAGAATACTTCAGTACTCATGTGAGGTTTGCTATTATTCTTGCATATGTGTAGTTGGCTGTAAACTATGTGCATTTACTCTGTATTTATGTAGTTAACTTTTTGTTTGCATTGCTTTAAACTTCAAAGCAAATTAAAATTATGTGCTTCTATTCAAATGTTGCCTGCTGTGCTAAACTGTACACTGTTTTTAACATTTTAATTTTTCTATTATTCATACATACCAGTGCCTGCACAGTTGTGATTAAAAATGAAAAATTCATTAACCCAGTGAATCATTTTATCTTGTGCCATTTTATAGTAGCTGAAAATAAGGTGTGTGTGGTGTACCTTTAGTATAGCCTTTTTGTCGGGATTCATGGGTGACTTAAACAAGCAATATGTGTTGGTGCAGTTGGATTTAACCCAGGTACCTCTACAGAACCAAGTGATCCTGTATGTCAACTGAGATTCAGGAGCTGGTGACCACAAAACTTGTGTCCATTTGAAATGCTGGCTAGCACAAGCCACTGCTGACAAAACTGAAGGGCAGTAATTCCTTAAAATGCTCAGAGTTAATTGCACATGAGGTTATAACCAAGTTCTTGAACCTGACACATTGCTGCATATTGGTGTTGTTTTTCTTACACTAGTTGATGTTTGATCTGAAGTATGCCCTGAGCTTCCTCACAAATCATTCTGCAAATGCATACACGGGGTTTGTTTGGTGACTGCTGTTTTTCCCCCTCAGTGTGTGTTCTGGAACTGTCTTTGCAGCTTCTAATACAGAGGACTGGGCTCACTTCTGCAGACACCTCAGTGATGAGGTTGTGTAAAGTTGACTTTGCAAGACAAGCTCAAGATAGTGAAATGCTGGTAATTCCAGTAAAACCTGGAATGCTCAGTGTCTCTGATTTGATTCTTTCAGCTATTGAAAACTACTTCAAAACTTGCATTAAATCAGCACATCTGTGAATAGCTTTTTTTCAGTAGGTGTTACTGTGAATTGCCTTACCTTGCCACATTTTCTAACTCCCAGGCCAGCCAGGCTTAGAGGTAATCAGTCCTCTGGAACCAGTACAGGCAACCAGTGTGCATATCCCTGACACATCTGAAATTATGCCTCTAACTGACATAGCTGTGATTGATCTTTCACTTTTACCTTGTAAAGGAGGCACTTTGGCAGGGCTTAGGATAAGTCTGTGGGAATGTTTTGAAGTTCATGCTGCTTTACAACCCCTTCTGCTAGAGGGGTTATGTTTAGCTTGCCATGGTCAAAAAGGTTGTGTGTAAAATCAAGGTGTATTTCAAGAGCTGATTGGTTAGGACTTGGCATTAATGCAGCAGTACGGTCTGACAGAGATGCAGCCTAAAAGCATGTGAGGCTTGACAATGATGTCTTTCACAAAGGAAAGCCCTTAAATTTGGTAATGCACTTACACTACAATAAAATGTACTTCCAAAGACAAACAGTCCCCTCATCTTGTATGTGCTGCTGCCAGCCACTGTGCTCTGTGATGACTCAGAACATCCTTATCTTCTCGCACAGCTTCTGTAAAAGGCGGGAAATGCCAGGACTGGAATCCAGTTTTTGTGAGCAAATTGATGCGAATAAAACAGTATCTTGAACTGTGAAAGGCAGATTGGAGCACAGGATCTTGTTTGTGTAGATGGAATATTTCAAGGGATGCTCCCAAGACTGGGCTCACTTCTGCAGACACGTCAGTGATGAGGTTGTGCCAAGTTGACTAGAAGCTTTCCAAGACAAGCTCAAGATGGTGAAATGCTGGTAATTCCAGGTAAACTTCTACAAAGGCAATGTTTCCTTTATTATCTGTGGCTGTTTCAAGGTTGGTAGCTTTGCCTAATCCTCCTCTGTAGCAGATGCTGGGGATGGGACTGAGGACGTGCATGTTGGAAGTGTCTGGAGTGTAACCAAAATGCAAAGCAGTCTGTTTTGAGACCTGGTCATTTCCCCAAATTTACAAAATACAGTGTGCAAGTGAGGCAGCAAATACTTGGAGTGTCACCTTGTAATTAGAGACTAGATAACATAGAACCAGTATTTAAAAGGGAAAACAACTAATTAGGGAAACTACAGACTGATGTCTGTAGCAGAGTTCTAGAGCACATCCCTCTTTTGCAAAGTATGTTATTGACATAAAGGTAACAGGCCAGTAAGCAAGAATTGCTGGTGTTAAAATAAGCTGATGATAATTTGTGGTCATGTGTTTCACATGAAGTAAATGCAGGAGAGCCAATCTATATGGGGGTTTGTGGAACTATGGGATGTGGAGCCACAAAAGAAGTCTCTTATTTATTCCTACATGGGTAAGATCTTGACTGAAAGAGCCAGTGTTTTGTAAGGGGCACTGTTGGATTGCTGGTGAATACTGCAAGTTCTTGATGGTCTCTGAAGAAAACTGACAAAAACTGGTCTTAGTATTGTCAAAATCATTTGGTGTGGTCAAATTTATTCTTTTCTCTCTATATATGGTTATCTTCAAGAAGTTCATCACTGTAACTGAACAATATAAATTATTACACTGCTGATCTGAATCTGTCCTGGTCTGGTGCTACATGATGCTTTTCTGGCAGCATTAGTTTTCTGTCAGGGTGTGAGGGCTGACAGAATGGCAGTGTCATACACTGGGATGTTAGGAGAGAATATATGGCTTTCATAGGGAATGTTCTGGGCTGGTTCATCCTGCTGCATTCCTGTTTGCATGTAGTGATGGTGAGTTTCTGCATTAAGCAAGGATTTGGGGTACTGACTGAGGGGTGTGTGACCATTCTAAAGCTTTCAAGGGAACTTGGTGAGCAGCTGTCCTTGCCAAGTTACAGGCTGAGAATTTCGCTGGAAAGAATAAAAATCTGAAAGTTGGACACATCTGAGTTAGAGCAATAAAAAGCAATATCCTTGGCATAACAACAAGAAACAGGCAAAAATAGAGTGGAAGAAGTGAGTAAGTGATTGGGTTTGGGTTTATTAATGTTTTTATGATTTTGGTTTAGATATGTAACAATATTTTTAAATGGGAAAGGTGTCCCCTTGGTCAGCAGTCCTCCCCCAAGGGAAAAAAGCTCTCAAAGTACAATTTTGCAGAATTTTTATCCCAGTTTAGCTGTGCTAGATTCTTCCATTGAGAAGGTAATATTATGAATACTTTTCAGGGTCACATCAGACTTTGTGCGGTTTCTAGCTTCTCAAGACCTCCACAAGAATGCAGCAGAAATATTAGTGAACTCAGGTCACTTCCCTCTAAAGAGAGTTCTGCTACGACTGTTCAATATTCTCTCAGGATAGACTGGCTAAAATGAGCACCAGCAAGAGCCTTTTGGATATGACTGCTCAAGGGAGAGCACACCTGAGAGAAGGTGCTCCCCAGTTTCTGTGTTTATCTTTTAGATAGGAAAAGGAAGTGAATGCTGAAGAAATAACTCTGTTCTTGCTAGGAAAGCCCAGTAATTGTGTATCTGTTCCCAGAAATGGGTCATCCTTCAAAGAATTCTATGAGAAGTCTCAATGGGTTTCCCAAGGTATTCTCTCAGTCTATCCAGGAGCAAGGTCTGCTTGGGGAAGAGCTTCCTTCCTGATTCCCTGCAAATTGTTGAAGACAGATCCTGCCATTAAAACTTTCACTGCCCACAAATGCTACTTCCTGAAGAAATTTGTTAATGATGGGCTTTTTTTTTTCCCCTGGCTGCTACAGGCAGGCAAACAGAATTTGTCTCTAAGCTGGTAAGTTTTTATTACAGTTTTCAGATACTTTTATTGTCATTTCTGGAGGTATTTGTTTCCATTCTGTCTCTTCTGGAACGCAGTTAGCAGCAAAAGTTTAGAGTTCTGTTAACCTGCACTGCCACTGGAAATGTTTCTGGCCTTTGCAGTGACTTGCAAGTTGATTTGGGGAGCTCCAGCTGGATTCATTCTGCATATGCTTAGAGACTCGGAAATTTGCTTTGAATTACTCGAAACAAGAATGATCTATTATCACTGACACACTTTCCAGAGAGACTACTTGAGGGGAAATACTGAAAAATGACAGTCATTCAGCTCTGCTTGTAGGGTGGTCCAATATTATTCCCTAATTCATTTAGGCAACAGACAAAGATTTCAAGTGCTTTCTTTGCAATACTAAAAATAAATAAAAATTACAAAATCAGTATAAAAAAATACTGACTGTTCCCCATTAGGGAGAAAATATCTCCCCTAGTTCCTAAGTGTTATTAAACTGAGGAGACCATTGCCAAAACTTTCTAGCTGGAATGTAAATGGAATATTGCCTCTCAATCAGGAGTAGCTTAGATCTGTTAAAACCACATAGATGTTTGGGACACACAGGGCCGAACCAGTTAGAGCCAGCATTCCCCAGAGCTCAGGGCAGCCAGAACTAAACTTTCCTCCCATGACCTTCTTTCCCAGAGTAAAAGATTCTTTCCTTATGGCAGGGCAGGGACACTGGAGTGGTCATCAAGTAGGATGGGATATTTCTGTGGGCACCATTCTTGTAATTCTCAGGATCTGAGCTTTTCACTTGGGCTGTCCCTTATCTCACCCTCCACAAAAAGGTGATCAGAATTAATTTGGGAGGGATGGGATTTTTAGAGATTACAGAGATGGAAAAGTGCTGAGAGGTGAGTAAAAGGATGAGAATTCTGACTTACCAGAAAAGACAAAACTGTATGACCATTCCCCTTCTTCCCAAATAGCTCAAGAAAGAGAAGTCTTTTTGAAACTTCCGGCTTTATTCATAGCTGTGGAAAATCCTGTTACTCAAATGGAGAGTTGGCAACATGTGGTGGCAGTATCTGCCATGCTTCCTATTCCTGAAGAGGAAATAAGATTCAGCACTGTAAATCCCTTCCTAAACAAGGATTCAGGCTAAGAGACAGCATCTAGAGAAAGCAGGGAATTTCAACTGCTGCTTCAAGTCCATGGGATGAAAAAGGCTCTGAACTGCATTCAGTGTTACAGAGTATACACACCTTACTCAATCAGATCCATCTTTCCAGTTTGCATTTTCTGAAAAAGGAGAAGAGGAGCTTTCCCAGCACTTGGTTTCTCCTCAGCCTCGTGTCCACATGCAGCTTCGAGGGAAGTTGGAACAAAGCTGCAGCAGTTCCCAGGTCTCTTGGTGTACTCGGTGTTGCCGCTCTTTGCTTGAGCCAGTCATAACAGTTTAAAAGTCACCCTTTATCCCTCTTACTTTTAACAAGGAGTAAAACCTCCTAATTTGATTCTGCACCTCTTTACTAGATGTGTGTTAGTTTTTCTTTCAGTTGTAGATTTTGATGATAAAAGCAGTAATGGAGAAAACATGATTATCTCATTAAGTACAGCAGTTTTTCTACAAGAAAACTGAAGTGGCATTACATAAAAAGCTTATAACAAAAATATCCACAACCATCCTGAGCTGACAGACTGAACAGCATTCTTGGGGCTGAGCAAGAAGCCTGGAAGCCTCTGCTAAAGGCAGGGTAAGAGTGGACTATCAGCCAAGTCACCCTGAAAAAAATAATAGGTAGGCTACATAAGAGATAAAATGGGTTAGGTTGGAAGGGGCCTTGTTCCAACCCCCCTGCCATGGACAGGACACCTCCACTAGACAGTGTTTTTCATACTGACCCTGGCTAATTCACTCTTACATGAAATAAAGGCAAAGACAAAAGGAAAATAATTGAGGTATTAGCTGAGATTTGCATAAGGAAAAATGAATTATCAGGTAACTCCACTGCAGGGAACAATTCAGCAGTCGTGTTCTTAAAATCGTTTATTATGTTTAAGTAGGTTTAGAGGTGTTCCTAGAGGAAGGACTGATGAGGTGACCATAATATGAGATGATTTAAAATCTCAGCTATATATTCTATGGAATTATGTTGAGAGAATTTGGATTATGATCAATATTACTACTGTAGCACTGAGGAGTGTTAATCATGAACAACATGGTCTAGTAGGAAGTGGCCCTGCCATGGCAGAGGGGGTTTGCAATGAGATGATCCTTTGGGTCTCTTCCAACCCAAACCCTCTGTGATTCGATGAGCAGGACCTCTGTGCAAGCTACCGATGTGCACCTTTGGAATGTCAGCTGCCTTCTAAGCAGGCCCCAATTAATGCAGAATGTTTTAGGTTGCTATTAATGCATGCAAATTCATTTTCTGCAAACTAAGAAAAATTATGTAGTCAAACATTCTTGATTTAGCTTTCTCTTGGTTTAATTTTTGAAGATTAGGAGTGTTAGTGGAAAGAAAAGCATTTCTACCTGTAATATCTGATTTAACAGAGCTGTAATTTAGCCTGTTAATTTGAAGCATTACCAAGTGGTTCCTTGTGAAAAAGCAGTGTAAGTCCATGAGATCCAGAAGGACTAGTGAAAAGATACCTGTTTTTGTAAAAGGTCATTCTGAACTTTTGACTCTGAAACTGGGGGCTTGTTCTTAACCTTGGCATTTCTGGTCTCTGAACTGAGGGTGATCAAGAATATTGAAAACAGAGCTATAGAACAATACCCATTTTCACTTATGGAAACTGATGGTTTTGCAAGTATGTGAAAATCTGATCCGCTGTACAATGTGCTTTTTCTGCCAGCCAACCCTCCTATTCACGGTGTGAAAGACTGCACTTCTCCCTCTGGGCAAAATGGTGAATTTCTTCTGGCCCAAATATGTCTTTTCATGATGCAACTTTAGCCCCTTCTATCAAAAGCAAGTTTTTTTTTTTTCTTACAGTAACATGGTTTTCCCACTGTTTTTTCTAGTTGTAAGAATTTCAGTGCAGAAACAGTGGTGTGGTGCTTTGGGAACTGCATACCAGCCAAAGCAATTCCAGTCATTGTTCTCCCAGCTGTATTTTCCCCCCCTCCATGGACCCCCCCATTTCAGCTTTTCCAGGTTAGTGGGAAGTCAATAAGAATTAATGAAGGTAAAACTACATGAATGCCTAGAAGATTAATTTATGCGGATTATTTCCTTGTTTACAGGGAATCAAATATCTCCTAACATGAATAGGAAGTCTGTAATATGGTAAAAAGTTTGATACTGCTTAAGAAAGCACTTTGAAGGTTAAAGACAATGTTAATACCTCACAGAATTATGTGCAGCACAGAAGGGTCACCAACAGTAAACCATGAATGGGTCATAGCACTTACAAAACAGAAGTACCACATAAATTCACATTCATAAATAGCATCTGGAGTCCCATAGGACAGGAAAGGAAGTATATTTGAGCTTTCTCGTATTTTCCCTCAGTATGTAAAACATTATGAGAATTACTTCTTGTTTAAGGTGACTGTCAAGGGAGGTATATATAAATTACTGAGATCAAGCTCTTAGGGCTGGATTGTAACACTTTGAGCTCATTATGATTGAGGTTCATTCTCAATTGTAGCACTTGTAGTTTCTGATTATATCAACCTAATTGTCAATCAGAAAATCTTGACCCACGCTGCTTAAGATGTATTTGGCACCTAACAGCAAGTTGTAGAATTAACAAATCAAGTGAACTATCTACTGTACTTCCTACAGAGTCCATTTGCAGAGCTCTGTCTGAAGTGTCACTGCCCTCCAGAGATGAGGGTGTAAGAAACTAGAAAGAGGTGTTGTTTTATATGACTAGTCAATACAAAAACATGATTCAGAGTGGGAATTCTAACAGAAAACAACAAAGCCAAGAGCCAGGTCTTGAATAGCCTGGATAAAGCTTGAATCTATCAGTGTATAGAGATGATAGTGCTTTTCTTCACACAACTGATAAACGTTTAGAAGCAGATATACGACTTGAGAATCTTTAGTAGGTCACACTTCTGGTAAAGTTTCATTGATGATATTTTCTGTACAGGTTGATATTAAGGATCATTTTTGTCATTGATAAACCTGGTAAATTCTAGTAAGTCAGTAAGTTGTTTATGACATGAAAGTGTCTAATACCTTGTTGTGCTGCCTGTGATACTGCTGTTTAGATAGATCATAATGCACGTCCCAAGGATTTATAAGATTTGCAGAAATGGGACCTTAATGTGCAGGTTTAGTATTACTACTGAGAAAGTGTGAATTGCAGGTGGTTTATGGCTTAAAAGTGACCTGGGAATGATGGCAGAGGACTACACAATAGGAGCTTAAAGACCGTTGCAAAGAGAAGTCATTTTTTCCAGTTCAGAGCTACCCTTGCCCAGCTCCCTAGAAGGGCCTTGCCACTCAGCCAGCCTGGTATAAACCTGTATTGTTACTGTTCTGTGACTATTGTGCAAGGCTTGATAGCAACCAAAGCACGTACAGGCACATGAGAAATTAGTCCTCTCTCACTTGGCAATGCAGGACCAAACAGGGATTCTTGTGTGGTTAAATCCACGTCCTTGTGGGAGCCTGTGGCCTATACCATCCATAACTCTACCAGGCTTCATCTTTAAACTAATTAGGTTACTTGTTCCACTGGGAGGTTGCCTCAAAACCTGGCTTTCTTGTGTTGAAACTGTTCTAATTTACTGTCCTAGCAAGAATCCATGGAAATTGATATCACCAGTGACAGTAAGTGCCAACAGCCCTCTGAAGAGTCACTTGTCATGGGTACTTTGTATTGGAGTTTCCTTGATTTCCCTTTTTCTGCTGGCTTTCTTTTGCTTTTGAGTAGCATCTTGCATATGGAAAAGTGGCCTGGGTTGCCTTTTTCTTGGATTTGTGTAGTAAAAATGTTATCTTATTTTCATTTTAGAACAGTTCATCATATTTGTACAAACAAGCTGAATAATCAGCCAACTATTGTGTCTTACAGTTAGCAAATAGCACAGCTGGCCCAGCTTCTGTGCACCCCAGCAATTAGTTCAGACTGACTCCCTTGGATTGTTTTTGCTGCATCTTGGCTCTCAATTGCTGGTTTGCAGCACTGACTCACACACTCTGAACAAAGTTTTTCTGTGGCTCTATAGACACTGAATTTCCTTTCCTTTTGGTTATACATGAAATTATGACACCATTGAAATGCAACCTCAGAATATTTTTGCTTGCATCCTTCTATGGGCCTGATTCTGCCCTCCTAACCTGCCTAAATAAATCCTTCTCATTTGATGCCTTTGTGCCAGCCTACTACTGCTCTTTCAGCAGCACACTGTAAAGCTATCCTGAAAATCATCCAAGTGGTTTTTAGCTCTCCTTCATTGCTGCACACCTACAACTGCCCCTGTAACTTTGGGGAGCTGTTGTCCTGATGTTACTGCACTGTGTGCGTCTGACCTCCAAGCCTACAGAGTTCTTCAGTGGAAGGGTTGTTTAAAGTCATGGGAGAGTCAACACTTCCATTCCTGGCTCTGCAGCTGTGCACAGCCACCAGTAAATCACATCCTCCTCTCAGTGGGAATTAGCCATGCACTGACAGGCTGTGGATAGAAATAACAACGTGTGTGGAACTTAAGGTGCATTCAACTGATCTGTCTGATAAGGAAATAATTCACTGGCAGCTGGTCTCTATTACAAATTTTGTCACTGTTACTGAAAAAGCTGAGTTGTTATCCTTTTTTTTTCTTTTTTTTTTCTTTTTCTTTTTTTTTTTTCCCCTGAGAAAATTTTCCATTTCCCATTATTTCCTGCTGGGAGCTATACAATTCATAAAACAGGTGACTGCACTGTACTGATTGAGGCTAATGCCAACAGACGGAGTCTTGGGGGTGGGGAGAAGGGGGGAAAGCTGTTCCTGTAGAGAGTTAAATCACTGATTCTTATTAAAAAAAAAAATCTGTCTTTTGCACTACTCTGGATGCCAAAGAGAAATAGATTTACATGTATTTTAGTGAACCACAAAAAGCTGTCTCTTACTTTTCCCTTTGAAAGAAATAGCTTTCTGCTAATTTCAGGAAGGCCTTCTATGCACACAGTACTTAGAGTGGTTTCCTGGGTTCCTCTAGATGAGTTTGTTTCATTCAAAAGGGATTATACATCTTGGGCTCAGAGAGCTTTTAAATTAGAGCTGCCTAAGTGTAACTAAATTTATGCCAGCATTCTCTGTCCCTCAGGCTATTATCTTGTGCTCTCATGTAAGGTACTTTCACCCAATCAACTGCAAGTCCTAACACAAGTCTTGCCTAAGTGAAGCCATTAAATTGACGAGACCAAATGGGGAAAAATATTATAGGTGCATAGCAGTCAAATTATAGACTTAAATGAGCCAAATCATAGTTAATTTTCCTTTTTATTATTAGAATTTTGTTTTGATTGTTTAGGGAATTGGGGTATCCTGTGAAGCTGTGGTAAATCCTTTGATGTTTAACAGTTTATGAATATTGTCGTCATGACATCCGATTGCAAACTCATGCTTTGAGATATTTTCTTCGTGAAGTGCAGTTAGTTTATCATTGAAACCCTACAAAACCCAAATAAGTAGCAGTTCTGTGACTGTAGTGCTGGACTGCTTCCAGTAAGGATTTTTCTTTGTCATTATTCAGTTGAGATTTTGCAAACAAAAACCTTTTGTATTTTTGCACCTATTCTGAGGCGAAGACAGAGGGATATTTTGATATAACCAGGAATTGCTTCAGGGTCTGTGATTAATGAGCACATTGGAAATAATCTTTGTTTTCTCCACACAGAACATTTCAGCAAAGGACTGGCTTTTGTCTGAGGCAATGCATTGTCATCAGCTCTCCACACATTTCCCTGCCATGCTCCTCTAGGTCAGACACTTTTAAGGACAACTCCTATGCAGGAAGATTAACTGGGATGTGGCTGAGGAGTCTGACAGTGAAAAGTAACCAGAACTATTTGAAAGGCATCATGCCTGGTATGGACACGGGACAACTCCAGGGGATGGGCTTGCAGAGAGGGAGCAGCTGAATGGATGAAAATCAGACTATTTATAGGCTTCCTTCCGTATCTTGGTTGGAAGGCTGGCTTGCTTCCTTAATCTTAGTGAAGCTATCAGATCAGCTGTATTACTTGTAAGGATTTTTATTAATAGGACTGCTGGAGAGACTTTTGGTTTCTTGTTGCAAAATGTAAAGAACTGTCACCACAAATTAGAATGAAAAGCAGGCTTTTTAAAATCACCACACAAAACCTCAATGGTTCTAAAATGAAAATATAAGTAGACCCAGAGAAAAAGTATAAAAAAGTATAACTTTTGTTGCATTAAGCATGCTCTTCTGAAGGGGAGCTGGGAATTCAGCTTTGAATATTTTCTTGTCATAGGAGTTGCTGTGACCTTCACAGTAGTGAAGGGGAAAGGAGCTGCAGCTTGAAGGGAACAGGGCCTTCTTTTCCTTGCATGAGTTTCTGAGGCTCTCCAGTTTTCAGACTGGGAGATTGTGTTTGACCATTCTGCACCCAGTTCTGACTGACCTGCAAGGAATGTTCCTGGAGCTGCCCATGCCCCTGGTCTGGAAGCAGCAGTGCATAAACAAAGCTGTATTTTTGCGTGCCTCTTCCTGGGCCAGGTTGAAGAGTTTCTTTTCCAGCACGGTCCATCTGCTGTCACCATTCCCTGTTGGAAGCAGTTTCCTCTTGGATGTGGTGCCATAGATATCTCAATGATGCTGCTTTCTAACACAAATCCATTGGAATAATCTGAACTATGTTTTTATTTAACTGATCATTTTGTCAGGAAAGCATTAGAATATGCTTGTATGTGGTATCTTGCTGCAGTAAAAGCCAGAGATGGGACAAGCAGCCAAGGAGAGGACTGGACTGACTGTATATCCATGGTCTGGGCACCTGGACACATCTGCAGGTGGGTATCTCTTAAAGCTGTGCTTTAAGTGTTAAATTTTCTTTTTCCTACCTAAATAGTAGTTAAATACTTGGTTCCCATTGAAAATCATCCTGAAGGTCAGGACTTGGGTGTTTAACTCCAACTTGTGTCTTTTGAAAGCCTCCACTTTTTATTTTGCCAGTATGCAGCAGCATTCCAGTGGGCCCAGCTAATTTTGAGATACTCAACATAAGAAAAAAAATAATGTGAAAATGCTGTTATATTTTACAAACCTGCTTTGCAATGCAAAACTTGTTCACAGCAAAGAAGTTGAATCAAAGGTTCAACACTGCCAACTAATTATTAAATGTTCTCCAGCTAATGTTGTTATGCTGCCAAAAATGTGTTTCCATCTTTTTCTCATTAGAGGATGATAAGCTCATAAATTATTTTTCTGCTTGAGTTGTTTGATTTGGACTAAATTTTGTTTTGTGGAGCTACATGTCTGCTCCCTCTGCTCACCAGCAAACTTGGAAAAAATGGCACATCATCTCTTTGTTGTTGAAGCTAGAAGGAAAGACATTTAATTGGGCTGTATCACATTTTTCAAACAATATATTAAAAATCTTTATACAGGAATCCGGAGATCAAAATGAATGTGTGGTTACTTGTTTCGACAAGGCTTTGAATATAATGGTCCAAAATAAGGTGGTAGTTGGTTGCTGGTCAAAGACTTGTGGTATTTGCCTTCAGTTTGTTGGTGGTGTAAGCCATCAGAGGTGCTGTAACGTTGCTCACAAGTAGCTTAAAAAAGGCTTTTCTTAGTGCACATACAAGAACACTGAGATACTGCTCTTGCTCTAGGAAGAAGCAGTGTTATTCCAACTTGCAGAATCTGTTTCCCTGAGCTGGTGCTCCTTGGTGGGTGGTGACTAATGGAATGATATCCTGAGAAGTGCCACCATATGGCTCAGGGGTGCTGAGAAACATCTCCGGGATCAGTAACTGCTTACAAGTAGCTCGAAGTGTAACAAATGTTTCCATCAGGGTGAGTGGGATTCACCCAACTGTGCCCCTGATCAGCTGCTGTGAACCTGCACTGTGAGCTGTGATTTAAATTGACAGAAGCATCTAAATTGGTAATGAAGAATTTTTATCTTCCATCCATTTTACTACATAGCTGTGTCCCATATGTCTGCCTCCTATCTGCACTTGTGGGACTTGCAAATCTTTTGTTTCCTCCTAGTGTGAAAATAATGAGTAACTCTATTCAATTCTTGTATTTGTTTGTGGTAGCTCAGAAACAGATTTGTGGAGTTTGTTGCTGGTCTTACTTTTCACTTACAAAGGCACTCTGGATAGAAGCAAGCTAGTTTAAAAATGCATTGAGTAAGACATACTTTAAAAAGAAGTTCAGAAATCATTGCAGAGATGACTAAAGATCTTATTTTGTTAACTGTATGCTTTATTTTAAAATGCTGCCAAGTATTGATTATGGTCTTAAAAAAATCCAGAGGACAGAGAACCTAAGTCAGGGACAGGATATTAATAGAACACATTATCAGGTAAAAATAACAACTAATGTTTTGCGAGAGAGGGCATTTTCCTATTAGTTCACCAAATGTCCTATAAGCAATACATTAAACTCATCTCTTCTGTTCTCTTGGTTTTCTGGTTGGGCATGTTTCCCTGGTGTAGCCTTGGAAGAGAATGAAAGGGAGAAATAGCTGTAGGGTTTGTACCAAATCCTTTTGTGCCTTTGACACCTTTTGTTTCAAAATCATGCTGTAGTATTTGACAGAGATGAGTCTGCCTGCAGGTAACATAATAGCTGGTGCTGTATTTAAAGGTAAATGTATCCTCTGTCTGGGCATTAGTGAGCAGGGGAGAGCTGAATTGTGCCAGTGCAGGCAGCTTCCAACAGTTTCATTATACAGCTTGCATTGGAGGAAGTTGTCCTGCTGGGACCTCCCAGTCAGTCTGCTCCACTGCAGCTGCACACATGCAGAAATATCTAATATGATTTCCAGCTGTCCTTTGTGTACTAACAGGTAGATCCTACAGGGAGACACAGTTTCATGGACACAAAGGTCTGTTAGGAAACAGTGTTCCTTCCAAAGGGCATTTTGTTATCTGGTCTCCTAGTTAGCCCTTCCTTTGGGCAGCCTTGCTGCCTGCGAGGTGTTAGCTTGGGCCAAGCAGAGGTGGAACAGCTGGTACATCTGGATGCACTGAAGCACAGTCACTTGATAGATAACACATTTGAGGTTTTACTTAATGTAATTGGAAGTATAATTCAAAACTGGCATGTGCCAAGTTTAGGATGGTGGCATAGACTGAAGTGTCAAGGTCAAGAGTAGAGTGGGTCTATTAAGGGTCTGTGAAAACTTCCAAGTAGCTTTTTCCCTGCTGATAACATAAATGGTGCTACTTTAAGACTATACAGACTGACAATATTGCAGTGGATAGTGATGAAAGAGGATTATGCTAAAACTGAAGGCATATGTTATCTAATTAACATTATATATATTATTCTATGGATTTCCAGTTATTGGCGAGTTTGGCATTATTTTCAATTTTCCTTTTAAGTTAAATTAACTGAACTATCTTACTCTTTAGAATCATGCACACTCATTTTCACTTACAAAGCTTGTGAATTTTAGCCAAGAAAAATACATTTGTACAGACTGAAAACTCCTGAACTGAATGGGAGTTTTATCTTTGGAATGACTGCATCACACAGAGTATTTCTGCAGGGAAGATGTCAGAATGTTTAATTTGTCTGCACTAGGAAAATGTATCCTGCATAATGTCTCTGCTTAGGTTTAAAACTACATCTTAGAATTGGCTTTCAGAAAAGGACTGATATAAAGAATGCAACACAGACTGCAGATTTTCAAAGACTTAACCTGTCTGTAATAGCACCTACCCATAACTTACACTTAACTTTACCTCCGGAATTAGCTGTTTTTTTATTGTTGTGGTTCTGTTTCATAGCATGGATACATGACACAGTTCTGGCTGGATTGTGTTCAGAGTTCTGTGCTAGGACAAGTCAATGGTGTTGTGATAAGTCCTACCTTACACTAGATCTTGCTGCAAAAGCATTTTTAAGAATTTCAGTTTTATTGGACTATGTTCTTCCCTAAGTTTAGGGGATGGTACTAGATCTACACGGATTGCAGTTCAATCATTTGTATTTCTCTAGTGTAGAAAAAGCCAGGGAATTGCCTGTGCCTTGCATCAGTTTCGTTGGAGATACTGACCACGTGGCATTTGTGTTTGGGTTAGGGTTTGGCTTTCAAAAACACAGGAACAATTAGCCCATGCTTAGATGGGCTTGGAGAGGCAGCATGGGAGCTGCTGTAAACTCAGTTCAGCTTCCATGGGAAGGGTGGCTGCTGCTTCTGTTTTCAACTAAGGATCATTCAAAGTTAGTTTCAGTAAAGGATTGACAACTCTTGCTACTTTTTGCACAGTTGTTATGCATTCTGAGCTCACTGCTGGAGAGGGAAGTGTCTGTGCAATCAGAGAGTAAGGCTCACTCGAGCAGCTGGATTAGAAGAGCATTTATCTTCCAACAGTATCCTTATCTTTAGGTACATCCAGAGGCACTGGTTTCAGCAACACAAATAGGAAGCTGTATAAATGTACATTTCATGGCCTGAATAATGTTATGTCAGGGAAGTGACCATAAAGCCACCAATATTCTTGTCTCTACAGAGGCAGACAACCTTTAAATCTGACGAATAATTTTTAAAAAGTATGTGTTAATAGTAATTAACACTGAGTGGTGTATTGGAAAGCATGAGGCTTTGCTTTATAGAGCCACTGACCAGTAGCTGGATGTAGGTGCCTGTTTTGTTGTACAAGTGACTGATGCAGTCAAGTTGAGGACCTTTTGCTGAGAGCAAGTAAAGAGAAAATGAAATAGTGCATGTTGGATATTGTTGCTCATAACACAAAATAATTGTACTGCTTTCCACTATTACTAGTCTGACTTCTAAAGGAAAAAGACTAATGAATTCCTGTTATCGTTGACAGTGTCTGTCTTGTGTCTCTCAAATTACCTCTAGCAATCTGTTTCCCTCCCTGTTGGCTAATTCCTGTCAAATTTCTCTGAGGCAACAGTAAAAATTAGGATCAAACAAGCTTCTTCCTAGTAGACAGTGTCTGGGGAAAGGATCTCCATGCAATGTGTGTCCTTGTGGAGGGGAACACCACAGGGTGAGTTTGCACCTGACTGGGCATCAGAGAAGCCACCAGGGACTGAGTTCTTTGACAAAGCTTCAGTTAAAGCTCTCAGCTGTGGAGATGAAGCAAACTTCAGTAGTCCTGCTGCTCACAAAGCAAACTCGCATCCCTGAGTTGTAACTGGTAACACTGGATCTTGTGTCTGTAGGTTGCTTAGGGCCTTGAGACCTCCTACTGCAGTAGCCATCCCATGGAGATGAAAGTCACATTAACTAAA
Organism: Rhabdornis inornatus; assembly: GCA_013397075.1. Classification (NCBI taxonomy): domain Eukaryota; kingdom Metazoa; phylum Chordata; class Aves; order Passeriformes; family Rhabdornithidae; genus Rhabdornis; species Rhabdornis inornatus. Next base: position 740,856 of record VWZS01010663.1, read on the forward strand.
TGACTGATTAAAACGGTGCTGTTGGCACCATGACAATAAACATCTTTCACCAGAAGAAAATCTGTTTTCTGAGTTGGTCGTTTATTGGATTTTATGGTAACTTAACTGCTTTGTGAGCCCTTAGCCAGAAAAGCAGCTGAGATTCTGAATTTCTGCCCATCTTCATTGTGTTAGATGAGGGGAAATTTCCCTACATGTCCATCAGGTTTAACAATGACTAATCTTCAGTAACAGCTGGAATAATGCAGAAAGCACTTGTTATGCAAAAATCTGCAAACATACAGCAAGTACAGTTCCTTGATTCTGTTTCTACAGTTGAAAATGAGAAAGATTTTGCAATGTCATGGAAACCAAATAGCTATGTTAATCTGGAAAGAGCAGCCCTGCATAACTTTTCAAGGAGAAAAGAAGAAACCTGATGCTTGTAAATGGCTGAGTCTCTCATGTACCAGTTTTGGATTGGCAACTTAGTGCTTTTGCATCTCTTTCCCTCATATTCACACACGAGCCAATGTTCCATCAAAAACAACCTGCTGCACTGCTATCCTTTCAGAGGAGAAATTCAAACACATTTGTTTGCATGTTTTCATGCATTTGAAGAATATTCTAGAGTTAGGCTTGCTATTAAGAAAATCACACCGTGTAGAGATACAGTACCACAGCAATCCTTCTTCCAGAAATACATACTTGTAGTTCCTTGGAGTCTAGTTTACTAGTTGAACAAGTTTATCTCTGCTGCATAAGGGAGAGACAAATTTCTTCTCTGATTTCCTCAATGACAGCACATTATGGATGGCTTAGTAGCTATCAGGGTTTCAAGCTGGAATCATTAAAGCTTCAGACAAACTTTTCATACATATTTTCTGTTTGTATGTCATACCCCAGAAAGATGAATGTGAATAGAGGTCAGTAGCACATAATGAACATGTGAAGTGTTCTAAGAACTACTTCATCATGGCTTTATTTGTGCTAAGAGGGACTTGTAATTTATGTGTAAATTCTCATCTTCTCACTGGATTTATGCTAAAACAAAGGTGAGATTGTATTCCTTCCACCTACAAATTGTGGCCAGTAAGTTTATATGCACGAGTCACACTAGATGTGGGCTCAGGGCTCAGTGGAAAAAAGAAATGTCAAAACTTTGTTGGTGAAAGGCATTTCAAACAATATATAGTAAGATGGACTAAAACCAGGGAATAAATACTATTTTCTCTTTCTGCAATTGGTATAATTTGTTCCATGGCAATGGCTGAGGTCCCATTTGGTTGGTCACTGAAAGAGCAGACAGCCTCCTGAAGATCTCAGTCCTGCAACTTTTCTGTCTTCCCACTTGCTCCTTAAATAGTTTGTAAAATCTGCCAAATGATGAGAAAGTTTCTCATAAGTAAAACGTGTTTTAAATGGGAGGAATACTAAAGCCAACACTATTCCTGCTTTATAATATAAAGGAATATTTAAAATAGTGTAAGAATATTTTTCAGCTCAAATACATTTCTGTACTTTTATGGCCCTGTAAAGTATCCCACTTGCATGTGAGAATCCTAAGTAGAGAAAATTTGAATGTACAATAAGAGAAGTGATTGCTCCTTTGAGAATTCAAGTGTCAAGTCTCACTGAAGTGATCTGGGTGGTGTTGCAGGTATCTGAGGGGATATGCTTGTTACCCAGTGTAACATCCATAGATCAATTCGTCTGTACCTCAGAACTCCTGCATTTCATTTTCTGGAGTTCTGCTTTGCTCAAATGCTGTCAGACAACTCCTGCTGTCAGATGACACCATAGAAAAGTAGAACAAACAGAAAATAATGTCATTACATAATGTCTCTGCTCTTTCCCTTGTCTTAGAAAGTGACTTTGCCTCTGCATCAAACTGGAGTGTTTGCATCTCTTATTTTCCTTTAAGAAATAAATAGGTCAGTTTTCTGCAATAGGGTGGCAAGAGCCCGCCATGTCCATGGTACTGCCCCAGGAATGTGATTACTTACAAAACATGATTATTAGCCATGTAATCATGTGTTTCTCTATTATATTTTTCCTGGGGTGGTGCTGTTCAGTAGTCTGTTGAAAATGTGCCTGAGACAGCCTGAAGAAATGCGCTGATAATGAGGATCCCTGCCTGGTGATTCAGTCCTTTCCAGTTTCCTGAAGGTCACCTCCAGCTGCCTGGTCATGCTTCAGTTTCTCCTGGTTCCATTTCAGTGCTCTATGCAATAACAGGTTGCAGAATTCAGTTTCTTCAACTGGCATCCTTAAAAAGCCCTGCTCTGAAAATCTAAACACTTTAATGATTATGTGTATCCACTCTACTGGCTTTTATATAATAATTTTGGTTTTCTTCTTGTTGACATTCAAGAATTAAAGCAGAGAATCAAAAAAAAACAAAATACTTCAGGCAATTGCTTCATCTCTGGTCTGGTTGCCAGGTGGGTGCTACAGAGTAAAGCCTCTGTTTCTCTTTTACTGGGTTCTTTAGAAAAACATGTACCTTTGTCTTCTGTGAAGAATTTTGTTTAATGATGCATAGAAAATTTGTATCTATTAGAACATCAATAAAGACTTTTCACTGTTAATCTGCACTAAGGGATTCAGCTAGGATGGCATTTTCAACATTCTTAGCTCAGCAATCTCATATACTTTTGTGTTCTTTATGCATAGAAACCATGGTTAGAGACATAGATTTGAACATGGTGCTGTGCCACACACTTATTAAAATGTATATGTCTGAAATCAGCCATTAGCTTTGGGATTTGTTATTTATGAATATGATAGTAAATCTGGAGTTGTTCTGAAGCAATAGTTATTCTGTGAGATATGGAAGAGAAACCTCTCTAAAGGGTCTTCTGTTTGCTTACACTGATATAATGTCTTTGTAGCTTTTGCTGTCTTGGGGCTATGTACTTATCCTCTCTGCACGGCGCTTTCATGTCGTCACTAAACTTACCTCATACTTGTGGGGTTTTGGTTCAAGTTCTACAATATTTCAGATGGCTCACATGAGAGTAAGGAAACTGTACAGGGGAAAGAAAAAAATCTAGGCAATTTGTTTAGCCTGTCTTTCCCAGCAGAAACTGGGCAGTCAATGAGCTTGTAGCTGAAGTACTTGAAATGCTAATGCCAAAACAGAAGAGTGACAAAGCTAAGAAGGAGTTTGTAATGAGAGTTCTGGTTCATCTGTGGCATCCTTTTGAGTCACCACAACCCCTGATGTTTAGAGGAAAGAGAACATCAGGCTTTTTGGAGACCTAGACTACATGGGCCATCTCTGAAAGTTCAGAATAGGTACCATGCATTTGTCTGCTTCAGGCCTCTTGATCAATTGCAGTAGTATTTTTTATCTGGCAGCTGTTCATGTTTTGTACCTGATAAAACTAGAAAAAGCAGTTTGGAGAATTTGCAGTGGATGCTTAGAGCCTTAAATGCAAGGTACCTTACCTTCTTAAAATGCTTAAAGGGACCTAGAGCTCTTTATATGGTTTGTTTAAAACTAGCTCACATTGTTCTGTGCTGCACGGTGATCTGCATTATGAATATAACTGAGGTTGTGCACTGCTGTAGGTTGGCCATGCTTCCTGACCTCTGGGAATTTGCGTTATGATTTCTTGTCCAAGTCATGTGCAAACACATTTTCTCTTTTTATGTTCTGCTTCTGTCTCTGAGCAGACACTGTAGCAAGGTGCCAATGGGGTGGGAAATGAGCTGCCTCTCAAAAGCATCCCAAGAATACTGTGAGCTGGGCTGAGCCGGACCTCTTGCTCAGCTGGACAAACACCTCGGCTGGCAGCTCCATGTTTTTCCTGCTGCTGTTCATTTTCTTCTTATAGAAGAAAGGTTTGAGAGAGACTCAACTCCACCTGGGTATGTTGCATTTAAGGTAAAGGCGTCTTCACTGAACAAGAGTGAGGTTACTGACAGAAAAATTTGAAAGAATAGTGTATATTAGGGAATATGCTGATAAAATGACATCTTAGTGTATATGTTCAAATCCTAAAGTCATTTATAGGAGGAAGGTGCTCAGAATTAATTGCTCATTACAGATTTAGAGACTTTGAAGCTCCAGTCTCTTCCTGTAGCACAAAACCAAAGCTCTTCCCTGACAAAAGGTATGAGCAAAAGACAGGTCAAGTGAACAATACAGAACAGTGAATTGCAGTTCTGGAAGATTAACAGCAGGGAAAATGCCAGAAATATCAAAAATCCATTTGCTACCAGAGAGCTCTTAAAGCTAATATCTATTGGGGTGTGGTGCTGACCTCATTCATATTATCAGAAGCATTTCCAATGGCATTAGCACAGACAGTTTTGCCTGATGAAATAAGGCTGAGTGCATGGGGGTGGGCTGCATTCAACTGATACTGCCTTTGTTTCTCAGGTTGCTCTAAGCCTAAAAGAACCAAGGGAGGAAAAGTGGTGAACTCAGAAGGGTGTGAATTCCTCAAGTGGATGCAGCTCAGCCAAGGTGCTGGAGCTCAAACTGCTTATTATCAGTACTGCAGAAATATCTCCTTATCCATACTCTCAATTTCCCTGTGAGGCTCTGTGATTCCTCAAGTGTTCACCAGGGCTGAAATCAACTAATCTCCCCAGAGGCTTGGAAACCTGACTTTACTGGGCTCTCAAAAAGTATTTTTTAACATAACTTATGCAAATTCAGTGTAAAGCAAAACCCTGCATCTGTTTCTTGGAATAACTTTTACATATCTAGAATCAGAGTTTAAATTATCTTTTAAGTTACTGAATTAATAGATATTGCTTAATATATTTCACTGCAGTAATGAAGTCCTTCAATTACCAAGTTAATATTTCCTAAGGAAAATCTGGCAAGTCCTAAGTAAAAAAAAGTGAATTGCTGCCCACAGCTGATCGTTTAATAGTAGAAATGCTATTTAATTTCATTATTATTCAAATTTATGTTCCATTTTTTCAATTAGCATATAAATACTATAAATCTCTTATATGGAAAAAGCCTTATCATGAAATATTTGTAATGATTATAAAGAGCTGGGTAAGGCAAAATATTGGCTAACACATAGCAGTGAACACAAATTAAGCTGAACAGGGGTATGGTACAATGAGAAATGTTTGTCTTCTCCAGCTTAATTTTTGTGGAAGAATTTTTGGATCCTTATGCAGGCACCAAAATCTTTCCTTCCTAAATCTACTCATGTAAAGGTGTAACCGTTTTCTTTTATGTGTTGGGCTTTTTTTAGATGGTTTGCACACCTGTTCTGTAACAGAAGCCTTTTTTTAAGGATAAGTTCAAGCTCTTTTGCATCTTTAAAAATTGGTGCTAAAAGAATGCTATTCCTGTAGCCACCTTTTGCCCAGTGTAGGTATAAATTAGTAATGCAGGTGAAGAAAATATGCTCAATCATTCTGCTCTCTCACTAGAGTAAGGACATAGATTCAGCAAGATGGATGTTTATAAATGAGCACCATTACAGATCAATTAAAGGGGAAGTGACAAAACAAATGATTGGTTAAGAAAAATCTGTTTGCATCCCCATTTTGTGTGTTTAGACTGAAGTGCTAACATGTCCAGTTACAGCAGTAGGAATAGGTAGCTTCTAGTGTTTTTAGGTATAAATTAACACCTTAACCTTTTTTCCATTTTTAGTAGACAGCCAGAATAGGCAAAGGAATATCAGTTTAATTTCCTCCCACAAAAACACTCAGCCTACGAATGACCTACTGATACCATGTGTAACTTCTGACATGGAGGTATCAACACATTTTGCAAAGTACAGTGCAGTGCTGTGATCTGAGAGCAAATCCACCCTGGAGCATGTCAGGAGTTGTAGTGGAACAATGGGAATTTGAGCCTTGAGTTGAGATGAAAACTTGCAGGCTCAGGTCCCTGTCCTTTGCTTCTGCAGGTGAAACAAATGATGCTTTGCATCCAAAAGGAACAGCTGTGACTTGTAGCATTCACTGTTCTGGTCGAGCTGGTCAGTGCTTTCCTAACAGGTGGTGGGAACCACCCAGATTTCAGTAGGAGCCCCAGTCCCACAGGGGAATTCTCCCAGTAACAAGACAGATTCTGTCTCTGCCATCTCCTTGGGCTTTTGCATCAGCTACCAGTCTTGGTTGTTTTTCAAACTGACTCTCAGGCTCCGAGAGTGAGAATCCTCACCCTCACTTTCCTCCAAGAGCTCATGGGTTTGTTCTCACACCCTTCCACTGCTGGAACGGAGAAGGTGGGTATTGGTGCTGATTTCTTTTGGCTGATATGGAAGTTTGTGAGTTATTTCTCAAGTAACACGTATGGCAATTGCTATTTGAACAGCTCTAAATTTGACAGTGTCTGCTTCACAACTGCCACTGCTCTGTCTGGTTTTAAAGGAAGAATAAATATTTCATTAACGACTGAGAACTAGATGTTGTTCGTTCACACAAGCATGGAAATGTACTGGTTAACCATTGAGTGCACAGTGTCGCTGGGTTGCTGCCAGGCAAATGTATGAAAGCGTTTGAATATTTTGAACTGAGTTTTATTCTTCCTTGGATGCTTTCTTAATCAGCCAAACTCAGAATGGCCATTCTACCTGTTCAACCTACTTAAAGCATCAGTCATATAATTTTCTTGATTCCAACTATTCAGGGTTTAAAATTGTAACTCTTACATTTCTGCATAAATTTTTAACATGGGATTGGACAACTACCTAGGCCATCTAGTAGAGCAAATACATTTCTTTAACCTCTTTCTGAAACAAAACCACTAAAAAAAAAAAATCTTCTGTGATTTCACTTTTCCATGCCAGCACACTCATGTTTTGTCCTGGTCTCTCAACTGAGTTAGCAGCATTAGATCCTTGCATCACAGATACTTTTGACAAGAATTGTAGTAGGACATGCTTTAAGTTGCTTTGTCTGGTTGAATTTGGAAGGAGAGCTAATTAAAGATGTACAAAGCTTTATTTCTAACTTTATTATAATTGCAACAGTTAATTTTTCAGGTGAAACCTACAATGGAAGTGATGAAAACATGCATTTCAAATAAGCTCAGGATAAAAAGCAGGAGACATCTTGCCTAGGCAAATTAACCTACCTACCCAGCTACTGTGTGCTGGAAGAATTATTTTTAGCATGCCTGTGACACGTTTGATAATTACTTTTTTCTGTAATCAAAGGCTGTATTTAATGAAACAGAGATGAAACGGCGAGTTCAGCATGAAGGGAGAGATGTGTATAATCATTTTTATCTGCTCATATAAATGCTATGGGAGTGCACTGCCTCAGAATCTGTAGTTACATGCTGGAAGAGGAGCAGAAATAATTACCTGTACTGAGTGCTTGCTAGTATTCACTATAATAAATGTTAAAGTCACTTGTGAAGTATTTGGTCCCAATAGGTGCTTAGTGGGTGCAGAACCAGAAAAATGGCATGTAAGTGTGGTTACCTGCTTTGCCAGCGAGCTTCTCCTCCTTTTCCACGCAGGTATCATCTAATATTGAGACCCCATGGAGTTTCCTGAGTTGAGCCAGCTGCTGTGGGATGTCCCTGTTGGGCAGTTCAGCCTGGATTGCCCCCAGAACCTGCAGGGTGAGGTTTGCAAGAGGAGATTTGTTAGGAACTCCAGCACTGGGGAAGGCAAGTTCTGCACTAAGCTAACACAATGCTGACAGCTGGCACAGCAGCCAAGGGCCATGGAGAGCATCTTAGGATTGGTTGCTTGCAAAAGGAAAGATCATCTTGGAGGGGGGGGAAAACACCATAAAACCCAAAACAGGATAAAATCCTGTAATTAACACAAAACTGTAAAATTAATGGAACCTCACTTAAAAATCAGCATGAATTTTATATAATTTTACATGTTTTGTCCATTTAGGCTTTTTAATTAACAGCTTTCAAATAAAGTACTGAAAAACACTTTGACTGGAGGGTCTTGGAATGAAACGACAGATTTAATGTGTAGTTTGTCAGCAACTGGGAATAGAATTTCTCCAGCCCCATTTTGCTGAGGGCATTTTCTCTTTTGTTAGTTTCTTTCTGATCATCTCTACTGCCAGAGAAAGGAAAAATCTATAGTTTTATTAGCTGCACTGAAGAAACTGAGTGACAGGGGCTTTTTCCACAACTGACTACTGACTTAGAAAAGAAGTTACAGCTGGGTTATGATTATTTTCTCCTGCCTTGATGAGATTGCAAAAGTTGAAGTCAGCGCTAGTTGGGGACAGTCATGAATACAGATGCTCTACAATAAAAATTAAATCCAGCATTTCATTCACCGTTCAAGCAGCAGCTCAGTTACTGTGCTCATTTCCTCATAAAGAAATTTCCCTTAAAGGACCATCATTACATTATGTTTCTCTCCTTCTCAGGATGATGTGCACTTCCTAACTTAGCACTTACACAGTAGGAAAGAAATAATTAATTCTGAGCTTTTCAGTCCTCTTCATTGACTAGCAAGAGGAAAAAATATTGGAATGACTCCTTTCAGGTCTGAAAAGAGGGTGAGATATATACTTATTAATCAATAAACTTGGACAGCATGTCCCCACCATGAACATCTATGGTGTTTTCCTAAAGTTTATCACAAATTTTAGCAAAGTTTTAATACGTTTAGTTTAGTGGATTTCACTTGAAAAGTAAATGTAATTACTTAAACTGTATTTGGAAACATCTGAAGTAAAGAGTTTGGGAAGACACTGGAGTCCAGTATATTCCCTACATTGTGTTAAAATTCAGTGCTTTCACAGAAGGTATTAGTTAGAATTGTTAAAAGGCTGCACTTATATTTCAAGGCTTTACAAGTCAAGCATCAGCCAGATGAAAATTAATAATAAGAATCTAATTTTCTAAAATTAAACATAATTTGAGCCAAACAGCTACTTGTGCAGCATCACATGGGTATCCTCAGTTGCACACAGCTGCCTGTGCTGGTCCAAGCTGATGAAACCTCATTGCTTAATTGCTGGAGGATGATAGAGAAGGCAAAATTAATAGTCAAATGCTCTATTTTTAACATTCATAGAATGGCTTGGGTTGGAAGGGACCTCAGATCATCCTGTTCCAACCTCCCTGCCATGAGCAGGGACACCTTCTACCAGACCAAGTTGCTGCAAGCCCCATCCAACCTGAATTAAAATTTCCAGGGGTGGAGCATCCACAATGTCTCTAGACAACCTGTGCCAGTGTCTCACCACCCTCACAGTGAAGAATTTTTTCCTATTATCTAATCTAAACTAGTCATTCACAAGCTGTTTAAAATCTGTACCATTATCTTACTTATTTCAGCTTCATTTTAATTTCATGCTCATTGTCTGAATGGTTCTCTTAACTGGAGGCAAATGTAAGTTAGTTCATTCTGTTACTCTCTTAAGAATCAACTGGGAAAACTTCACCAGATATTTTATTAACTATGCATTTGAGCAAATTAATTTTCTCAACCTTGTTTCCTGAGAACAGGCAGTTGTGTTGCAGAGATCCTACTGCTGTTACTGCTCCATAATCCAAACACTGCTCTGGTGTGCCCTTCCCAGCCTACAGCTTTGTCAGTGGACTATTATGTTATACTCCGCTGTTTTTTCTAATTATACTACACATCTCTCTTCCTGTAGCTTCCATCCCATCCAAACGATACACTTTAATAATCTGATAGAACATTATCTCATAGCTTCTTCATAAATTCTTATTGTTAGTATTATTTCATGACACAAAGTCAGTTCCAAGTTGCATGTTTCAGCTTTGATTAGTGGTTCTCCTTTCCTTAGTTCTCCAGAAGACAGGCTTTTGCTTTGAAAGTTGGGCTTACTATTATGGTATATGGAAATCAGGAGTATAATAAATGTGAGTGTGACAAGCTAAGTTTCTGCTTATTCCATTAACACTGGGCTATTGTGTTGGAGTTTGGTTGCTGTTTACTCATGGTAATAATCCACTTTTTCCAAGAGGAAAATATACTTGTTGAGGTAGAGGGCTCAGTTGTTTCTGATGTGAACTGAAGAACTGCAAAGTGGAACTTCATTACCTAATTGCTGTCCATCAGTTTTAATGTGCAGTTTACTCCAGCTAAACATGAACCACTTGGTGTGAAAAGCAATTAAGAAGTTAAATCACAGACCTTAAATCCTCAAGTTCAGACCGTTTTATTATAACCCATTAATGATTCCCACACAGACTTTACTTTCCATTCAGGTAATCTAGTTTACAAGCTATTTGAAAACTCATCTTCAGTTTATACTTGATTGTTCCACATCTGAACGATATTACTTTGCTATTTTCAGATTTGACTTCATTTATGATTATGTAATGACATCAAGGTAATTAAACCACTCTCCATGACAGGATCTGTTTCACATTTCCTAGTGAAGCATCAATATGAGCCTGTTGTGTTACACTGTGCAGGAGAAACCTAACCCTGCCCTCATTTTTCAAAAAAAGTAATTTTGCTTGAAGGTTATGAGGGTGATCAAATTAGACATCTTGCATTCTCTTAACTTCTCAGATGTTTGGAGTGGGGGAACTCAGTAATTCTGCGTCCATGAACAGCCCCAAAGTGCTCTCAGGCATCAGACATGTAAAGGGAAAATCCCCACAGCACAAAAGCCACTAAAGGGTTTCATGAAGTTTGCCAAGCCTGTCTGGGGTTCAGTGTCCTGGCACCTGTAGATGGCTTTCCTGAGCATGCACAGGCTTGCAGCTTGTGCTGGACTGGTGCGGTTAAACCCAGCATGGGTTTGGGGGCATCCACTGCCTCCTCCTCAGCTGGGGTGTAGCTGAAGGACAGTCACACTGGCCCTAGAAACCTCTTCCACTGCAAACCCAGCCAAGCCTGAAATCGTCCTACCAGCTGCACCTAAGCTGTGCTTTTGTTGAGCCCTCCCACCTCTTCTCCCCTGTCCACATGTTACAGCTGCACTCCTGGGAGAGCTCTGAACACACTGAACGTTTTCTGTGGAAGGACACAGAAGGAGCCAAACCATTTTCCATACACAGCCAGGACACAGAAGTTTCCTATCTCATAGCTGAAGAAATAGATTTGGCCTCAGGCACGATGCCCCGGGAATTATGTCTTGTATTGGGATAGTGAACAGAACATTTTTATCTCTTCCTCTCTTGAGGTGAATTTACAGATGGCTTACTCCTGCCTCTATTTTCAGTAATTTATTCTTGCACCCGAATCAGCAAATTAAAAAATGAGTTCTCTTCCTAGCTGACATTTGCATATTCATTAAACATTCCATTGAACTATTTTGCAACATTTTTAATGATGCTCACTGACAGCTCAGGATGTACCTATCTCATAGTAATCTGAATTGGCAGAGCTGTACCTCAGACTTGAAAGGGCACCACCATTCCTCCCCATCGCTGCATTTTGGCAGTGTCAGAGAGGGGCTGAGGGCACTTTACCATTGCAGACTGGCTCCCCTTCAGCCCCAAATTCCTTTTAAATATTTCCATATTCAGCAGCACCAAAATTATCTTCATGAGCATACACACATAACAGGAATGCTTATAGGTTGTGGTATGTCATATTCTGATTTATATTCATGGTTTTGACAGTAAGGTTTGTTTCATGTTCTATTCAAATACTTCATTAATATGAAATTAGCACAAAATGCCGTTGAATAATTAGAAGAATATAAACCGGTGGACTGTCTTTTTAAATTCTGACTTGAACCCCTCAGGTGAAATCAACATTTTCTAGAAAATAGCTTTATTGAATACACTGGATTTTATTATATGATCCTCATTTTTAAGGACATCTATAATAGCTGGAAGATTAATCTATTAAAATGACAAAATACGTTACACTGGTAATTTATTGGTTTGGCAAACTATGTAAAAGACTGCCTTTTCTTGGGTGCAATGTAGAAACACATTGATTGCATGAGCACTGCCAGGTGAGATGTGTAATCATGAGGTAGCTGCTAAATCAAAGAAGAATAGCATAGTAATAGAACTTCATTTATTCACTCAAATGCTTATTGATTAATGTTTATTTTCTCATTTCAGTTCAATATACATTTTGTGAAAAAGCCAACTGTTGGTGACAAGAGAGCATATATGATTTGGCAGTGAATTAGTTTGGTACCAGACAGCAAATATGGCACTCAACAGAGTTCAGAAACCAAGTTTAAATATGATACAGAATAAGGTTGGAGCTATATGGCTGAATATTACAACAGTAATATCCTTCGAATTCTCTAGGGGCTCGATTTTTCTCTAGGTTCCTAAGTCCCTGAAGGTTTTATAACTCTGACCCTGTCTTCTAGAAATTTCAAAAGCTATACTTCAGTGAAAAAATAGTATAATAGAAATATTTACAAACCTTAACAAAAAGCAGTTCTACTTGTGTGGCTCTTAAGACTAGAAATGAAATAGATGTCAGTCAAATTAATGTGTAGACTAAATATACGTACAAGTCATATACATAAGACAATGTTTTTGTGATAGCTTGCATGCAGCTTTTTTGTAGTGGGATTTACTGATTTTGAGTACATGTGACCATGCTGGAAAGCACAGATGAAAATTGGAGGAATGTGAATTATTTCCTGCCTTAGTTAAAATCTGCAGGAACTTAAGCATTCAGAGATTTGTAAAGAACCAGGATTTTCTAGGAGGGTTTTTTCTTACTTTCTTGTCACATCTCTAATTTTGTTAAAAAGCTTTAAAGAAACATTGCAGGAAGTAGCTTCTACTGTTAGAAAACAAATATTTAACTTTTCTAGAAATCGTATATTAGAATTTTGCAAAGTCACCTGCAATCACGTCACTTTGACTGGAAACAGATTCCAGGGTTTTCTCACTTACATTAGTCATGCCTGAACTTTATCTTTAGTGATGATCATGTAAATATAAGTCAAGACTAATGTATCAGTAACACCACAACAACTAAATTGACTTCAGCAGCCTATGTACAGCTTTCAGGAAGCTGGACAAAAGGCACATTCTCCTGGGGACGGTCTGGTCTTCTGACACCTTTTTTATTCATGATGTGAGGAATGGAATAGATTTATTATGCAAAATCACTAAGAAACAGTGGAATGATTTGTGAGGCTTAGTACCTTAAAGTTGATTGACATTAATACAGTACTGCAAACTTTAATTTTATGTGTACCAGGTACCATTATGCATTAATTTGGATATGCAGTGCTTGGCTTTTAAATTTATGGCATCCCCAAAGCATTTCTTAACATGAAATGATGAGCAAATTTTCTGTTTTAACCCCTTTACCAAGTGGCTTCTTAAGAAATTTTACTCTCTAACTTGGACTGTTCAAAACTCACCACAAAGCAGAATATTTGATTCTTTGAAATGCTAAGAAGATACTAGAAAAAAAAGGGCAAAAGATTAGTAATATTACTTGCCTTTTTCTGTCGATACTTTGCCACTTACACAACTCACTGCCCTCTGGGCCTCTTCTAGCACAGCATCATTGGCATTTCAATCTAGAGAAAGTTTTCAGTCATCATTACATGTTAATAAAATAGGAGTTGTTATTCCAAATATGGAACAGGTGACGCTCAGGACAGGAGTATTCAACCTTTGATCAGTGAAATTTTTAGGTTCTGGTATTTCATGATTCATTCATATTAGAGTAACTTTTACCATTTGAAAAAACACATATATTCCCACTTTCCAAACATCAAGTTCTCCATTCTCCCCCTGTAGTCCTGGTACGAAACATAACACCATTTTCAAAGCTGAAAGGACAACATGATTTATATGTATAAAGGATACTTTGGGTAATTTTTGTAATGTTCTAATAAAATCGATCGAATATAACTTGTTCCTGCTTTCCAGGACACGGTTGTTGGATTTATAGTAAGAAATGGGTCACAATTTATTGTGGTAGCACAAAAATCTCAAAAATTGTAAATCAACAGAGAAGTCCATATGCAAAAGATAGAACTTCCACGGCAATACACAGCAGTTTTATTGTGCTAAATTTGGAATGCACACAACCCTTTTATATCCTCAGACACCTCATTGTCCAAGAGAACTGAAATCAAAACCCCAACTGTCATCATCAAATGTCACTACAGGGTCGGGGAGAAGTGCTTTCCACCTTTTAGCTGTGTATTTCCATGCTTCAGCACACGAACACTGATTCATTTCACCAAGCATTAACATGGAAAAGTGCCCATCTCAGGGCATCTTCATGTTTGTGCTGCTGAAGCACACAACTCTCAGCGGGTGTAGATTCCTTGTGTTTGTGAAAACTGAACATTTTTATATGGTTTAGAACACAAGCTCTGAGTGTTTATTAAAAAATCACGAGTAATTGATGCACGTCCTTAATAGAAATATATAAAAATTACAGAAGATGCATATACCTCCCTTCAGTGTGCATCGCATTTCCTGCATGATAGCTGGTAACTTTTTGATTTGTGTATTACTTGGTTTTTTCTTACAGCTGAGAGGTCAAGTTATGCAGCAGACAGATGTTCACAACTCGCATTTATAAGCTTAGAAACTTCCTACCAGATGCCAAGCCATTCCATACTCACAGATACCTATTCCATTACCTCTGACCCTTGTGTTTCCATGTGTGAGACGACTGCCCTTCCACGGTGATCTACAGCAAACTATTCAGTAAAACTCTCTGCGAAGCACAATCGAAAACTTTACATACTTCCACAGATGTTTGCAGAAGTTTTAAGTTTTTACGCTATTTTCTCTAAGAAGGGATACCTTCAACAAGAACAGCCGAGCGAAGAAGGCACGTTTGGGCCGAAGCGGTGCCGGTTCGGGAGCGGTGAGAGCTCGAACGGCAGAGCAGCAGCAGCAGCACCGGCGCTGCCTCGCCCGGGGCTGTGCCCGCCGTTCCCCGGGGGTTGAGCGGGCTCGGGGCCGTTCGCTCCGCGGGCCGGGATCCCCTCAGCGCGCCGGGACAACGCCTGGCACCAGCGGGCGCTTCTCCAGCACGGGCACACCCGGGCCGGACCCTGGGCCGGACCCCCTCGCCCCGCGGGGTGTGGGGAGCCGGCCCGGCGCTGCCCGAGGCCGGTGAGTACCTCCGGCGGGCCAGGGTGGCCGTGGGGCGGCGGGGCGGCCCCTGAGGGGCGGTCCCTGAGGGGCGGTGGCCGGGGCTCCGCGCCTGCCCTGCCCCTGAGGGGGGGGCACAGGACAGCACAGCCCGACCCGCCCGGCGGTGAGGGGCGCACAGCACAGCCCCCCCCGGCAGTGAGGGGGCCACAGCACAGCCCGATCCGCCCGCCCGGCCGTGAGGGGGCCCCGGCGGTGCTCATGGGGCGAGGAGGACACAGCACACGGCGCCCGCTGTAAGGGAAGGGCACCCGCCGCCCATTCAGTCCCCCCAGACGCCACCGCCCCGGGGCGGCCTCAGCCGGCTCCTCCCTCCCCGGCCATTCGCTGCTCTTTCCCCACGTCTCCAACGCTTCTGTGCCGAAGTGCACATTGCCAGCTGTGTGCTGGGTGCGTCCAAACCTGGGGCGGAGGCATTTGATGCTGCCCATTTAACCACTTTTGTTTGAACTGCACTTTGTCAACGTTATCGGACGTATTTTCTTCCTGTTTTGCCATGTTATTTTCCACCCATGAAGTTAGGCAATGTGTCATAGCCGAAGCGCGGGGGGAGCATGGCTGGTGCGATGCCCTGGTGGCAATGGGGTCTCCAGGCGGTGATGCTCCGGCTAGAGCGCTGTGGAAGCAGCAGCATCCCGCAGGAGCTGGGCGTTGTTCGGGAAAAGATGGGCGCTCGCTGGGTTATTCCAATAGCGCTAAGGAGGAGGAGGCAGCGCGGCTCTGCCCCGCAGTGTCTCGGGTGACGTCTTTCGAAGGTCTGTCAGCGATAGAGTCTTCCCGGGACGGTGTTTAAATATTCATCCACGCTCGTGGCAAAGTGGTTTTCTCGCCGCCCCTTTTTCCCCGCAGCGTTGCAGGCACTGCTGATGTCACGTCGCACAGTTTGGCGCTTCCTTCAGCACGCCGAAGAGATTTACAATTCCACTAATAGTTTTCTTCAGTCCGTCCTCTCAGCTGGTTTTGAGCGCTGGACAATGAAGTCAAAATACCTTAAACTTGTACTTTTACATTGTTTTTGAAAACAGAACCCAAAGGGCTTGAAGGAGAATATTCAGGATAAAAAGGGAACATTTGTTTCCACTGTGTTGCACATGCATCTTATTGATTAATCCTGGTTTTGATTTTCCTTTTGTCATTATTCCCATTCCTATGAGGTTGCAGAGGACCCGAAACAAGCAGAGAGCTCCAGGTGGAGTCCCTAGTCTTGCACTAACTGCCCCAAGAGCCCAGGTGACTGTCGAACTGTCAAACATGTTTTATGGTGCAAAGAAATAAATCCTTTGGTTTTTTACCTTTCTGCTTCCCCGTGGGTAGCAGTCTGTGCTCCTTGTAATGAGTGGTTAACGGTGGCACCAGCAGTGTCTCCACTTACTGCATAGAGAGATTTCACCCTGAGTGTATTAAAACCTGCATATGCCTTCCAACTCTGTGGCAGTAGATGAGAAACTCATGCATTAAAGTAAGCACCTCTTTTAATAAATCAAAATTAGCCTCTTCATTAATAATGCCTTTAAATAGTTTCGATGCCTCTGTACAATTGGCACAAAGAGGCTGGTGTCACTGAAGACTTACTCAGACTTATGCTCACATCTGCATCTGACGTCAGTGGCATTTAATCCTTATTTAATTCTGGAAGGCTTTAGAAGTCAAATGCTGTCACATAAAAATTTGTAGAATAGCTTGATTTTTAGGTCACATTTGTATTTTGATTCTGAATTTGTCAAATGAAAAGCAATTTTCATTGGTCTTTATAGTAGCAGCAGGACCGAACCTGAAGAGGAGTTGGGCTTATTGTGTGTTCTACAAGGACGTTCTTACGGATTTTGACCCATATTCATGATGATGCAATGACTATTTACTGAAGAGAAAAAGCAGTGGAGAAGCACCCAGGAATTCTGTTGCTGCACTGTTATTTTTGATCTTTTTCACTTGAGCAATTTTGTAGCTGTGCAATATATTTTTTAAAAACTCAGCATGCTACTGCTTTGCAATGCTATTTTCTAGCTCTTTTTAGCACGTGAGAAAGTTCTACTTTCTTGCTGTCTTCATTTCATAAGGATAGGTAGTGAATTTCCTAAACCAACACTAATTTATTTTCCAGATGCAAGCCTGGGACTGATGTTCTCTAAATGTTAACTGGCCCTAGAAGAATTAGAACTGCAGGATCAAAGTGTCAGGTTAGTTGTCATCAGGCCATAAAAGCTATTTTTTTTTCTATTAACATTTTGCTTTTCCTTGTGCTTGTGTGCTTTGGTTTATAAATTTAGGTTTATTATGTAGGCTTGGCTTATACTTATGTATGAGTTTACCAACTCCTGGTTAAATAAACTGATACATGAAATCAGTGTAAAGTAAAGTATTTCAGCTTTCCAGCAGAATTAAATATTTGATTCTGACTTTGAACATTCATGTGTTATCAACTTTAAAATATCAGTGCTACATCCATTTATCTTTGGAATTTCTTCAGCATTAGAAACACTTAATGCCTGATTTTAGACCAACACATTTTCCTAATCTCCACAGACAAACTTTACAAGCAGTTCTGAGTGCTTGTTTCAGATGTTGGAGTGAGAGAGAGTTCTCCCTTGTAGTTCAGAAATGCTTCTGGGAGGGTAATTTCTGAATGGGATGCATCCATTCAAGGGTTTTAGATAATTTATCCAAATTACCTTAATTTGCTCCTAATTAGCCTAAATTAAAGCACTGTCCCTTTGGTTTGTGTTAATTTTAAAAGTGCAAACTACTTGAATTCTAAATGAGCACAACCACACTGGGATTTAACAAGCTCACTGGTTTTGCCCAACCCAAAGTGTTATAAGTTTGTCGCTCTAGACAAATTTGCAGATTCCGATGGGGAAAAGACTGATCCTTTTTAAAACTACTAATAAAGCTCCTTGTAACTTCCTCAAAAGTCTCCATCTCCAAGCCTGTTGATCACATGTTAAGCAGCCCTTAAGACATAATTCCATAAGCAATAGTTAAGTGTGAAAGGCAATTGATTTTACATGGAACGGGGTTAATATAATTCAGCTGTCTGTGCAAGTATTCCAATTAGATGGAGTGGTTTTGCTTCCTGAGATAAATATTGCTTGTGTTCAAGGCCCTGATTTTGAATTCTTTCCTGGGCACAGTAAAATACATGGTTCTCATTTCTTTTTTTGTGTGTTCTTATTTATTTGTGTTCTATTTTATTTGTGCTACCCATATGAAGTATGTGCTTCCAGTAAAGTTACTCCAGATTTTCTTTTAAGCGAGTTCTGATGACAATTCCTATCTCAGATCTCTTATCTGAAAGGCAGGCTCTGATAAAATAGATACACAGACATAACTGTGTCTGTGATAAAAGTTAAATGTGGATGTGATGCAGCACAAAACAAAGATTACAGCATAATTTCCTAAATTATTCTGGAGACCTGTTCTGGTGCATTTCGGTAGTTGTGTAGTGTTAGTTGAGAGTCTTTGACTTTTTGGCCTACTCAGTTATGTGCCTCTTAAACCCAAAGGTGCAATTTCTTCTTAAGAATCTCCTATTTTCTATTTATTAAACTGCTCTTTAAAACTCTGCTGAAACATGGTCTGGTCATAGAGTGCTGGCGAATAATCAGCTTTATACTCTGGAAATCCATTTTAAGTGTCTGTTGAACAACATAAATGTGAAACTTATAGCTAAATATGCCATAGATGCTTCCCTTCTGCCCTAGGAAGAAGCCAGCTTTTTAAGTCTTTCAGCTTTGAGACAAAGGAACAAAATCACTTTATTGCACTAGAGTTGTATGTTATTTTAGCAAATAGGATGAGTTCCTGAAAGACCAATTAACCTCCATATAAATGGACTGTGCTGTGTTGCATAGTGCCCTTTGGAAGCTCTCTTGAAGTTTGCTAATGCTTACAGTGGCTGCTCACAAGGATAATTAGATGTTAAAATGATGATCCTTGGATATCCAAGAAGCTGTAAGGAATTCTCAAGGGATCAAGCCCCCACAGAATGAAAGGTGATAACCTGAAATCTGAAGGGGAGGTAGAGCAGTGCTTAACCAATACCATTCATTTTTATTTTACTGACTGAGAATAATATCCAGTTTAGAAATAGTTGAATGCTTCCTGACAGGTACTGGGTTCCTTTTAAAAAGGTGGTTGCTAAGTCATAGGTTGTGTCTTTGTACATAATTCCTTCTCCTAGGAGAATGACGGGTATAAGCAATCCTGTGTCAATCCTGCTAACAAGACTTGCTGCTGCTTAGCCAGCCTGCCTTAGTCAGTGCCTATTTCTTCTCTTTTGCATAAGTAACATGGATGAGTTTTGCCTTCCCTTAAGAGCTATTATAGCATTTTTGATACATGCATACCTGTATGTTTACTTGGGGCCCAGGGAATTGCAGTGGAAGTCAGTGGGATGAGGGATGGGCTGCTGTCTGTTCACACAGGGAGTTCAAAAATGCAGTCCAGGGAGGCTGTGTTTAGTACTGTGGGGCAGAGGTTCCTGCAACAGCAGATTCTGCACAAATTTTGGTTATCCAAAAATTCAATCCCATCTTGAATGATGTTTAGTTCTGCTTATAAAGTCAAATAATTATTATTGACTCTTCTTGGGTAATTTCATGGGTTCTTCTTCCTTTCCCATGTCTCACCTGGACAGCTGGAACAGGTTTAACACTTTATACTGTTATTTGTTCCATGGACAGCAGAGGTGATTCTTGCAGAAGAAAATGAGCGGTGTGCACTCTCATCACAGAGAAATAAGAGTCCCGTTTCTTCTGACTTCTCACACAAGTAGGTGTTTTGGGTTGGTGTTTTTAACACAAAATTGCTGGATGCAATTTTGATAATAAATGGAAGAAAACAAGCCCTTTGGGAATTGTCAGGTTGCAGGTGCTTTTTTCAACACAATTCTGGCTACTTAGGACTGTGAGCAAATGGAACTTCCCCTACAGCTCATTCAGTGGACTGCATGTGCAACTTTCAACCTGTAGTTTCTTGAATTTTTTTATGCTCTACTTTGCTACTGAAGTGTATTTTGTGTGGACATTTAATTAGACATGTAAACATCCACCTATATATCCTTTTTTACATACAGATGTGTTTGGTGTGTACACACAGAGTGCACCAAGTTATTACTCTCTGTGAATAAAGCTACTAAAATGTATCATTGTTAAGTGTACGAGATGTAAGAATTATGAGTTAATATTCAGATCAAGATATGTGAAGATTTTGGGGGTCAAACAAATTACCTCCTGATGCATTCAGATGACTGCAGTGCATTTATTTACTCTAGAAATATCTGAGCGGTCAGAACTTAAGAGACTTTTGGAGAGCAGAATAAAACAAAAGTTAATGAAAATAAAACATTTGCTTCTGAAAACTGTACATCATGAAATATTCATAGTTGTTCTACAGACAGGATGTATTTTATAGAGAGGAGTAAATAATTTTGTTGAAGAATTGCAGTTTGACGTATGCTGATTAACACTGGAATATAATTGTTTGACAGAATCAGAAGAGATAGTATTTTGGCATAAAAAATATTAATGGTTTTGACCGAAAACATTGATTCCTAAAGATGGATGAGGGTGTCCTGCCAGCTTTCTATGGTGTCTCTGCTGGCGACTAGATTGAGAATTGGAAAAGTACATTACCAGTTCATTTCTTTTACAAATATCTTCACCGTGAGAAACATTTGCTACTTTAAATGCTCTGAATATACTCAGCATCCTGTCCTGGTTTTGACTCTGCTTCTTGCTACCACTTATTAAAATGATTTTTAGTAGGATTAGTTGTCATGTTTCAAAAAAAAGTAATTATCTTTAATTTTGGTTTTTTTCTGGAAAGATTGCCTAACTTCAGGTGCGCTGCTACTTTAGACTGCTGTTAAATAGAGCCATTAGTCTCACCTGACTTCTTTCCTTCTTTTCCTGTGAGCTCAATTACAGATTGTCAGTGCTGAAGGAAATGCTCTTGATGGTGGAGTAGTATAGAGGGAAGTGTTAGCACCTGCTCTTAAAAGGAGTTCCTGATTTCTTCCTGCTGCACGAACCCCATGAGGTTTTAGAGAAGACCTTGATCTGTATCAAAGTTGTCTTATCCCAGATTCTTTGAAATTCAGTTCAATGGGTGTTGGATTGGAATATTGTATCACTTCAGATGCTGAGATTCTTTGTTGTATCTTTGTGGTTGTTTAGTGATGTCTTTTTTTTCCTCTCATATAGTCTAGATTGTCAACAAACTATGCTGCAATAAAAATGCTCTAGGAATGCATTTATTTTACTGCTCTAAAGGGAATTGCAGTACAGCTAATTTGCAAATAAATATATTTAGAATTCTTTTATGTTCAAATCTGGTATTATTGATCTCACAAGCCAAGTCCTTGTTCAGGGTATTCTTTTAAAGCAGGAGGAAAAGTGAAGCGGCAGTAATTGCAACTGTGATGATCTGTGGTTAATTCAAAACACTTTCAAAAACACTTTAAAAGGCTTCTGAATATCAGGGTGAGTTGGCGATAAAGTACCAAAGTTGCTTATGAAAATAGCATTTAGGAACCTGAAACATCTGGAATGCAGACTTCTAAGTGTGCTTCTCTTACCTTCAAAAAGGTTTTGGCACAGAGCTTTTAGCACAGAATTAATTTTCCAAATTGTGGACTCTAAAATAATTTATACCTAGAAAACTTTTAGAACTGTGTTATCTTTATGCCTTTCTTTGTTTAAGAGCTATCTGAGGTCTGGTCATGGATGCATTCAGAGTTGCCAGAGTTCAGGGGCCTGTGGGGATTTTGCAGCAGAAGGGATAAAAAGGGAATGTATTGTTTTGTCATGTTCTTCTCTTCTTCACTAAGCTTTAATCCACAATTATTTCCAGGTCCAAACAGCACTTACC
Source organism: Rhabdornis inornatus (assembly GCA_013397075.1). NCBI lineage: Eukaryota > Metazoa > Chordata > Aves > Passeriformes > Rhabdornithidae > Rhabdornis > Rhabdornis inornatus. The sequence continues at coordinate 762,718 of VWZS01010663.1, forward strand.
CAGAAATCGTTTTTTTGTTGTTGAAGAGCTGCACTTTGATATGTAGGCTTTATTTCAGCCCTACTGAAATCAATAGGACCTTTTTCTGGTGGCCTCAGTAAGTATTGGATGGGGCCCATAATTTACACTTGCAAATAATTTTGGCCACAAAATCATATCTGCAGAAATTGAGGCAATCCCTCAAAACCAGCCTAACTTCTGCTTGTGGGGACTTTTTCAAGGGAATTTCAGTAACTGGCTGTGGTTTTTCCTTTATCCTCTGGGATTATCAGAAGCACAGTAATTTTCAGCCATTGTTGGGTAAGCGTGACATGGTCTATGGTTGCTTCTTCAGAAGTAAAGCTTTCTCTAGAGCTAAGAGGAGTTCTGCTCCATTGTGCCTGGTGTGATGAGTCACAAGGAGAGAAACAGCTCCTTTAGGGTAGATGTGTTTTCTGGCTATAACTTGCGCTTTCTGTTTGCAAACCTGTCAGTCCACAAAGCAATTGATCCTCTCTAGCAAAGAGCACTGTAGCTGGCACAAATGTGATCAAAAGTAAGGGGAAAATGGCTTCTGCTTGTAACAGAAACAATGTAGATTTTGTTCTCTAAATTCTCTCCCCACAAATTCAATCATGAAACTGTAAGGATGTTGGTTTTAGGTTTAGCTGGCGGACACCAATATCTGCAGAAATAGAAGAAAAGCCTCAATGTGCAGATTTAAATGTTTGCAAGACAAAAATCCAGTGTGTTTCTAATAGATTGTTTACCTTAGATGAACTCGAAACTGATGACTTGAAGTCATACTCCAGAAAATATTTGAAGTACTTCTTTATTCTCAAGTAGAACTTTATTTAGAAATACTTTATTTAGAAACATGCTCTGGTGGAAATTTCAGGATTTATAAACGACCTTTAATCAACTGATACATGATCAGTGAAAGAGCCAAAGGGTTTGATATCTCCTACATGCTGAAGTAGAAGGAATTACAGTTGGACAAGATATACCTTCTTTGTACGATACTGTGGGCCTGGATCTGGAAGCCAGCATCATGACTGTAGCATTAGGACTGATGCTTCCTAGTGAGCTGTAGCCTTTATGACTTAGATAGTTCAGGAGCACTTCACAGTGAAATGTTTATCCTCTAGGATGGACTGTGAATAGCTTCTTTAAAAACTGTTAAAAAATTGCATTGCAAGTTAGTGGAAGAACTTTAAATGTTCTGAAAAGCAGAAACACCTGCAGTTTTCCTTGCTGATTGCCTGCATTAATTCCAACCATGTAAGAGAAGTGGCACTGCCTTACTCTACAGAGAATAAATAACTCTGTCAGTGATAGGATTTCTGGAGATTTATTTTCTCTGCAAATACTGTGTTCATGAGCGTGTGACTGGAATGACTTTCATCATACTTGGTGTTTGTAAGTTGATTTGTAATTAATACTGGCAAGCCTGAAGATGCGGTCCTTTGTACCTTGGTTGATGCAAATCAGATTCTTTGCCTTGTGGGAGGTTTTTGTGTTTTCATATTGCTCTTTGCTTGTTCACAGCTGTGAAGGATATGACCTTGGAAGTAGTCCAGTGATTGTTTATATAATGACATGATGTAGTTTTCACCCAGCTCATGCAGGTGGAGAAGTCAATACCTATACATTTAGTCTATGGCTTGTCCTGTCTTAATTTTCAAACATCACTTAAATCTATGGTGCTATGTTTAGTTGTGGTAATTAGGATGATGAATATATAATTTTAATTATTACTATTTTTTTCTGGAAATGTCACTCTTCAAGATAATATAGGTAGCAATGCCAGTATATTTAAACATTATTCACAGGTGAAGCATCAAATAAAGGTGCCTTCTTCCCTAACCAAGATGCAGAAGAAGGAAGCCAGGGCAGCCCTTTTAGATGGAAAAGGTTGGTCCATGACATCCAGCTCTAACTCTGTCAGGGAATTTAACAGAGTTAGTCAGATAAAAATTATTTAAATCTTGCAGGTTTTTGAGATAAATGTTATTAGGAAGCTACATTTCAAACCAAAATGCTGTGCTCACTTCAAGCATATCTTCAAATATATCATGGCAAAATAGTGACACTGTATTTGCCTGGCTTGAAATACCTTTAGTGGATTCATCACTGTTATCTCCTACCCTCTTTGGGAAAAGAGTCACCTGAGAGAGAGGAAAAGCCTGTGAGACTACTAAACAGTTCAAAAAAACTGAACAGAGACGTTTTAGCCTATCTGCATGGGAAGATAGTTTGTAAGTATAGTGCACAAGGCAATTTTCCTCAAGTAATTACAGCTGTACTGATTACCGAGGAGTGGAAACAGCCTTGCCTGCCCAATGGGGATGGGTGTTATAAAAGAGTGGGCTAGCTGACTATAAGTTGGAGTTGCAGGTGGAGCTTGGGGCTCAGAGTCTGCTGCAGTTTGGGATGGAGTCTGCTGGCTGTGCTGTGAGGAGGTAAGAGGCATGTGGTCCTGCAAGGGACAGATAAGGTAAGAAGATGCTGTGTGAGGGACAGACAGGGTTAGGTGGCTGGGTAAGGGATGGGTTGGGGTTAGCCAGTCATGCAGAAAGAAGAACAAAACTTGCAGAGAGGAGAGAAGGAGTCAGTGCTGTGTGGAGCTGCCTGTAAGAAAAGGAGTCAGAGTTTCTTGAGAGAAGCTTTTAACAAAAGACTGGTGGTGTTGCCAGTTGTGTCTGTCTTGACATAATTACTACGTATCTGCTCTTCTATATGCCCCTGCTAGGAATAATTTGAAGATTCTATTCCTGGATGAAGCCAGGATGTATTCAGATTCCTGAAAGGTTCGAAAAGTTGCAGTGTTTCACAGTAATGCAGGAGATGAGCCTTGGCTGTCTTTGAAAGAGTTAGGGAAGAGACTTAGTGTGGCAGTCATGATGCTCAGTGTGATGAAGCACAGGACTCCTTGAAGGACTGTGGAGATGGTAAGCACTGTGTTCTGGGAAGGAGTCATCAAATCTGTTCCAGTGAAGGACCCACTCTCCCTGACTGCATAGAGATACACTTGGCTCTGTGTTTATCCTGAGGTATGTGGGAATAAGCCCCAATATGCTCAGTGCCCCAGTACAGGACCAAATTCCCAAACTGAGATGGATCAGGTACAGTGGCAGCACAATACTGCAGTAGCACAGTTAGCTCTGTCTTGTGTCCTTCAGGATGCCATCAAATTGCATTTGCAGTTTCCAGATTTTCTATTTCAGATTCTGACTCCCCAATTCTGTGAAGCCAAAGGAAGGAGGCGAAGGGAGCTTGTAGTGCTCTGCAGTTGTACAGGAAGATCTATCATGTCCCATAACTTGGTGCTGTCTGGAAGCACCATGGCTGGGACTGCATAGTGCCCTTTTGGGGTTTGGTTTAGGATTTTCCTCACTGCTTTGTGTGTTTAGGCAGTGTAGCAAAGGGCATAGTGAGGAGCTGTGTTACCAAGCCCTGGGGAAAGTTTTCCAGATACCAGAAACATCAGGTCCAATGGTTACTTGAGACCATTTTGACTTCTTTGGTTCCCATGTGTCTCTTTTTGAATTTGGCTGCAAAAATGTGAAAGGTCTGGTTAAGCAGTCCCAGTTCAGAGCAACAATTTGTTGGCTTGGGGGGTTGGGCTTTTTTTGGTTGGTTGAGTTTTTTTTCCACAGACTGGCTTAAGGTAATATTGGAAAAATAATTAGAAGTCTATCAACCAGTTTGGTTAAAACAAGCACAAAGTGGATGAAGCATCTGAGCTGTGGGATTGATCTCTGTGGGCAGTTCTTGTAGTGTGTGCTTTGAAGAGAACTGTGCTGTCAAATGTGGGCTATGTTGTAGTTTGGGGAGGGGACCTGCACTCAGCATTTAAGCGTGTTTTTCTCTTTTTTTCCCCCTTGTTTCTAATGGGAAATTAATGCCACACAACTTCTTCTATTTCTTATTTTGCACAGTTAGTCTGTAGAGGGTATGTGTACCAGGCTGGCTTCCTGGGGCAGAACTAATCCAATCATTTATGAGTTTATCATTTATGAGTTTATGAGACTTTTTTGCTGTTCAGGCCAGGTGTAATCTCATGCACCTTTTTTTAGTTCTTCTCTGGAGTAAATTCTAGCTAGGCTAATGGCCAGAAGTTTCAATACTTTTTTGTTGTTGTTGTTCTAGGTATGTGTAGTGTTGCTTTACATCAGACTTCCCCCTTTTAGGAACTGCATGATGATGCAAAGTATTTTCTACATACTTTGTGCCGAAAATGATTGCTGCTTTTCTTTTGCAATAGCATTTACTGTGTTGATTGTGTTTGGCACAGTGGTGGGCTTTAGCCACAAAAAAAGACTTGTGTTGTATATCCTAATAGAAATGTTCTTTTCTTGTATCATGCTATTGTCTGCTTGCTCTGCCAAGGATTTAATTAATAATTTCCTTAGCCTGGTTTTACTCTGAAATCAACATAAAACTTGGGCGAGAACTAGGCTTGAAAGGGAGACACCAGGGCTGCAGATATTGAAGAAACACTGAGAAGGGCACAATTGCCCTTTGGGAAGCCTACATTGCTCTTGAGCCATTCGCTCATAACTGGGCTCCGTTGCTGCTCATTGACTGTACCAGTAGTTCGACCAGAAAAAAAAAAGGGTAATGATAGCAAGAGAAGTACTGGACTGTTGGGAGGCAGGAATGATACCTTGTGGATCCCTGTTAGGACTGGATTGATAAAGCTGTCCTGTGACTTACCTGGAAGGAAGTAAAACTTCTAGAAGACATTAAATTAGGATAAGTGTGCACCAGTGTCAAGCTGTACAGAAGTCAGAATATGGACAAATGGTAACAAAAGCCTACAAAACACATAAAACATGAAAATATTATCCATGAAGTCTGGAAAACCTCTGTTTGTCTCTTCCCCTGTCATGTCTGAAGGAATTGTAAGATTTTAATGGAATAGACCACAATTTGTCAACTTTGCTGGAAAAAAAAAGTCAGTATCAGAAAGGGATTAACTTTTAAATACTGAATGTGAATGTTTTGCTACAGAGCTGTCTTGGAGAGCTGTGGTGGGCCAGGGAAGGGGAATTTTCAACTCTCTTGTCAGTGCATGCAGAAGCACTGGATAACATGGTAATTCTGTTAACCAAACTGCCTGTTGCCAATCCAGCTGATTTTGCTGGAGAGCGGAAGTGTATGCACTGTGCTGGCTACAGGGCTGCACCTAAAAATAGTTAATGGCTGTGATTACTAGGCACAACCAAGCAGAACAAAAAGCTAGAATTGTCATACTGGCAGAATGATTCTGGAAAGAGCTGGCATTGCTTGGTTTAGGAAATAAATTTTAGGTGGTTTGATTCTCTACTATTTTTAACTAAGCTTACATAATGAGCCATGGTCTCTAAATGAAAGTCTTGGTTTTGCTGGGCCTAAACAGACTGATACTTTCAGAAGCTGATCCAGCATTTTGGTAGTTATGGATTGCTCTATAGAAATCTATTTCTAATTGATGTTCAGCCACTTTAGCTAGGAGTTTAAAGGTAAGTAGTATGTCAGTACATGTCTGTGTTTTAAGCCCCAGATGTGAATCTGGTTCATGAAGGTTGGCAGATGAGCTCTCATAGTGGGGCCCCTGCTGCTGCAGCATCAGGAAGCGTGTCCCTGTCAGCGAGGAGGGGACTGCTCTTCCTTAAGCTCACCTGAGGACTGAGAGACCTGCAGAAATCTGGGATGGTAGACTAACACTCTGCTGAGTTTATTCATATCAACAAAACCAGCATTTTATTTCTAATCTTTTTAACCATCTGGAATCTGATTAAGTATGTTCTCTAAATGGCCAAGTGCAGCTTTGTGGGGTTGCTGCTTTTACTGCAGGTACTCAGCTGTCAGAGCAGCGTGGCTTGGTGGTCGCTTATGTGGGAGAAAATTCATTGTCTGAACCACTGTAAGTTTGCAGGATGTGGCATTTTAAAAGTCAGTAAGTTAAGTGGGGTCTGTAAACATTTCTAGACAGGTTGTGGTTCATTGGCTTATTGTTTGACCATTTTGAATAGAAACATCCGTGTGGTTTTATTACATCACGACTTGATTAATTACAGCCAGTTGAACACTAAATTACAGCACCAAGATACCTAAACACTGAAGAGCTTTTAGGAGAGAGAATTCTGAATACTGACAGAATTAAGTGTGGTATTTCCTGATTAAGATTGCTGTGGTGCAGATATTAACACTGCCACTACTGACTAAAACAAATTGTAAATAATGATTTGTTTTCTGCAATAAATTGTAGAAAATTCAATGAAAGCTGCAGTTGCCTTAGTGGTTATTTCAATGACCAAGTGTATCCATTTTAGAGGACACTTAAAGTCTCTATTACTAACTTCAAAAAATGGAAATAGTATAGATTGCTGCTTAATCATTACCTTAATTTTTCCAAGAGCAAAAACCTTCAAGGTATTTAAGATGGAAATGCTGAGTCTCCCACAGTATTTTTTGGTTTAATTTTTTTTTAATGAAGATAAAAAATACTAAGGATCTCAAGGCACAGTAAAGTTGTGGAGAGTCAAAGATATTTTTACTTGCCTCTCTAAAGCACAAATATAACTGTAAAAAGTTTGATCTCTTGGCAGTATCTAGTCTGCCATTAGGGCCCTCTTCCCATGAAGCTGGACACAGGATTTTTAAAACTGAAAGCATTGCAGCTCTGGTGAGAAATAGCAGTGCCTTTGGGCAACTCAACCCGTAGTAACAGCCACCAAAGGCAGCCTGGGGCTCTGTAAATTTTCACTGCTCTCTTTGTTTGTAGGTTTTGGGCTGTACTTCAGCCCCTGCTTTCATGAAAAGTAAATACGCAAACGTGGGTTTTGTCTCACTGATGGAAGCCAAGTGTTACATAAAAAGCAGTTCAGAAAATCAATAGCTTGAAGTTGACGTTTGTTTGAAGAGAATGGAAATTATATGGGTCTGTAGTCCAAAAAATGCTGCATTTATTGCTGATTAAGAAATTCAGCATAATCAGATAATGAATGGTGCTGTGTGACTTCCCCATACCAAGTATAATTTGGTAACAGTAATTAGGTAAGGAGTTGATCTGTTCAGTTTCAATGGCAGTGTCATAAAAGGAGGCAGTAAGTTTAATGTGTGAAACTAGTAAACTGTCAGGTGTTAAATTAAACAGCATAACTCTCTTGCTGATGGGGATCTTAACTTTTTAGTGGTGGATATAAAATAGAGTACAGCTTGGGGTGGTTTTTCCATATATACCAATTTCAGTGTAATTTAGCAGCTGTGGCCTTGGGAAACACTGGAGTCTGAGATCAGAGCTGTTGGACTAAGTGATGCCTCCAGTGCAGAGTGCAAGGTATGGCAGACAAATGTCAAAATTGGATCATGCCACTGTGGACGGGCTGGACTGTGAAGAAGTGTCACCATTGTGTGCTGGGACAGGGTTTCAATCAGTGACAAACTTGGTCATTTTCTGGAGTAGTAATAGCTTATTTAAAAACTGTGCCTTCATAGCAAGACAATATTAAATCATGCACATTAATTATATAGATTTGATTTTTTTGTCTGCTTTGATTCTTCTGTTCTTAATAGAAAAATCAGTTTTGAGTTTATTGCTGATAACAACCGATGCCTTAAATGCTTTCCCTCCATAAATAGAACATTGCAAATATATAAATGACTGCATTGCTTTGGTGCCTAGATATGATTGTCTTATAATTAATTCATTTCCCAATAAGAAAACCAATTTTAGAAAACAAGTTCTACTTATCTGTATTTCTTCAAAGGAACTTAAATTTGCAGTAATTCAGTTACGTAACCACAACTAATTCATTGTTCATGTTAATTAGAGTAAATATTTCTAAAATAATTAAATAACTTCAAGCGTGGCTAATGATTTTGACTATTTTACCATCAGAATTTCTCATTTAGTCAGTACTTCAAATGAGTATGCCAAGAGTATTGTCATGTTTTCTGTTCTTCTTTAATTTTTTAGATCTTTTTTCTGTTTAATTTGTTTTTTTCTTCAACGTTAGATCTAAAAAGTGTCAGCTACAACCACATGTTGTTTGACTATCTCCTATATACCCTTTTAAACTACACTGCAGAGTTTTAAACCATTCATACTGTAACATTGCAAAAGATACCTGTGGAGGCTCATTTCTTCTTGTATTATTCACTGTTAGTGGAGCAAATTGCATTATGTCAAGTGAGGCAGATGACTTTATTTTGCATCAAAGCTTAACTTTTAAGTTTCAGTTCTGTTTCAGGAAGAACTATTTATGGTGATTTTTATTTATACAGGGCAGGTATGAAAGCAATGTGAGAACTGGGAAATGGCCTCAGTTTCTCATTAAACCAGTTCCTGAGGTGAAGTATTTCCATAAATCTTTTTGTGTTTGGTTGAAATTCCTAACAGAAGAGCAATCTTGTCAGTTGAATAAACATGCTGTGGGATAGGTACCTAAGGCAGACTTAAAATCCTCCCTCACTGTCTGATTTTCAAGCACAGAAGCAAGAGGTGGCTCAGGCTGGCACTGGGCAGAGCTGTGCTGGCAGTGCCTGACTGGGCACCACCTGCTCCTGCAGTACCAGGTGCTCTTGTTATGCACTGGAGGCACAGCAGGACTGGCAGCTGATTTGTTTGGTGCTGATATTGGGGGGATGGCCAGCCCTGGGGCTTACAAAGCGTGGAGTAAATTGCTGTAATTGTTTAGTCCCCAGATATTTTCTCCTGAGTAGCTCTGGGTGTGTCAAACCCTATTAGTTTTGTGTTAGATGACCCAGCTTCATGACCATGTTATATAAACCCAAGGAGTTATCAAAGTGCCTTTTCTTTTTTTTTTAAGAAAAAACCCTGTAAGATTTAGTAAGTACTGTTTACAAAGGGTAATTGATTGCCTCATTTGTGTGGCAGTGTGTTGCTATAGAATATGGCAGGCCTTTGCCAGGAGGAAGAAATTTGTATTCTCCTGAGGATGGGGACAAGTTCACATTCCTCTGTGATGGAGAGCTAATTGCCACCCACAGATTGGAGAGCAAATTGAAGCCAAGGTAATGAGTAAAGCTTCAGCTCAATTTTGTTTTGCTTGGTTTTTCTAGTATAGTTTCCCCTCTCCAAAAAAAGTACTTAATACATATAATAGAGTTCTTTGATGGAGAGAAGGTTCTGATTGTTGAAGCTTTTCTTCATTCTCTTCACCCTTTGCAGGTGCATTTCTAAGTACTTTTCAACTCGACTGAAAGTTTTATTTAGTTATTCCAATGGATGATTTTTAAACCAGGTCAGAGATAAGGGAAAAAAAAATCAATTATTTCATTCTTAGAAGGTAGCTGCTTAAAGGGAAATCAATAACAGTGTCTGTGAATGAGCTGTTGGCCAGTTGGCAATGTAATGGCCTGGCTTTGGAGAAAACAGAAAAAAATGCAAAATAAAAATAAATTTTATTGAAGCTTAGGTTTAGGATAAAGATAAATTATTTAAAAGCTGAGCAACTTGCCTGATGGTTTGGCTATCATTTCCTATTGTAAAAGTCTTAATCTCTACTGTAACCAGTGACTGTCATTTTGATTTGTATGGATTTTAATGAATTCTCAAAATCCTGTTTGTAATTAACCCTTCTTTTCCATATACTTCATGCATTGGGAATACCATCAAGTTAGCCAAAATCAGTTGGTGTTGGTTTTTGGTGTTGGTTTTTGGTGTTGGTTTTTGGTGTTGGTTTTTGGTGTTAACGTTATACTAATTGTGTTATGTAAAATTCTGTAGCACTTCTTCTAGGAAAAATACTGGTTTGAGAGTGAGCAAACAAGATTTAAGATTCATCATTAATGAATGGTGGAATGATGAGAAGTTTAAATCAAGGAAAGATGAACTCTTGGGGAACATCTTCCTTTTTCTTTGCTACTGACTTCAGGAAACTGAAGCTGATTTTGACTTTTCTGTGTGTGATTGACATAATATTTTAATTTCCGCTGCACTACTCATGCATCAACTGGTTTGGAAGATCCAAGGATGATCAGAGCATTGGTACCTGTTTTAACTCAGCTGAGTAGCATTAAAAAAATCCATGCAGCCAGCAGATCTTGTATTGGTTTTGATGCTTCTGAAAACAAATATCTGCTCCTGTATTTTGCCTGTCTAATATTTAGACTCCAGTTTACAGGGTGTTACACAGTAAATTTTATCAAGTGCTGTATTCCAGAGAATCAGTGATAAAATCTTTGTCCTGTTAGAGTTGATGTAGGTCGTGTGACTTCAGGGGGATTAGAGTTCAAAGCCTCCCAGTGCAATGAATGTTTTCTTCAAGCCATGGGTGGAAGATGAGGCAGCATAATTACTGTGGAATGGATTCAACTGGCCACATGTTTGCAAGTCCTTTGCAAGAAGAAAGCCCGCTGCTCTCCTGCCAACTGGCAGTTCAGTCAGTCCTTTTGCCTCTGCAACTCTGTGTTCTCTGAGCAAGTCACAAATGTACATCACAGAGCTGATGTACAGCTCTGTCTTGGCAACATAAGGAGGGATAGTCATCCCAGTCCTTGGGCTTGCAGTGATGGACCTGTTTGCCAGGTTCCACAACTACAAACCTGCAGCTCTGTTGTCATGCAGGATAAAATTAGAATCTTCCTGTCTTATTTCTCCTGTAAATTTAAAGGACATGTGATATTTTTTTCTGTGTTCTATTTCTGTAAATATGGAAGGTGCAATTTATAAAAACCAAGTTTGAAATGGACCTCAGGTTGATTCTAGGATTTTTTTTATTATATGGAATTAGGAATTTGAGGATAATTATTTGACAGTCCTCTTTGGAGAAGGCAATTTAACATGGAAGAGAAACCTCTACCTAAGTGTATTTTCTTTCTTTTCTTACACTTAAAATTTAGTTTTTGAATTTAAAAAATTTATTTACTTTGGTAAGATGTGATGTAAAGGCTCAGTTTCATCTCTGAAATGTCTGTAAACTGGAAAGTGAGGTTATTGTTTGCTTTGAGAGAATCAATTGGTGTGTGGGGAATAAAGTGATGCCTCTCACTGCAGGAATCAGCCCTTGAGAAACAAGACATGGTGCAAAGGGTTTGATTTTTGTGAGCAACTTTTTGCAGTGTTGGTTTATCTGCAGTCAGATCCATGTTCACATTTCAATAATTAAATCTCTGTTTACTCTTTTAAATTAAATTTGGGCTGTTTTTCAAAGACCACAGCTCCTTTGCCTGACATCTGAATATTTGGTTTATCTGAGCTCTGAGCTGGTCATGTAAATTGAGTGTCTCTGGTTTGGATCTGTTTTTGTAATGGGTAAATATGTCCTTGCAAATGGTCTACAGATCCCTGATTTTAGGGTTGTGCTGCATCTATTTCTTGGTGTTGGTTGGTTGTGTTGTGGGTTTTGTCTTTTGTGGGGGTAAGGAGGCAGACCGGGGAAAGCAGTGAAGGGCGAACAGGTAAAGAAGTCACACTGGGATTTGAAATGTGTATCCTAAGGTGTTAAGAGCTGTTATGTGGATCTGCAGCATTTCTGATACCAACATGGAGTAATTGCACTTCTGTTTATGACTGATAGTTCAATTTCTGCCAGTGTTTCCCTTATTAACTTCTGTTTTCATGGAATTGTACTACAGGTAGAGTCTGTATCTGGGTAATTTTATTAAATCAGTTTTCAATAAGCTCTTTGGCTGTGCAAGCATGGAAAGAATATTAAATTAAAAGAGAACCCTGAACCCAGGGAACCTGATGTTTTGATATGGGATGTTAAGCGATGTCATCACTAATAAAACGTGTAATTTCTGTTTTGCTCTTTTTGCATGCGAAGTCAATGATTTTTCAGTATCGGTAGCTTCAAAACTAAGTGTTTCAAACATTGCGATAATAGCCTGAAAATCACAAGATCTTAAAATAATGAGTTGGCTTTCCATTGCCTTCCACTTGGAAGAGAAGTTTGGCAACCAGGAGTAGCTGACCAGAGCCAGCATTGCAGCAGAGCTTTGCCTCTTTTAGCTGCAGCTTTGGAGGGGTGGCTTAGCCAGGACTGTGAGCAACACAATGCTCAGAAGGTCCTCAAAGACAGCTCTGTGTGACTGTCCAGATTCTGGTACTGGTTTACAGTGTTTACAAAGATTATTTAGGATTTCAAGTATAGACGTAAACTGAAGACACCTGACTTAATGAGTTAATAGCTTTTCAAAAAAATATAGCTGGATAATGATATCCTCAGTTTTTGTGTCTGGGTTTAGGCATAATCCCAGGATATGATGTTCTGTGTGAGGGAGGCAGAGTGATCTGAGAAAATCCCAGCAAGACCAGTAGAGAGATTTTGGTCTTTTACATCCTCATCCATGTTTGTATGTGATATAATCTACGATGACAAATCTGAATTATTTCATAAGCCTCATCAGCACAGTAACTGGGAACTGCCTAGAATGCCTCCTAAAGACTTTTTTTGTTCTCTAAATGAGCATAAAATGTGGGAATTTGCCTTTGATCTCAGTATATTGAATGTGAATGAAGTTGCCTGATGTAGTGCAAGAGGCTGTGATGAATATGGATGTGGTGCTGCTGGCCTTTGTTAGTGCAGAGGTGCCTGGAGAGATGAAACAGGGGAGCTCCAAAGTGCTGATCTTACACCTCAGCTCTTGATGAAGGATGTTTGATAACTTATTTTTGTGATTTTTGCTGCCTGTTCTCTTCTTTTTAAAACATGTCTTTAGGAGAGCTCCCTAGTGATCTGACTGTACTACTCTACATCTTAGTAGTATTTTACTTTTTTGGGGTTAGGGATTTAGTGAATCAAGCTTTCCTGCTTTCTAAACAAATGAAACTTTTCTAATTTTCCTTTTAATCTCAAAACTTCCTAGTTAAAAACAAAAATCACTTAAGATGTGGATAAGTCAGAATTTCACTGCCTGCTCCCTCCCCCTGCTTCCTACCACACGTTGAAATGAGTTCTATTTCAAGTTTAGTTAAGTGGTAGGAAAGATACAGAATTATATTCTGCATTTTACGGCCTTAAGCAGTATTTTGTGTCTTTTTGGGACAGTTATTATAGCTGACATGAATTCATGTTATTCCTTTGTCAAGTTATACTTGGCAAACACTTGTTGACCTATTTTTTAAGTATAAATGTAATATTTATATTGTTTTGTGTGTTCCTCCATAAATTACAACTACACTCTGTAATTATAAACATAGATTCTGACAATCAAATGATAGGTTTTTCATGAGTGTTCTTGTTTAGTTTTCCCCAGGAGCTTCAGGTAATTAATTTTTTAAATTTTAAAAAATTTTTAAAACCTACAACTATTTATTTTCTTCCTCAAATGGAAAATAAAATAAATATGATCAAAATAATTTTTACTTTGAATTGGAAATGAAACAAGCGTGTGCCGTACTAATTTTTTTTTTAAGTAATGAAAGTATACAGGCTTCCTGCAGATATTGCTGGAGGAAAGCAAAGATACTTTGGGAGTAGAATAGAATTTAGTAAATCTATTGTCACATGAAGGATAGCTGGAATCCTGGAATAGTTCAGTTAATTGGTTTTGCTTATACTAGATAATTATGGAATCACCAATGTTGGATTCAAACTGTTGTTATCTGAGCTTCAAAATCAACACCTGAATTTAGAGCAATGGTTTCTTTATGAATATTTATGGTTATACTTTAGATAAGTCTTTACAGAGTTTCAGGCTGCACATTCAGTGGGAAGCTGAGTTTTCAGCTGTCCCTCATAGTCAAAAGGATTCTGTGATGAAGAGGGACTTAGTTCTGAGACTGCACAGAAAAGAGAATTGTAAAACACTCTGTGAACAGACGTACTGCATGCAGAAAGGAGAGATTGTATTCTAACATACAAAGAGTTTCCCAAAGAGTTTCACAAGCACAACGTAAAATTACAAAAAGTCTGCTTATTAAACCCTGGGAGAATTTTATTGCTTGTAGAACTGCAGTCTGAATGTCACAGCAGTTACTAATTACAATCAGGAATGTTTACAGCATTGGGGATTAATGTGATCGTACATTTCAGAGCATACAGTATAATGAGAACAGAGTGGATGCATGCAGGATGGTGGAAGTCTCATGTAATGCACACCTTCTTAGCTGATTAATAATAATTTGATGCCTTCATGTAATACTTCACATGTCTTTACCACTATACATGCCTCTAATTCATAAGTCTTTAAAACACCTTAGGGAAAAAAAACCTGGTTGAACATCCCTGTCTGCCACTATCTTTGGATGTTGCCTCTGTGTTTTAGTAAAGATTCTTTTACTGGTAACTCCTTTGTCTTTTTTCTTCATAATGTATCTCACCTTGGTCTAGTTTTGTGGTTTTTCCATGAAGTTTTTCAAAGCAGTAGATCCTAAGAGCTATTAACTCTTACTAGATGATGCTGTGTTTCTATTTTTTTTCTTTTTTAAGACATGGCTCTTGGGCCTTAGGCAGAAAGGATTTAATGTTTTGATGGGGCTTCTTTCACCATGTGGCTTTTTGAAATTATTTTAACTAATTTAATTGGCATTTCCATGCTGCTTCTAGACCCAGAGTTATGAAACTCTGGTGGGCAGACTGCTGGTACCTGCTGGGCTGTGGGAAACAGTCTGCAAGGACAAGCAGTCTGTAGGGCCTCTGGGGATGGAGCTTGAGAGGGCATTGGCACTTGGGACAAACCAGAGATGACAGAGAAAAACACACAGCAAGACTTCGCTCATAGTATTGAAGCCAATGTATTTTTGTTTTATGTTTCCCATAAGCTAAGAACATTTGTGCAGTCACTTCCTCAGGTGTTTGGTAATTTGTTGAGGAGTAGTAAGTGGGTCACCTGCTCACCATTTCACCTGATTTGTAACTTGTTTCTTGTATCTAGCTCTGCTGTGGACCTAGCAAAGGACTTTTTGAAACTTTTCTAGTACTCTTGACATGGAAGTGACAGCACGTGTTCCTTGATGCCCAGATTTGGCAGTTTCTTGAAGGTGTTTGATTGTCCCATCCTCTTCATTAAGCATGATGGCATTTATCTTTTTTTCCCTCTTCAGTGCCAGACCCTGTCTTGCACTCAAATAATCATGAGCCAACTGCTTCAGTGGGAGTTTTATGCAGCTGAATTTTGTAACTGGCCCAATCGGCTTGCAAAGTGCCCCTTGATTTTGCTTCCCATACGAGTTTGCTCTTAGAAAGGGAGCTTTAATTTCCAGCTCTGACTGTCTCAAGTAGATGCTTTGCAGAGTGCTCATCCCCAGTGGTGTGGGAGCAGCAGCCCAGGCAGAATTCCTGGGGTCTGGAGCCCATGTGCATGGGCTGCAACACAGGGAAGGGGAGAGCCACATGAGGAATGCCTGCTGTGCTCTCAAATTGCTGACTGGGGAGAAGCCTGGGAAAGCTCCAGTAGCCCACGCCAGCAGAACTGGCGGTGCTTCTGGAGGGTCTGGGTGCATCTTTTCATACTTTTCTTACAATAATTAATATGAAATCTTCTCTCTGTATTCTGGTAACCATTTTTATTTCCTTTCTTACTCTTTTTATTTTTTTAACATCTCTATGATGGTGTGAACCTCTCACACCTTAGAGGAAAATTATTTGGAGAACCTTCTCCTCTGAGGAAAATGGAGTACCCCAGCTGTGCTTCCCAGGCTTGTTAATAGATCTGTTTTATTGTGTTCTGTTCCAGTGCCAGAGAATTTTGTCAGGCAATCCACAGTGATTGATTCTAGGGAAACAAAACACCATTTCCTTCTGTTTTTAGTCTCGAGTCACGCTGTAGCTCTCATACCAGACTTTTTTTCCCAGTAATTCCAGAATTCATGCACTTGTCTACCAACAGCTGTTCAAAATTAACTGAAAATAACTTTCAGTTCTGATCTTCATGCCTAAAAGTTATGAGTCAGAGACTAATAAAAATGGCCCGTCATCCTTCTGGATTTCATATGGAACAAAAAAGGCATGTTCCAGACAGAGTTCCTGTAACTTCTTGAGTTTCATATTGTTTTTCTTGATGTAAGGTGCTCCAGTGTTGCATGGAATCATTTTTTTGCTGATTCTAACCACTAACAGAACCTGAGAATTTGATGCAACATTTACAGTTTACGTTGTCTTATTCTCCTTGCAGATGAACCTCTACAGAAAAGGTAGAGAGATCGAAAGACCCAGCAAACATGAATGTTCTTCTTTCCATTTGCAATCTCTGTAGAAAGCCAGTGTTCCATCATTAGTTGAAGCTGATATAGAAATATTTGCAATGGCAATGCACTGTTCTTAGTCACACATGTCAAGTGTGTTCTGCAAAGCAACAAAACGACAAATTTAAGCAGGGGCCAGCATGCTGTCTGCTAGGCAGCCTCCCCCTTAATAATCATGGATTCACTGCTCTTCCTAGAAATGCTGCTTCTCTTCAGGATCACATCCATACAGTTCTCTTCCCATTGCCATTCTCCATTAAGATCTTTGAAGTCTCTTGCTTCACAGTGAACACTTTTTATTGTGTTACTGTGCAGAACAACTTGAGTGGTGAGCATGAGAAAGGGGGAGATGAGTAATGGTTGAAAAAGGCTGCTGGGACAAGTAAGTTGACTAGGAAAGAGGTGATGGGGAGGATGGGTTGAATGTAAAAAACATTCAGGTTGGAGTGGCTTGATGGGGAGGTTTTGTAAAAAAGTTATTCTGTTATTCCATAATAAAGCACATCCATTTTCCAAAATATTGTCATCCACAGGGTGTGTGAGTTCCTGTCAGCCTGACAAGGTGAATCCATGCCAATCCATCCTGCTGGGGTTAGATTGCTACCTGTCACAGCCTAAAAACCAGCCAAGGTGTATTCACCTTCACATTGCAACCAAATTCCAACAGTCATTCCATATCATCTTGTCATGGAACAAGAGGAATAACATGAGTTACTGTGGGTCAATTTTATCCTAAATAGTTGGAAATTTACTGCTGACTTAGAATATTTGTGAAGTTCATTCCCCCTTAAAAAAACAACCTACGAAGAAGCAGCAATAGTAGCAGTATACTGTTGCTAGAGCAATTTCAATTCTATGGGAAGATTGGCCATGTTATTTGCAGTCCACCACAGGTTCTAAAATATCTTATGAAGGGTTTAAGCCTTCAGTGCTTCTCTGCTTTTTTGTTCAGTTCCCTGTTGATTCCTTCTCAAATTCTCCACGAAAAAAAAGACAAAAATATTTTTCTTTTGTTAACCATGCTGTCATAATATAATACAAAAATAATACTGCATTAAATAAAATGCAATTTTGTTACATTTCCTTCATGGAATGCTGAAATATTTTCATGCTCTTAGAAGTTTCATCCTTTAGATTTTGTACCTGGTGCATTTTACCAGAGCTCTCTGGCTCTGCAAGGCCAGCCAGCTTCCTTTCACAGAGATCTGTTCCATTGAGGAGCTGCTCACTGGGACTGCATCTTTGGCTTGGTGCAGGCAGCTGACCTTTCAGTTAACTTCTAGTAATTTGCTTTTCCTATTTGTTAATGACTGGAGATTTTGTAGAGGATTTGTATGGCAGCAGAACAGCAGATGAACAATAATGTATGTCTTCATTAAGTCTTTAGTATTACTTTTTCATTGGACTTTTCTTTGAGTGGGAAGAACTACCTTCTTACTCAATAGGTAATAGCATAAGAATTGTCCTCCTTAAGTGAGCAAATGCCTACTGTACTTCTTAATTTACTTTTAGTGAAAGGATTGCACAGAGGTATTATTTGGAGTTCAGCAGTGTAGCTGGCCACTGTATGTTTGGTTGGGGTTTTCTTGTTTCCCCTGACATGGCTTTTTCCCCTTTCCAGGTTGATGGAAAGTCACTTCATTATCATGCTATCCAAATGCCTGGGAATAGCCAGAGGTCTTTTTATCAGTTTTCCAGTGCATTATCACACCTCTATTCTGCATTGATAACCCACTATTTTGTTCCTACCTTCCATGTTGCTTATGTAAATTAATATCAAAAGGTTTCAGACTATTTTATGGAGTTTCTAGCACTTCTTTTTTTCCTCACATCTGGGCACAATGCATTTTGCTGACTTTTACACTGGTTTTTAATTTAAGACCCTTTTGTTTTTCTTTCCCCTTGTTTATTCTCCCTGCTATCCCACCTTCCTTTTTTATCTTATAGCAGAGAGTATTGCGTTTATCTTTGAGCTTGTATTGATGTTCTTCCACTGACTTTGCTTTTTTATACGATTGTGGATAACTTTCTGTACATCACTGAGTGGTGTCTGCTGTAAAATCATTGTTTAGATAACATTATAAAATTACTGAAACTTATATTAAAATGTCTTTTCATATCATGCCACACTTTTAAAAGTGAAATTGCAGACACTAGGGAAGTTTTTAATTCAGTTCTGATATGACATGTTCCTATACATTTAACATATGGCAGCAGCATTTCCTTTTCTGGCTGTGATCCAAGCCTTGAGTCTCCATTCCTGTTTCTATGCTCATTGAAGCATCCAGTGGCTTTGGGTGGATTTAAAGAAAGGCTATGAGAGGAAAAAATGGCAAAATTATGGTTAATGCAATGAAAAGTATATGAAATGCAGTTCAAACTGGGTAATTAACTGCCTTCTGGTGCTCTTCATTCCTACATCATCCACACCATTCCACCAGGTTTGGCTGCTTTTTTTCTTATTTTGAAAATATAAGTCTACTCTGCTTTGGGGTTGGATTGTCCTTTTTCTATTGCAAATGAAACACAATTATTTTTTATGTTTTTGTCATTGGTAACTTAATAATTAGATATTCCTATGAATATCTGTGTGCAATTACTGTGTGGTATCTCCTTATAATTTACCACATTTAGATCACTTCTAGGATTCTGCTAATGAACAGCCTTGTTTGCGTGTAACTTTGTATGTTAACAGAACAGTATGACAGTTTATAAAAATATTTTTTAATGAAATCTTTTTTGTCTGTAGACAAATAAGTACTGTACTAAGCATACTTCTTTTCTTTTTTTTTCCTGTCAACTATTGCATCCTCCTTTACAGCAAAACACTAATCTTAAACTATACCCCACGTTGTTTTCCAAAGCTTCTTTCTCTGTGTCTTCCTTGAGTTTCTTTGTCTTTGTCTTCCTTGAACAACACATTCAAACTGCCTCATCCACGTGGTAACCTTTATGTCAACGTCAAATAGGATTGTTTTAAAAAGATCCACTGACAGAGTGAAAAGGAACAAACAAATCCATCAACTTGCTAAAATAAGGTTAAAAAGACTGGAAATGTTAGCATTTAAATTAAAAACATGTTGATCTCCTGCCAGCCTCCTACTTTGTGCTCAACTCTTATGAATTGGTAGGATATCAGCTGAGGGAAGTTAACTTCTGAAGCTTTTAGGGGGAAGCTGTTTAGTCTCCTTCAGTTCCCTGCTGCCTCAGGGGAAAGAAGCTGGCAGGTTTAGCTGGGAAGTGTGTCTTTTGAGTAGACATATTCTCAGTCTTATTTTTCTTCCAGCTCTGCTGCAAAATGAAGGATAAGTTTTATACATTGCTTTTGAAGTAGTTGTGAAATAATCCTTCACGCTATGTTATCTGACTGTTAAAAGAATTGGAGTGCCTTCAAGCATTTATGGACAGGATGTGCAGAAGGCAGTGATTTGCTGTCTTGGAACCTGTTAAACTGGACACTGTCACTACCAGAATCACCGGCTACCCAAAGATCACAAGGCTCACTTAACAATTAGGTAAGAAATTGTTATTTTTAGTTGCCTTCTATTCTATGAGCCATTAAGACTTTTAAAGGACATCTTGTCAGTCATGAGAGCCAGGGCCTTACATTGGAGGCTGGGATTGTGATGTAGATGGCTCACTCTATAGCTCGCAATTTTTAAGGAGGGCATTGAACATTGTGAGATCCTGCAGTTATTGGACGCGGCAACACTTTGCTTCCTAACCAGGTGGCATGAAAAGTGTCCTTAGGCTGATTAAAATCTCTGGCTGTGTAGACAGTTTGTTGCCTGCTTAGAAACGGGCAAAAAAAACGATGGCTACCTTGAACTCCTGTTTTAAAGACTGTGTCTCTCAAGCTAAAGAATAATTTCTTTGCCTGCACAATGTTGGGATTTGGATCTTTAATGATCAGGAAGGAAAGAAGCTCCTATGTCTCCTGTACAACCATAGTATGTGCTGACAGGAGATGTGCTCTACACCTGTGATGTGCTGTGAAGTGAAGCAGTTTTAGAAAAATTCCCTACTAGTCTGGAAGTTCCTTCCTCCAGCAGAAGGAATAATTCAAGATGATGAAGCTTGGAAGTTTTAGTCCTGGAATCACTCTACTCTCATAATATCAAGAAGCAATGGGCCAAATTTTAATCATGGTTTTCCTTTTCATTCCTCAGTGAAATGTACTGCTTTATCTTGCATGGTTCTCTAAGCTTTGGCAATTACTGTAGGGATGGCAAAGTCAAACAAAACTGTTTTATTTTAGTTATAATTACTTCTGCCTGGTAGCAATTAGGAAACCAGAGAGGCTAGACGGGTTTTTAAGCAGCAGGAAGGTTATGTTTATTGAGATCTTCATACACTTTAAAATAACTTTTTCCAAAGAGATTTTTCAGGGAGAAGTCTTTAGGGAGAAAGGTAAACTAATGAGGACTCAGACTGGAGTCCAGTTGTGCTACCAATGTGTCCTTTTTGCTGTTTACAACAAATAACTTCCATCGTTTGCTCAATAGCGAAACCCTACAATGTATTACCTTGCAGTAGTATT
The DNA here is from genome assembly GCA_013397075.1 of Rhabdornis inornatus. Classification (NCBI taxonomy): domain Eukaryota; kingdom Metazoa; phylum Chordata; class Aves; order Passeriformes; family Rhabdornithidae; genus Rhabdornis; species Rhabdornis inornatus. The sequence goes on from VWZS01010663.1 coordinate 783,378, forward strand.
TCAGTCGTTTCCATAAAGATCATTAAGAGGGAAATGTAAGAAGAATTGCATCATGTAGTCAATCTTAGTTTGGTATAAGAGAGTAAATGAAAGAAACATCTCTTTTATGATTCGTCAGTTGAGCTACAGCAAGTTGCTGCACAGGATGCTGAAAGGTCAAAGCTGCTGTTTCTCAGTGATGTGTCAGAGCTTGTTTTGTTCTGTTCTCTTTCTTTGGCCACCTAATTATGGTTTGCCTGCAGAAGGGAACTGGATGATCCATGATGAGTGCTGTGCCTTTGGCAGATGGACGTTGCAGTCATACTCTTAGGCTTTCATTTGCATGTTTCTTATATCTCTATTTGTACAGGAATATTCTTAGAATATGTTAGAGTTCCAATTGTTACATAGCAAACCATTTTAAGGATACATTAATTTCAGAGTTTTACCATTTGGCCAACATGTAGCTGTTGTTTTTACATAAGGTGATCCCCTGCAGTACAGACTGGAGCTGTACTCCAACCCTCTTTTTAACTGGTACCACCTTGCTTCTTGGTTGTGTATGGCTCAGCCTGGTTATTGGAAAGATTCCTGTCTGTGTGGGAAAATTCCTGGTGCATACTCATGCTGGATGGATTGAATTTCTCTGAGCACTGCCAAGACCAGCACCCACCTCTTCAGAGCATTTATACCCCCAGTGCTACTGATGTGCCTGTCCTGGGGAGTCCCCCAGTGTTAATGCTGTGCATGATGTGCTTCCTGGGACTGCCCTGAGCAATTCTGGTGTCAGCTTGATGCCCTGCACACTATCAAAATTTGCACTTATCTGTCTGGATTTTTTTTTTTAATGCCTAAAAAGCTGGTTGTTTGTAGCCAGTGTTGCTATAGAGACCCACTGTATATTGAATAAAAAAGGATAGCTGCCATGGAAGTGTGTTGAACCTAAATTGCTGATACAGACCCACTGTCTATAGGAAAATGTTAGTTGAGGAAAGACTCAACTGAATTATCCGAGTATAATCAACTGATGGTTATTGCACCATCAGTTGATGATACTCAGATCATACATTCACATGTATTAGACCTGTTATTTATGAGAAATAATCCAGATGTATATTCATGGTTATTGATAATTTCCTTAATGTAATGTTATGAAAAGGACTTGATCCAAAGAGATATAGGGCTGTATCTTTCCCAGTCAGCAAAAAACAAACTGTAGCTTTAAGTGGCTTGCTGAGCAAGAGATTACTTGGACACATACATAAATAGCTGAAAGAACTGGATGAACATGTGTAAATGTAAGAGGTGTAATTGTCTTTGAAATAAAAAGCAGAAATCTTCCAGACTGGAGTGAAATAAAATCAAACCTTTACTTAAATGATTTTGGCAACACGCTCATAGGAATAATCAAAATATGAGGATCAACTTGTAAACCTTGATTGAGTGTGGAATATTGCAGAGAAAGGGAAGAGAGCAGACAGTGAGGACATCCACAGGCAGTCCAAAATGAAGCTTGATGTGGTAGTTTTCTACCTGGGGGCTTCCAAAATTCCCAGCACAATGAGCATTTTTTTTGTCTTCAACCCATAGGTGTTACAGTGAAGCTGAGTTTTTCACAACAAACCCTTTCTCGGAACTGAACTAATCCCTGCTGCCGCTTTTCAGGGCGGAAATGGTGTGCAGCAGAAGGGGAGGAAAAGATTAAATGATCCTTGACTTGAGTGCTTAGTGTTAGAAACCAGTTTAAAGGAAAGGTCTTAATGTTTTTGTGCAATTATGGACATAGAACAAGTTTATATTTTGAGTGGTTTTATTTTTATCTTGAATTCAGTGGTAAAAAAGTTTAAGTTCACTTATTTGTGCACATTACCTTTTGTTTCCCTTGGCACCCCTTGTTTCTGTTGAGCCTTGTGAGTTTGTAACCTGTTGTGCCTTTACATCTGTCTAAACAGAAATGGTGTTTCTGATGTTTTTAACACCCTGAAGGAATTTATAAACTCCGACCTCATGGTTGACATTAATGGTTCTGACTGGCCATGGTTTGTTTTAGGCTGGCTGGGTACAGTAGCACTGATGGAAGGGGGCTGAGACACCACTTTTAGTTGTAGGATTTGAGAAATAATTGGTTTAAACATGAATTTTCTTTGATGTTAGAATAAAATGGGCTGGCAAGCACAGTGCTTCTATACTTGTGCCTATGAATAGACCAAATTTTCCTTTTAAGTCTTTGATAAAGACTTGAACCAGCTGAAATGCCTGCTTTCTTGTGTTCCGGCCACTAGCCACAAAATGGCTTTAATATTTAAGTAACTGTTTTTATTAGACTCTGGTAGGCTTTAGTAGGTGTTCCTGGAGTGCTGTTGACTTGCCCTTTACTGGTTAGCTGAAAGAGAAAGCTTTTATTCTTCTCCAGCAGGACCCTGAGGGTGTCATTCAACACCCTAGGGCAAGATGCTGAGCCAAACCCAGCAACAGAAGGCGATGATAAATCTGGGTTTAGGGAAATAGAGCAAGTTAGGCATCAGCTGCACTCTGTTTGTTAAATTTCATTTTTGACACATTCAAAATGTAATCACCAGGTTCTATTTCTAACTGATGGCCTTCAAAATATGTTTATTCACACAAAATAATTTCTGTTGGTGCTTTGAACCAGACTAACTTTTATGTGAAAGATGGTTCTGATAAATTGTCTTCTTGCCTTACATCAAAGAACACTTTGTCACTTCCAAAGAAATATTTTGAAGAAATTATGAACAATAGAAAATTGTACCATAATACATTAGGTCTTCTGTGAAAGTAGGCCCTGGAGTGAGACTTCCTGTCCTACCACCCTAACACTGCTAAGTATCATTTAGCAGGAGTGGATGTAAAGGATTTTCATGTTAGACTGAAAAAAACAAAATAGAAATGCCCCTTCCACCAGTGGAAGTTGAGTCCTTTCCAATGTCGATTGCCATCTTTTTGTTGTTAAATTTGGGAGAGAATAAAGAACTTCTGGCTTGTTTAAAACCCACCAGCACAACAACAAGGTAGCAATAATTTTTGCTAGTTGGGATGTTGAGCTTTGTATTTTATGTTTGGGCTTATAATTTGAATTAAGGAAAAAAATGTATATTTAGACTCTCTCCTAAGCTGTAGAATCCCTATTTGCTAGATAAATACTGCGTTCCCATAAGGGATGTTGAAGCATCATTTGTCCCTACCAGATGTTACAATCCCTGTCTAAAGATGTGCAGTTGGGACTCAGGCTAAAGCCTCTCTTTGGGGAAGGGAAGTTCTGCTGAGACTTGAAGTAAAACCAGAGCAACCACCAAGGCTGGTCAGTGCACAATGGGACTTGGGAAATGTCTGCACTTGCTGGAGTGTTGTGATGACATGATGTCCAGTCAACTGCTAATGAAATTATTCATTAACATTTTTAAACTTCTTAGGCAAGGCTGTTCAGAAGAAGTAGGTGTATTTATGGGAAGAGGTTTTTACACAGAAAATGTTAAGTTAGTGAGTGCTTACAGAAGCTCAGTTTTGCAGAAGTGAAGGTACCAAATGAATTGTTTGTATCATGGAGGTGCAGTCATTTGTAAGCTACCTGCACAAATATGTAAGCTTGATGCATTATTCCATGATCCAAGGAAAATTAATACCATTTTAAAATTTAAACTTTTTCGTCTAAGCTTTTCCTTTACAATCTTACTCTAAAAGTCTAAAGTAACAAAAATATTATTGTTTGGTGAGGACAATTTATGTGTCTTTAACATATTTTATTTGGAAAAAAAGGATCTGTAAAATACATTTACAACTGAAGAACTATTCCAACTAATTTTGCAGATAACACTAAAAGAAAAGTATCATCTTATACATAGGAACTGGTACAGAAAATAGTATCTGCAAAAAGGTTTTTTATAGGAAGATGTAAGCATATGTACCTATGTTATAATAAAGTAATGAGAATATTTGCTGTCAGATTCTAGAGTGTTAAACAGTCCAGAACTGAAATGTGGATGTGTGTTTTTCTGAGTTTTCACCTTGTTTTTCTGTTATTGCTTTCAGCAACTACTGTTGTCAACTGGGCACTCAGGATATTTTTTCTCCTGCACAGAAGTGCTGATGCGTTGGGAACACCGCTTTAGGGTTAATTTTCTGAAGTAATGTTTTGAAATGTTGTTATTTTTGTAAGTCACTAGTCAGAGTAGAGCAGACAAATTAACAAAATATGAGATATTGGGGCTGCTGGGGATGGATTGAAGACTAAATATAATTAAATTAAAACAACAGGATGAATGATGTCATGCTCAAAATAGAGCTCACATAATTTACAGTCCAATTTGATGTACTTAATGTTTCTTGCTTGAGCAGGTCTTGGGCATTGAGCAATGGGCATTTAGTGATAAGTATTTAAAGTATTACTGAAAAGAGGAGTTTAGTAACAGAATTAATTGTTTAGTATAAAGGATACTATTTGATATAGAAGCTAAATAAGGTGAATCTCTACTTGTTAAACATAAATAAGAATATATATTTGGTGGGGGAGGTTCAAAGACATGGGTTTAAATAGGTTGTCCCTTTCAGTAAGCATGTTTTTAGGCTGAGATCAGAGAAACAGAATCTTAATTTTAAACTGTGATTTTCCCCCTATACTTCCAACCCCCAATTTATAAATCTTAGTGGTATAGTGGGGTATGTTTTATAGCAAAGTATCTGTGTGACTTCTCCAGGCCTCCATGAGGTCCTGGCTGCTCCTCTCCATCCTGAGCTGTCCTGTCAGCAGCTACTCCCTGCCTTTTCTTAAGGGGTCTGTGTGTAGGAGAGACCAAGAGAACACAGTGCCTGGATCCAGCTGCTCCCTACCAATCGAACACAAGAGCAGAAGATGAGGAATGCTGTTTGTTTAGCTCATTCACATGTGAGGACAGCACTTCTCATTCAGTCCTTCTTCTGTCCTCCTCACAGAAGTGCATGCCTAACTCCTGGCTGAGGCATTGTACTGCTGGACAGCCACAAAAATGGAGCCTCTATAAGCTGCACAACCTCCATGACTGAACTGAAGAGTCTTCTTGATCTATGCCTGAGAAGACTTTACTGTCTTTTTTCTCAGAAGTCACTTCACTTTCACTTCCCTGATGCACATGTAGTAGCACAAGTCATGTACTCTTGTGTAAGCACTGTTTGTAACACACGTGGGGTATTTTATAATGGCTCCTTTTCTTTCAGCTTGTTTCCAGATACCTGCTGATGCTTCTCTAAGGCTGACATTTCAAAGGCAAAAAGCAGTTTTTTCTGTCCTGGGTTATAAGGTAGGATACTGTTATTAAGGTGTATCAGTGTTGCAGTGTAAATCAGGGATACTCACTACAGCCCTGAACTATTTCCAGAGGTACTGAACAGAGCCTAAGTGCACCTGCACAGGAGTTTTCTCTTCTTCCTCTAGCAGGATGCTGGGGCACTGTGCCATGGCTGCATGTCCTGGTGTTGGAAGGATGAATTCCTACACACTGTGTGAGCTTCAGCTCCCTGAAAGCCCATTTCTCCCAGGTCTCTTTCTCCTCTGTTCCAATCTAATTGTGCCAGCAGCACAGAGAGCTGCTGATCCCCAGGAACCAAGCTCATGGATACTGTGGTGGATTGACTCTTACTGAGCTGTGTGAGGAATTCAGGAGCATCTGTAGTTGTTCAAAGTACATTTACCTATGCCTAAGATGACCAAGAGGAATTATCTATAGATAAATATGAAACCTCTTGCCAACTAAGGCTACCATTGCAAATAGTAAGAAATCTGATCACTTTTATATATATAGAAATAGTATATAAACACTGTATTTTATGGACATTTATATATTTGCATGTATGCATTTGTCATTTTGCTTCTTTCATATTGTAGAATTGCTAGAAAAAATAGTTGATTAGGTTTTCTAAAAAAACAAAAATGGATGAAAAAAGTCTAGAAAGTTAGATTTGTTTGGCTTTCAGCAAGAATAAACATGTCAAGTTAAACATCCTAATCTATGCAATTTAGTTCAGCTCTGACATTTCTGCCTTAGGAACTGATTGGAAATTTATGGTTTATGTCACAACCAGCCATCTAAGCTGCCTAATTTTCATCTTGATAAGTTCATGATCAACATATTTTGGTTTGTTTTGTCCTTGAAGTTGAAACCTCTTTACTCTGCCTGTTTTTTAGCTAATTAATATTTTCCACTTCCAAAGTGTTTATGCTTACCATGAAGTAAAGAGGAGCTGGACCTTTTGCAAGGGAAATGCGGTTTAATTTGAAATTTTTATAAAAGTTGTGGGCTTTATTCCTGGTTCTTCTTGTAAGGTGAAGAAGTTTTCTGGAAATCCCCCACATATTTTACCCAGCAGTCAAACTTATAGGAAAAACAGTGTGCCAATCCTTATGAAGCACCAGGCTTTTCTCTGTGAGAGGATGAAAGACAACAGACATAAATTGAAACAAAACAGGTGTGGATTGGGTAAAATATTTTTTTTTCTTATTTTTTTTTTTAACATATGAGAGTGAGGCAGTGAAACAATTTGCTTAGAGAGATTATGGAGTCTCCATCCTTTGAGTGTTTCAAGACTTGACTGTGTAAACCTTGAGCAACCTGATCTGACCTCATAACTGACCCTGCTTTGAGTAGGAGTTTGGGTTAGAGACTTCAGGTCTCTTCCAGGGTGATTATTGTGTCAAGTCACCCAGTTGCTCTGACAAACACACAAACTCAGCCTTTTCTATATACAAGGAATATGTATGTATGTTACATAGGAAACACACAGTCTGAATCAAAACCTCTGAGAAAGAGCTGTGCCTGAGACACTTCAGTAGAATGAAAAATTAAAATTGTACCTGTTTGAGAAATACCTCTAACAGACACTTGCTTCCCCCTTACTGCTGTCCATTTTTGGGAGCTTTTATGCTTTTTGTTGCCTTAAAAACCTTAAAATTATCTTCATCCTTTCTTGCCTGCTTGATCAGATGTGGAAGCATCTGTCTCAGAATTGGTTGCTACTTGACAGCACATTCCAGCCTTTAGGCTCCTTTTTCATTGTATGAAAAGGTTAAAATAAATATTCTGGGATATGCCTGAGAAATTACGTTTATGTATTGAAGCTGTTTCTTTGCAACCAATAAGGCAAGAATTACCAAACTCCAAGATACAAGATATAAATGCCTGATAAGATGATTACAAAACTATAAAGAAAGCTTAAGAAAGAGCATCTTTTTACTAGAAAGAGTGTGGTCTTAACTAGTGTTGAAGAGGTTTTTTTTAACTCTCAGAGCTTAGAATTTCTTGGTTTGCTTGGAAAAAATCTTTATTCATAGAGGTTTTTTTTTTTCCCCCAATTGCATGCCTCTGGTCATTATTTAACATAAAGTTCCTACTAACCCTTTGTTTAGCTGCTCTGATGCTGCTGCTGCTGGGAGAGTTAAGCTCTAAGGTAGGTTGAGAAATCCTGTTTTAAACTTTTGAATAGGGAAAGCCAGTGCAGTGGTAGTGGAAAAGGGGCAGGAGGTGATGAAATTAAGTGATGTTTACAACTCTCGAGTTTGCTTGTTTGCAATGCATGCCTAACAACTTGACTGATCCAGTAAAAATAAACAAAAAAACTTCAAATCAATTAATTCTCCAGCAGCCATACCAAACCAAGTATCCAAACAAAAAATGACCAGCTGAAAACAAACCCACATTTCTTAGTGCTCCTTTGACCCCAGAGCAGCTGCAGTGGTAGTAGAAAAGCTCTGCAGGGGTTTGGCCTCTGACTTGCACAAATGTCAGGCTGCACAGAGAGTAATGTTGAAGGAAACCTGTCCTCCTTCCCATCTCACAAATCCCTCATTTAGCTTTACAGTTACTTATTTAGATATATATTCTTTTAAACTCAAATTTCATCCCAAAATAAGAAATCTAGTTTTAGGTTGCTCCATGAATACCCCTGAACAATGTTGGAATTCCCAGGTAGAGCCCCTTCTGTAAGCTTCAAGTTGTTTATTCTAATATCAAGTAAACCTTTAATTTATACTGATTAAAAAAATATGGCCCCTCCTCTAATGCACATGTGTAAGGGTATTCTGAATTCTCTGTGATGACTGAGCAGATTCAGACCCACAATGGCTCAGGTTCAGTTGTGTTGCTTAAATCTGCAATAGAAAAACCTTGAAGCTAGCAAGAAAGCGAATATTCAAAGGTCTGAAAGCTCTATAGAGAATACTGACCATAATGTATTGTAAGTTAATTTAAAATCATGTAATAGCAAAAGTATGGAAAGAGAATGTATACACAAGTTATTACTCATCTGTAACCATATTTGACTTCTTTCCATCCTGGAGCTTGGATGGGATTAATTCTTATTTTGCAAAGATGTGAAGGCCTCAGTAGTATAGAATTCATAGAAATCCAGAAAGCACTAATCTGAACCTGGGAAGAATAGAAGCAGTGCCTTCAAAACACTCTTGTTATCTGTGTTTACCTGAGCATGGCAGCTCCAGTGCCCTGTGCTCAGTTGTGGCTTTCAGAGGTGAGAATTGAGTGCCTTCAGCTCTCAGTTGTGAGCTCTCCTCTCGATTCTTTTCTTTTGTCACCATTCTTTTTTGCCTTTCTTATGCTAAAAATATTTACTTTTTGAAGCTTTTAACTTAAAAGAACATACTTCATAGAGAAATGGTAATTTTAAGGCCAGCTGAAAAGGCTGACAGAAGTCCTACAACTCTCCCTTCCTTTGTACAGGATTGCAATTTGGCCTTTAGGGAAAGAGCAGCATTTGCAAAGCACCCGTGGGGTCTTATCTGTGGCTGGGACCCCTGAGTGACTCTGGGTGTGTGCTGTGTTGCTTGTACCAAATTCGGGTGCCCAGTGGGGGAGATGGATGGACAGTGCCTGTGCTTCAGCTGCTTGTGGGACAACATCCTTTGTGCTCACAGCTCATTGTCAGCAGTGGTTAGACACCTTGTGGGATCTGAGCCCTACTTTCCAAGTTTGTGTCACTGCTGGGAATGCAATTGCATAAAAGTGTAAAGGAAAAAACTCTTGTGGTGTTTGATTTGAGGGCGGTTTGAAGAAAACTGATTAAAACACAGCTGATGCTGAGGTTTTGTTATAAACTTGTGTGATGTGCCCATGATATTATTTTGGAAATGGAATGCAATGCTGAGTATGCTTGAAAACAAAAAAACAAAAACCCACAGAAAGGAAATAAGCTATTAATCCTAGAAAACAAAGAGAAAAGGACACAAAAGAGACACTTTTCTTCCATGCTACTTCTTCAAAGTGATTCTTCTTTATGGTATCTGATGTAATTTTGGCACTGGCTGAGGTGATGTTTCTAGCAAACCACTTCACTCTGTGTTTTGTTTTCTTCTTTTTCATCTCTGATTGACAGTACCACCAAGAAATAACAATGAGAAGGACTTTCATGGGATTAGATAGACGCAGTTAAATTTCCTGGGGCACAAGTATGTTTTGAGGAAAGGGATAAAAGTGTATTATTCTCTGGATAATCCTAGCTGAAATATAAAGGTCTGCTTTTGGTGAATAATTAGAGAAAATGTCCCAAAACTATCTTTAATTGGTATAGTATAAAAACACGTATTAACAGATTAAAGGTATTTTTGCTTTGGCTCCAGATAAGTGAATAATCTGTTGGATTTTAGCTTTTACTATTGGTTCACTTTAGTGGCAATAGTAACTCTCACTAAGTCAGAAGAGTGCAAAATTGTTAAATGAGTATTAAGGTGAATCTTTATTTTATGGCATGACTTGTATTCTTGTATTTTCCGTCATTTTCTTCCTCTGTAGGTAAGGGCGTTTTGTTTTGCTTTATTTGGGTTTTTTTAACTCTCAGGAGAAAACATAAGAAGGATATGTATGACTGACATTAATTTTTGTTTATGGTCGGAATTGCTAGGAGATAAGAAGCTCTTTTTTCCTGTCTATTGGAAAGTGTGCAGAATAGCTACAGAATCAAGCTGTGCAGCATTTACCTCCCTCATGTAACAGTCTGTGTGCTGGGAAACAGCCTCAGGGCTTGAACAGGAGGAGGTAAAGCCACCTCAGGAAAACAAACACTTTTCTGTGTTTATCTGCTGGCACTTACAGAAGGACTTTCTGAGGATGGCTGAGGCAAAGGAAGTTCAGGTCTTGCAATGATGTGTAGCCAGAGAACAGCCAGTTCATGAGCTCTGGAAATAACAAGTATTTCTCATGGTGTGTGGGAAGCCAGTGTGTTTGCAGCCTCTCAGGGCTACTGGGAGAAGACCAGCACCAAACCTGCTGTGCTGAAGGGGCTGGCCAGGAGCTTGGAGTGCAGCCCACAGGACAAGGGTGTGGCATGCTGAATCCTCACTATATCTTTGGAGCTTTGCTTGGGTTGTCATGCTGAGCTGAGTTTGGACAGGTGTCTTTGTCCTTTGTGGAATGAGATTTGCCTTGGGCTTGCTGACTTTATCCTGTGTGCACCTGAAGCTGCCCATTGTTTTTGTTTCTGTGGCTCATGGTAGCTGCACTGTCGTCTTCTGTTGGGGAAAGAGGAAGAGAAATGACAGTCTGCCTGATTCTGGTGGGAGCAACATGCTTTGGTGCTTGCCAATTTGAATAGTGTCAGCCAGGTCATCAGCACAGGTCAGAATCACAGTTCAGAGCCATCATCCTTGGATAATTCATTGCCATGATAATTGTAAGCTTTCAGACACTGCTCTGCTAAAAGGAAAAATTTAACATTTAAAAAGAGAAATCATATGGAAAAATGGTACTAATAAAAAAAAATCTGTACTTTTTTATGACAGTGTTTAAAGTATTTTTGGGCAGTCTAGATATGTTATGACAAAGTGTTTACCTCAAGGTTACTTCTTTCTTTGTGTGATGTGTAGTCATACATTTACTAAAGTGCTGAAATAGGTTTTGTGTCTTTAAAGTTTTAGTTTTATTAAAGAAAAATATGTCCCTTTGAAAAATACATAAATATGCTTCCTTCATGTGATATCTTGGCAGTGCACATTTTGTCCATCTCATTCTCACTGAGAATTGTCCCTGCTTTTCAGTGTGGCTATTTTGGTTCTGCTGAGACTGCCTTATACCAATGAATGATTTATGAAGACCAGAGAATAAGTTTAAGGGGATTTACTTCTGTTGAGAAAATTTTGGGGTTGTACTGTAAGAAAGTCACCAAGTAACTTCTGTATTACAATTTATGGTACTTAGTTTCCATTGCTGCATAGTTTAATTAGATCTATAGATAATATATACAAAAAATATATACAAAATTAATCTGTTTCTGATGAGGTCATGATTCCTTAGTGCTCTCAGAACATTTGGGCTGCCTGTTCCTGTTTTACCAAACTCATTTTCAGCATTTCAGCTTGTGCTTCTACTGTTTTTCCAGGGAAGAACTGAACCGATTTACCTTTCTCTAACAGCAGAGGAAGCTGAGGGTATGAGCACTGTGATAGTGCGGGCATTAACTGAGCTATTTCACAGAAAGCCTCTGGAGAGGTGTTGGAAGGACTTGGAGCCTGTGAGCTTCCACAGTTGGGTGGTCTGTGAAGCAGCCCACTGAGAGCCTAGGTGAAGTGGGAAAGGAAAGAATGCAATTACAGCCTAATTAGAAATCCAGATTCTCGTCTGCAAAATGTGTAGTTTCCTTTTTTTTGCCACGAAAGTGACCTTTAAGGCACATAAAAACAAATGCTCCAGCAAAGGAATTGCATAGTTCAGAATAGCCAGTAACCACTGGTTAGGTTTTCTGTTTGATTCATCTCTGCAACCTCCAACCTTTCGCCTAGTGGCTACTCTGATGGGAAAATAGACCCCAGTCATTACAACTCTCTCTCATAAAACCTCTTTGACATGGGTATGTTCCAAGGAAAAGGTTCTTTTTTTCCTTTCCTCCTTCTTGCACCCCTGAAATGAGCATATTCTGACTACAAGAATTTTTTTTTAATATTCCTAACACCTATAACTAGCAGCTGTGGAGTACATTTTTTTTGTTGAGAAGTGAAGTAGTGTGCTCTGAGCAATGTGGGAACTGGCCTTTCTGGAAAAGAGGCAGTCACTTGTGAACATGATTAATGACAAATCCTTGCAGTGATGCTGATTGGGTACTTGCTTTGGGTGGTGTCTAAGGAATTTATTCGTGGGTAAAAACAGTTTGCAGAAAGATCAGCTTACTAAATGGGTCTAGCAGAGGTTTTTCCTCAAATTTACCATGTGTTTTAGGATTCCAGGAAAGCATCTCTCCTTAAATGTATTGTTAGATTCCTAGTGGAAATACTTGTCAGATATTCACAGTCAGGTTTCATACTTGATTTAATCTCTACATAACTGCTAACTAGATTTTATGGATTATCTATGTTAATTATATATTTTAAAATGTCAATTTCCTTACTGCAGAATTCTCAGATCACTTGGAAGCTTTATTCTTCCCTTGACTTAGTCATGTCTCTTGAATATAAGCAAGGAAGCAGTATGAAGCTGTGTGAATTGCTCACACCAAGCAATATTTGACTTTGGGGTATCTTTTCTTCCTTGCGGTGACTGTTTCACTGTCAAGGGATGAATTGTCCATGAGTCCTGTTAGAACCAAGCTGTGGATGATCAATATCCACAGCAAAGAATTACTCAATACTTCCCAATGGGTGTTACAGGGAAGAGCAAAACAAATGAAGGTGATGTGCTGCAAGGCTCTCCAATTGGAGTCAGCTACACCTGCCTTGGGTTTCTATTTCAGTATCCTTTTAAATCATCTGTTCCTCTGCTGAGATCCTTGACAGTAATGCAAACAGACATTGTGAGCAGGGCCCTCTAAATTGACCTGAGATGGGGAAAGATTGCTGCCTCAACTGGGACAGGGTTCTACTTACATGTTTGGAAGGAATAGTGTTGACAAAATTAAGTTAAAACTTTTTTTACATAAGCATGGGTGTTTTGTCACCATGTCAATGACTGATATATTCCATATTGGTAACTGACTTCTTGGGGGAAGAAAAAATAGAGCATATTAAAATATTTCAAGGCAAATATGAGCACGTAATCTGTATGCCACTAGGGCAGGTTGAAAACAGAGATAGCAGCAATCCCAAGCAGTAGCAGAATCACAGAAAACAGGAACCTATTTGTGAATTATTTGTGAAGACATTTAACCTACTTCCCTGCCCTAGGGCAGGATTAAATCCATCTGGTAGAGTTTCAGACGAAGTGATACATGAAATATTCATTTACACTGCTAGGCAAAATTTAGTTTTGCTTGGGTTACAGAACTAGCTAATGAATATAGACTGGAGAGGAAGAACCTCTGCTCAGAGGACTAATCTGGGATTTGATACCTGTCAAGCTAATTCTGTGATCCATCAAATCACTCTGGTCGTTCTTTCTCCATTGTACTGTGTGCAGTGTACAAAAAAGGACTGAGCTGGCTGCAAGCAGCTCTTGGAGCACTCAGATCAATGGGGCCATACAAAGACACCACTTCTTGTTCTTTGAAAACCAGCATAGCCCCGGGGCTATGTATGTGATTTAGCAAGCCCTGCTGGTGGGACTGTGCTGCTTTGTTTTACCTGACACTGGGAGCTCAGGTGTTGTTTTACTGTTCTTTGTCACACGATGCGGGTGTGCTCTGTCCCATATGGGGAATCCCGGGAAAACAAGGTTTGTGAAGCAGCTCACATCAGCTCACACATAGAGGCAGCTACATGCACAACCACTTGTTCATCACAGGTACCTACAAATGTTCTGTTTCTCTGCCTCCCTGAACGTGGGCATTTTGTCCCTGTGCTGCAGTTTTTTTATTATTCCTTTAGATGTCCCGTCTGTGAAATAAAAGGAGCTTTCTCTGATGTCGCTGTGGTGATTGCGAGGTACGTGGTGACAGGGAGTATAAAATACCCCCGGGAGACAAAAGTTCAGAAAATCTATACCGGTGTAAGGAGTCTCTTGGGTCGTTTGTCCCTCTGCTTGTCTGAAGTTATTCCCGATTTATATAATCCTGATGGAATCATTAAGTCTGGGTTTGAAATAACAGATGAATCTAGCATTGCTAAAAGGAGAGTCTTGAAGCTCGAAGCTGTGTCCGCGAACTCTGCCCCAGTTCAGTCCCAGGCACAGTAACCCCAGTCCCGCACACTGCCAGTGCCCTGTTTCACTTCTGACGTCGGTTCCTCTCATCTTGTCACTGGGTTTGCGTTTTGTCAGGCTCACAGGCAGCTCAGAGGAGTGTTTGATCTCTGGTTTTTCAATGTGTGACACTTCTCCCGAGGCTATCACAAGGAACACAGAAAGGCATCTGCTCATCCGTAACACATCTGAGCGTAGCGGGGCGCCAGGCTCGTTAGGACCTGATAACAGGAACAATGCTCATTTGCGTTTCTAAGGGTAAATGTGGAGAGCTATGTTGGAGTTTGGGTGGTTTGGGGTGTTTTGTTTTGAATTCTCTGCTCATACTAGCCTGGTTTAGCTTTTTTATGTTGCTTTTTCAGCAAAGAACTAAAACAATATCCACCCGGGTACTTAAACTACTAAGTAGCTTTGAATCTGTTTATTGAAGTCTGCTCAGTTCGACTTGAATCTGAGGCTTTTCTGCGTTAATTCAAGTTACTTTTAATTAGTCTATTTTATTTCTTCTGTACTCAAGCGTTTTAGCTTCTTGCTGTTACCGTGTGTTTATATGTGTTGTGTGGGACCCGATAAAAATCCCCTTATTGAGAGCTTTAAAGGTGACAGTACTGTATGAAACTGTAGTATGCTTTAATCACATTTTTCTCTTCTTAATCAGCCGTTATGGGTTCTGCCAGACGATCAGATTACTGTCACCATTCATCCAGAAATCTGCCTGTGTTATTTATCCTCTTCCTAAATCAGGATACCGTCTTCTATTTCATATTTATGTAGCACTAGTCTTTCAGAAACCTTTCCTTTTCCAGCATTATTTTCTCTCTCACAACCAAACAGAAACACACATACCACACACACCACCCCGTGCTGATGATGGTCCATTAGGCACCACGGACACCAGTAAATTCAGCATATGCTAGCAGTTTATGCAGTTATTTCTCAGTCTGATGAGAGCAGAGCTTGCCAGCCTGGTCCATTGCATTACAGAAGCTCTTCCTGTTACTCACTAGAGCTGCAGCCTTCCTCTCAGGCTGAATTTAGGTTCAAGTGTCTTCTTTCCTCTCGGCCTTTTTAATCAGACATCATAAAGTACATTAGTAAATGACTTGCTTTACCACTTTCGCGACTAATGAGCACAGGGCAGAGCAGTGAGCCCACTAAAAGCTCACTAGTGAATGGATTGATTTCAATCCTCTTGGAAAGAGACTATGTTGTAATGGTGCCAAGTGAGGCATCTCATTCTGACAAATTCATTTCACCACAGGCAGTTGGTGCAGGAGCCACATTCTCAGCTGACACACTGGCACAGACTGGGAATGACAGCAATATTAGGAGGTGCATTGGAAGAAGCTTAGACCCTGCTCCTATCTACAACTCCCTGTGAGAGAACAGATTTGGCGGCGGACAGATAAGGATTATGTGTTGCATCAGTAATTAATGTGGTCCCCCTAGTTAAGAAACGATCCGTGGACACTGGGTATGCTGCTCTATTTTTTTTTTTTCTTTCCCCCCAAAGTCATATGAGCAACACATTTAGGTAGGTATTTTTAATATGCCTCCAGTCTCAAAAAACCCCAAACAACAAAACAACAAAAATCCTACCATACCAACTCACAACAGCAAAACACCACCAAAACCTTTTAACAAAAATAGTTGAGTTTTGAGATAATTTTAACCCTACAAAAGGTAGGAAAGTGAGATTGTGGTAGGGGTTTTGTTTGTATTTGTTTCATTTTTGGTTGTTTATTTACATTTATCTGAAAACCAGGATGATTTTAATTTTTTTTAATTAACTATACACTGAAAGCAAATATTATAATTGAAACCAAAGACAGAATTCCCATCCCTTTTGCTAGTTGCCATTATATTCTAATTTAGTTGGAGTAAGGAAGAGAACCCAAATGGACTCCAGTCACCAATTGTGCAAACAGTGTGCTCTTATTTATTTTTAACAGCACATGGTGAACTTAAAAATTGTGGGTATGTAGTTACATGACATAACTTGTTCATTTAAATGTATTTCTTAAGGAATCGTGTATTTTTTTTCTTTTTATGCTAAGGACTTTATAATTTGTCTATACAAATGTTGAAAGTTTAGGCTCAGTTCAGCTGGGTTCAGCTGAAGGTGATGAAAGTTGTAGGTATCTTGTACTTCCTTAATGGCTCTTATATATATATGAAGTAGATTCTTTAAATTATTTAAGAATTCAATTTAAAGCTTTTCTTTAAAAAACTGGGAATGATATACTGTGACACTGATTGTCTAATCTGGGATGTTATTGATTATACCCTGATGCTGACAGAACTGTTTTTGTTCCTTTTGTGGCTTTTTCACCTTCAGAACTTGCACAAGATGACTCAGCCACAGCTACATTCAGTGATATGTAAAATTAATAAATTATAAATCTCCAGGCAGAGTCTGAAGTTATAATTAAAAGGAAATGTATTGGGGGTTTTTTCACCAAAGTTTGTAGATATTCTTAGGTAGTCAAACACGTAGAAATTAAGTTCTCTGAGGTTTGCCATCCAAAGTCTGTCTGTGCCATGGTTCAGAGTGGGCTATCTTCTTTTATTAGTAAGACACAAAATGAATAAATTTTAAAAATATAGTCTGAGTTGGACATGATTACTATATGATATAAATATTCACACTGTTATTAATAGAGACTGCAAATACACAAGTGAAAATCCCTTAACTAGTTGTACTTTTGTGCTTGGGTAGGAATTGGTCTAAATTTAAAATCAACAAGCAAATCGAAGAAGTAAACACAAAAATGATCCAGACTATCCCAGCCATCTGTTTGAAATAATATATTTGAAATCTACATAATGGGATCTACCACTGTTTGCTTCTCAGACCAAGTGCCATTGTAACTCAGCAAATAAATTACTAGTTGTGAATTAGTGAATGAACTGGGGCTTTTTTATCTTTCTATTTCCCCATTGTCCTCAAGCAGACTGTGGACAACTTCTTGTTTATTTTGGTTTATGTTTGTCGTTCACAGGTTACTTCAGCAAATCATTGCTAGTTGGCATATCCTTTGAGTTGCTTACTGTGAAAATTTGTTGTTTGTTTTCTGATGGTTTGGGCTTCTGTTCGCCCGTGAGTTTCATATGTGCAGGGTCTTCTTTAGTTTGATGCTCTTACGTGAGATGACTAATATAGTGCAATAAGAGTAGAAACCAAAATTAACACCTCAAACCTGTCAAAACTGTCTTGCATTTCAGTTAAGGTTATGGGACCTTATATACCTACATGAAGTTCTTGAAAGAACTGTAGGTTCATGGAGCCTGTACAAAATCAAAGACAAAATTTGTCAGAGGAAAGAAAATTATGCAAAATATTTTCCTCTGTTCACTTACACTCTGAACTACTCTGGAATCACAGGTTATTTTTAAATTGCAGACATAAATTATACAAGTGAAAATGCAAAACTCCTATTACACAGCTTTTCTCTAATAATTTTTTACTTAGGAATAGCAAGGGAAACTTCTGCATGGATCTTTCCCATCGTATCTGTGGGAGGAAAGATGTGTGCTAATGTCTTTACAAACAATTCGATGGGTGAAGGTATGAGTGTTAATGGGTCTTAACGTCTCTGCTGACTTTGGGCAGCGGGTTCCTTACCGGGCCCAGTTTGGCTCCTGAAACAGAAAAGGGTCTGCACAAGGCTGGACTTCTGAACGTTGGGGTAAAATGCCCGGTTCAAGGGGGGATCTGTGGAAGGCGGTTCGGGAAGGCTGAACCTTCCTAGCAGCTCAGCCGATGCGGAAAGGAAGAGGGCACCGTGCAGCCGGGAGTTTGGGATAAAAGGAGGCTGCACCCTCTGAAACAGAGAGAGAAAAGCCCGCGGGAGTGTGGCCCGAAAGACTCTCTCTCCCTTTATTCGAATAAAATTGAGGGACTCTGTCTCCTTTATGGACATAAACGTCTGGCATTTGTGGATTTTCCGTGGATTTGTAAATTTTGCATGTTTGTGACATCCAAATAGTGGGGTGGTTGGTATACAGGTGTTGTATCATAGTGCTTCTTATGTCATAGTTAAATTGCTGCATATTTGGGGGTTTGGAGTGTGAAGGAAAGAGTTTGTACAGCTTCACAGGGCCTTAATAAGCATTGCAATGTATGTTTTGTACTGAGAAATAATAGCTTACTCTCTTTTCTGTAGCAGATGGGGCAGATGCTCAATGGTCTTTACCTCTTTCAGGAATTTGTGGTTTTGTTTTGCATTCTGGTTGCATGAAACAGAGGAATTTCTTTCATTCGCTGTTTAGATGAAAGAATACGGTTTAAATATTGCGTATTTTTTTTTCTTCTTTGCAAAAGGTGCTTTTAAGACACAGCTTCTTTGGGATGCCCACTGCTTAGATGCCCTTTGCTTGGTATGTAGTCTTGCACAGCTACTCTTACGCTCTTACCTGGGGTGTAGCTGGTGGCAGGGCTTACAGGTAAACTAGGAAAAGGTTTTGCTTCCTGAGGATTGAAAGAACTGCTAAGACTAAGTGGCAGAAAAAGAAACTCGTTAGTGCCTCTGCACAGAGTAGTACTCTTTCTAAACATTTGAGAAATGGTGGTTGTCAGCATTCACACAGCACAGATGTGAGAGAATGGGGATAATTCACTGGCAGATCTATCAGAGGCAATGCCCAACTCAGCTGTTCAGCCAGGATTTTGCTCTGCCCTTTAGACTCATCTGTTTGGATGGAGCAGCCACCAAATCCTTCATCTCTGATAACTCATACTTGCTTACAACTGTGAAATCTTATTTCCTTAAGATGAAATATCATGGTAGTGTTTTAGAATATTATCTTGTTATATAGAGTCTTAGTGGTCAGTAGTTAACAAGTACTACTACTTATTAGTATTTAGTCTTAATGTATGGACAGTGTGGTTCCAGAAGTAACACTTTTTAAATGTTTACACTGTAAGTAGCTTCTCTGGAGAGTAACTGTCACTGATTTTCCATTCCACATAGAAAGTAGCATCAGGTTATAAAAAATACCTTTAGAGTAAGAGTAATCCTATTTTTATGTCTGCTTGATACTGTGGAAATTAGCTTGCTTGGGGCTTGCTTTGCATTAAAAAATTAGTCTGCCGGAAGTGTCCATTATTTGTGTATATTATTGATTTAAAGTCTCTGAGTAGAATAACATGGATAGATTCTTGAGGAAACACAAATATGTGCCCACGACAAGTTGACAAAATCGTAATGGTGAAATGTGTCAATAGTATCTGCAAATGCTTCCCTCCCCTGCAGGTTGTCACTGTCACCATCACCTATTTGGGTGTGCCCAAATAGCATGAATATAAGGTCCCGGTGCTATGTGTCCTCACACACACCTGTCAGCAGGGAATGTGGCACACAGCCACCTCGTTCACTTCTCAAGTGCACCAGGCTGCCTGGTGTAACGTACTTGTGCCTTTTATTTGATGTGTCAGGGATACAAGCTCCAGTCTCAGAAACTCCTGTGTGAGGATGTGCTCTTGAGCCCAGGGTTAGATAAAGATTAGGGGAACATCAAAGCTGCAGTTAAAATGAAAAAACATGGGATAAAGCCAAGTCAGAGATAATTTTGAAGTGTTTACAGATTAAGCCCTGTCTCTTTTAAGTAGAATACTTATCTGCCTTTCAATACTTAAATAACAAGACATGACAGGCAGTGCTTTTCTGAAGGGTTATTGTATGGCTGTGCTGTGCTGAACGACATCAGGCAAGTGACTTCAGTCGTGGAACACCTGTAATAATCTTTTAAATATCTCTCTATACCGATGTTAAGCAGATCTTTTGAAGGTGAGAAGACCACACAGTAACATACTTCCACGTAAGTGTTGTAGATGATGATGTGATACTGGTATTGGCCAGACTTGAGGATGACTTTGAACTGATGCTTGTGTTTTAGGACAGATAATAGAACTTCCTGTAGGATATTTTAATGATATTTTACAAAAACAAATGTATTACTCTTGATTAATTTGAAATGCCTCCTGTTCCTGCTACCTGTGCTAATCCCTTTTGGCCTGCCAATCTTATTACAATTGTTAGAACAAGCACCTGGTGGACTGTTCCTGTGCATGTGTTAATGCAAACGAAGGCAAACTGAGTCTCAGAATGTTTTTCTGCACAGAAAGGGACAGCTGGCTTTTCATATGTGGATATAGTGGATTTTGAGAAAATTCATTACATTCCACAAATAATTCTAAATATTCATGGTCATACCCAGAACTATTACTTTTATGGTGTGAAATAAAAAACTAGTTTTTGGGTGGGTCTCTATATAAAGTGCTTTTTCCCTGGAGAACCTGCAAGGTTCTTGCAGTACAAGAGTTAATGGAATAATAAAGTAGCGTCTTTTGGAAGAGACTTCTGCAGGTCATCTGGTCTAGCTTCCTAAGATGAAATGTAACAAGAGAGATAGATGGGAGGCAGGAAGGGAATAATCAATACAAGTATAAAAAGTATGCAATTCTCATCCACGTCAAATAAAACACATAAATCTGCATCCAGTGGTTGTTAACAAGTAGTGGTGAGTTGTGACAAGTTCTTTGGAGGACAGTTTGATCAGTAGGTGCACTGAGAAATGAGTGGTGCTGAGCAGGAAGGGGAGGGAAAGGCAGGTCTGTTTTCTGCTTTTCATTGTAAAAAACATACTCACCATTTTATAACGTTAAATTTGCATTCCATGGAAGGGATTCTGTGATTGGCTTTAAAAGCAAGAATCTCGTTATAGGTAGTGGAATGAAATACATTGTCCTGCCAAGTAACAGCATTTACTGGGGAAAAATAATCATAATAATGGCTTTGGATAATTGCAACTACATTTCATGGAAACATGGTGCTCTGAACAAATATCTTCTGTGCGGTTTTACTGCAGCCTGTGTATTCATCACTTCCCTTGAGAACTATTTCCTGTGATTTCTGTCGGGCACCTCCCAGGCTGTTGTAGGAGGGAGTGTGCTCCTGGCTCGTAGTAACTGGTCTGCCAGTAGGATATTTGAATTAGATTGGGTGTTACCTGAATCTGAGGTGGGGGAGGAACACATTTCAAGGTAGCTGTAAAGTAAAGCCTCCTCTGTTTAAATGAACCTTGAACACATACAGATGGCTGTGGTGGGCATGAATTTGCCCTGGCTGCTTGTCAATGGGAATGTGATTTCATGAGAATCAACCTCCCTGAGGTTCAAACCCTCTTTTCCTGACGATGTGAAGATGCAGGCCTGATAACTGAGATGATGTAAGCAGCTGGAGTGTTCCCTTGGTTCCAGAAGTCTTTTTCAAAAGGATGAATACTGCAAAATGAGTACCTGTAGGTCTTCAGGACTCATTTAGTCCCAGGTCAACTAATACGAGCTGTGTATGCATCGTGGGTTTTGTGGGTCACTTTCCATAAAAAAACTCTGAATTCCACACCCACATTTTCCTGTTTATTTTTTAAAGCCATTTACAGTACAAAAAAAAAATTCATGAAAGGAAAATATTTGTTTTTGACATGGTGCC
This sequence comes from Rhabdornis inornatus, assembly GCA_013397075.1. Taxonomy (NCBI): domain Eukaryota; kingdom Metazoa; phylum Chordata; class Aves; order Passeriformes; family Rhabdornithidae; genus Rhabdornis; species Rhabdornis inornatus. The sequence goes on from VWZS01010663.1 coordinate 804,946, forward strand.
TTTCAATCCATGTTTGATGCCTTTTTAGCGTTTAAAATTTTACCATTAGAGTTACAGATCATTCATCATTGTCGTTGCTGGAACTGAAGGTGTCTAATTGTAGTGTTTTCAATATGAGGAAGACTGACCACCCCCTTCCATGCTACATCACTGCCATTCTCTACCAAGGTACTTGTGCAATTTTTGTCAGGGCTTGCTGAAGCAGCTGATGAAGTGCTGAGAAGCTGAATATTTTCCGTGTTTGCCATCTGGCTATCATATAAAGAAAAACTAAAGAAGCTACACAGCAAGCTGAGCAGCAAATTTTATTACATTTAATATGTATTTCTGGTAATGTGAGAGGTTTCTAGGGAAAGTGATTTCCCAAACTTCATGGTCCAGTCAGAGTAACAGCCCCTGTGGCCCAAAGCAGGATTTTTGAATATGTAGGCAGTGCCTACAGCACGGGCACAGCTGAGTCAATTGTGCTGCAGCTGGATGTGACAGCAGTCTCAGCCTGGGAACCTCTCCTCAGGGATGTGTCCATCTCCCTGTGCTCCCTGCAAGCTGTTACATGTGCTGGAGCTCTGAGCCTGTGTGGCCATAGCCATGGCAGTGTGGATAGTTTTCCCTTCTGGGGGTATTTCAGTTTTGCTTAGCAATAATATTTTCAGTTTAGCAAATACTCTTTGCTGAAGGGTTGAAGTTAAATTCCCAACAAAACTGCTGTATCATTATGAAATCCCCTTGGATTTGTCCTGGCATGATACTACCTGTGCAACTGGCAAGTACTTTTTCCTCTGAGCAGAAGGTAATTTTTTGGCAATGTGCACATGACACATAATTTTCATGTTAATGCTGTTTTCTGCTTGTAACAGTTAAAGGCACAATATTTGGCAGCGTTCCTGCTAAAAAATATACCTTAGAAGACTGCTTTGTCATATTTTTTTCCCCTGAATTCAAAAATGTATTTGGATTACAAATGAAACAAAATTATACCTTTATAAAGTACATTCGAAAACTATACCCAGACACGAACTTCAGCTTCTCCCTGTCAAACACAGAGTGCCAGGAAAGACATCCTCCTGGGTGAGGGAAATAAATACAAGGAAATCACAGAATCCTTGCAGAGGGTTAAAGCAGTACTGAAAGGCTCTGCTGTTGCAGAGCCCTATGGCTATCAGTTGTATTGTATCTTGTGTGAAACGTTGTCCTTTAACACGGGGATAACCATCAGTATCACCTAATAGGAAAGCTTATTAATCATTCATGAATCTTGTATTGACTATTGCTAAACGTTCCTTAGTATGTAATCCAGAAGACACAGGCAAAAAAGTTCTGAAGGAAGCAGTAATTTATGGTGAGAATTCCTGTTTTTGTCTGCTGCAGGTTTTCAGATTGCTTGAGCTTTCCTTGCACAGGGCACAGTTGAATGGCTCTCAAGCAGTTTCCTGATAAGTATCATTTTGAGTTTCTATTTTTTTGGCCACATTTCTCCAAAATTTTCGATATGTTAATTTATTACGTTTTTGTTGGTTTTTCTTTTTCCCCCCAGTGGAAAACTGCAGAGTGTTTGTGTTTCTTTGCTAGGTGAGGAGGATTGGTAGATGAGTTGCTTATTATGTGTCAGGTGAGAGAAAGCTCAGGCTGAGAAGAGCAGGAAATAATTGCTTGATGAGAGTAGCTGGACTATATGGTGGGCACGATGGACTTCTAGCTGTTCTGTCTGAGGTGTTTGGGTGGGAGAGCACTTCCTTGGAATGGTAATTAAAAGCTGTTGGATTGAACAAAGAGTTTCTATTTTAACTTGCTCTGTTTTACTGTTCAACTCTCTAACAGGATGTAAGTGAGGAATGCTGAATATCTGTATTCCAGGTCCCAATCTGTTTGGGATTTAGCTGTTTGGGGAATACACAATAGATTATGTTATTGAAACAGAAAATTTTTCTTTCTAGGTGCCTTGTGTTACTCTCATCGTTTAGGAACTAATGGAGGATGCAGTTTACCCATCTGGAGCTTTCTCTTCCAATCAGGTTTCTAAACAGGAGTTTCACAAACACATCAGTACACAGTAAAACTGTTCCCTCAAGTTATAATTCATACTCCTAAAAGACGTGAGTCTCTCAGATACATTTCATCTGCCTGCCCTTTTTGTTTCACTTGGCAAATAGAAGGTGGCAAGAAAAGTCTTTAGGATAAACCTTTAAATTGGAGTTGTAAGAATGGCCTAAGAGAATTCATGTGTCAAAATCCCTGCCCCAGCCAGAGGCTTTAAACCAGTATTTTATTCCTGCCTATCAGCTCATCAGCAACTATGGGGCCGAATTAAGTCTTTCCATTCAGTCAGGTTTTGTGGGCTAATGTTAACTAAGTCTTTTAGCTGAGCCACTGGCTTTTTTCTACAGCATCTGCTGATACGCCCTAGGGGTTTCTCTCTCAGTCCAAGGTCAGGCCCACCTTGGCTTCGATGTAAGGTCAGGTACATCCAGCCCAATGTGATTGCAGAAAGCATCATTTGCCAAAAATACTCTTTTTTGGTGGGTAAGATTAATTTTTCCACTATTGATTTTTATTGTAATGAGAAATTATAGTACCTAAACAAAAACTGGTTAGTGGTTATAATAAATTAATTTTCCTCTTGTTTATATTGCTGAGGATTGTGCCTATAAAAATTTTTATTGACTATGGCACTGTGGATGTCTCATTAAAAACATTCATCATTGTATGCTGGCATCTTTTATTATGTCATAAAACTGCAATACTACATAATGCCTGATTATTTTTTTTTTCCGCTCTGCTCTGGCAAAAAGCTTAAATCCTGCTGAATACCTCTTGAAAGGTAGATAGGTAGTTTTATACTAGCAAGATTAGAGCTAAATGTTACCACCCTCAGCCATATTCCTCAGGGAAAAATGAAACAAAAATCCAGTGAGATGGTTTGGAGTTGGAATTCTTCATTTTAGTTGTATCCCCTACCATCGATAGGTAGGGTATGACAGGAAGTCTGTTAACTGACTTAAAGAAAGAGAGCTGCCTGATTTAAATTTAAATTGTATTGTTCAACAATGTTGTGTAATTAGATGGAAAAGCAGCGAAGTCCTTTTATTAGAAATGTCTTTGTAGACAGTAGCCATGAAAGCAGTGGTTGATGCTAATTACCATATTTTGTTTAAACTTCCATCTAAATGAAAGGATCATTCAATTCCGAAGCTGCAGCCATACAAAAACCACAAGTGCAGTTGAATTGCTGCTGCCAAGCAGATGGGGCTTTGATCAGAATAAGTTATTTGCAGCTTTATTGTCTGGCTGCCAGGGAGGGGCTTGTATTGAACCACCTCACTCAGAAGAAGGGGAAGGGGAGAAATGAGTCTTGCTGATCTAAGTTCATGGGAAAATGAATTTTCCCATTCTTAGATTATTTTTGCAGATGAAAATCCAGTGTTGAAAAGAACAGCAGTGAGGCAGTCAATATTGGGCTGCTGTAACGTGTCTGATGGGTTTGGTAGGAAGGGATGGGAATGCTTATTTCAGAGGAATAGAGGGGGAACACAGAACGCTGGGCAGAGCTGACTGTGTATTTCTCCAAGGTCAATTCTGTCTAGAGCATACGAGCTACAACTTGCACTACTGTGCTTTTTCATTATGTATTTCACCCTGTACGGGATGTACAAAAAGTGAGCAGCCTCACACATCCAGGGTGCTTCCTGCAAAGACAGTGTTAGAGATGGCCATTTACAAAGCCGTCTGGGATAAGTGAGAAGGAATGCAGGAGAAGGGACTGAGAGTTTGGGGGATTATGGGTTTTTTCCAGTTATATAGTATTCCATGTGCAAGGGGATCTTTATTTACTGCAGTTCACTGATACAGAAAGTGATTTCCAACAAAGAGTGGAGAAGGAAGGAAACATTACCTGGCACTGTGTGAATATGAGGTAGATCAGTCTAAAAGTAGAAGTGGCAACTGTAGAACAGGACTATCCTGGGAAATGCAGAGCAAACTTATTTTCTATTTTGAAATTATATTGGTTGTTCTTAATCTTCTCTCAGTGACAGTCTAAAAGTGAGAATTAATGATTGCTTCTGTGATCTTAGTCAAAAAGTCTGGCCATGAACATGGTCTTATTCTGACCTGTACCATAACTACTTAGATTCAGGCATTAAAGCTTTCTCAAGCATAGAAATGCAAAGACAGAAAGGAGGGGAGTGCAGGGTACAGGAAAAGCCATACCCAAAGGTGATAACTCTGAATTTCTTCAACGTTGCACTACAAATATTGTGGCAGAACTGTATTATTTCTGAGATGCTGGTCCTGTTCGTGTGCATGTTTGTACAAGCTGGTTTTCAGTGTTTGGGACTTGGCCATGCATATGAAGCTTGATAAAGGTTTCTTCTCAAAAAACAGTGTGTGGCCTCAAATTGGTTTAAATCTTGAGATCTGTGTGATTGGTAGTTGAAGTAGACTCAAGATAAAGCTGTAGACTTGTTGAGACTGGTTTCCGTTTTCATTTACTCAATACAAAAGTAAGCCAAATCAAAACCCTCAAAACCAATAATTTAGATATGTTTTGCTTTTTTCTGTAAGTTTGTTCTTTTTCTTTTACAGTTGCATTTTTTGTTATCTCTCTGAAAACATCTCCATGGTGCTTTACGTATTAGAGGGATTTGAAAAGAAAATATAACCATCTAGACCTTGTGTCAGACTATATTTAAATAAAAGCATGAGAAAGTTTAAAGTGAAAGGGTATTTCTTAGCACTTAGAAATTTTAATCACGTTTTATAAGTCAAGCTTTTAGAAGCACAGCAACACAGATGTCTTTGTTTTAAGTAAATTGAGTGCGCCCCCAAAATAAATAAATATGAACTATTTTTGTAGTAAACAAAGAAGCCCAAATTTGTGTTAAATCAAACAGATTTGTGTTTGATCAAACAGATGCTTGTTTGACAATTTTTAACCCCTCCTGCTTTCTCCCTGAAATGAGACCATAATAGATGATGTGTTTCAGTAGCTTATGTAGTAGAGTGTTATCATAAACATAGGCAATCTGCTGTTCTGGGGGCAGTGAACCTGGAGTTAAAGGAATTTTAGAGGATGTCCCACTCCCCTAAGTGGAGTGGTAACAAATGAATGAGGCACCCAAATCTCCAGCTCTTCTGTAGGGATGACAAGCCAAACCTACACACTTGGAACAAGTATTTGATCCCCTTACTCCTAAGACTGCATTAATCTGATTTTCTGAAAGATCTTAGAAGAATTTGAAATCTCCCAGGGCACAATTTTTGGAAAGACTGTGGAATTGTAAGACAGGCTGTCTTTCCCCCTCTCCCCTCCATGAGTGATGGTGAATAGGCAAAAACTTTTTGTTATATTTTTGGCAACAATGTCATTTACAAAAAAAATAAAGCAGCGGGGGACGACAGAAATAATTTTAAAAAGCCTCCTTTCTGTGAGTTTTGGCTTTTCTTCAGGTACAGAAGGCATCAGTGGTGATGGAGAGAGAAGGCATTGGTGGCAGGTTGAAACTTTGATGTTTCCGGTTGGTTTTTGTGTTGTTGGTTTGGCTTTTTTCGTGTTAATGGGGTAGTTCTGATTTCTATCAGCTGTAGAATTTGGTTTAATGAGAAGGTAAAACTCTCGTTTTAATCACACACAGCTCGAATTCATTGTGTTTCCAGCATAATGAAGAAGTTCTGCTGTCTGGCTGCTGAGAGTGGTGCAGTACCTAGCTGAGCAGAGCCGGGTGTCAGGCGAACGCTCAGGGCTGGACAGAGGGACACAATGGAACTGCTCCCAGAGATTGGACTGCTGCTTCTCTCTCTTACTGCCTCATGCCAGGAACTACCTGGTGGAGACAGGGGTGTGTGTAGTTGCCTCTTGGAGATTTCACCACAACATTTCTTTCATCAGTAGAACCCTTTCCTCAGTAATATGTTCAGATCAATCCTCAGATTGAATTTTCAGGTGACGTATTATGGTATAATTGAAATACTTTTTGCTATTGAAATACTCCTTGACATACAATTAGGTGCAGTCCTGAACCTTTTAAAACTGGGATTGAAAATCTTTCTATGCTGAGGTTGCTGTGGTGAAGAATAATACATCTGCATGCTCTGTATTGCTTAAAGACCTGTGCAGATGGCCACTCCTTCCACTGATCCCGAAGCATGAAGCCAAGGGCTGACATTGCAATTTGTTATCTTGACAGTACAATGGGTGTTGCAGTGTAATTTGCAGATTTAAGAATTAATGGTCAAGTGATAAGAGGGGATAAAGATCACAATCTGTGTGAAGCAAAAAGGAGCAGGACAGAGTTGTGTCATTTGCTTTGATGCAAATAAGGCGTTGGTTCCGCGTTGCTCTGGTAGTTCAAACGAGGTGAAGCACGTGCAGAAAATCTGGGAACGTCTATTTGTGAATATTTACCATACCTGTTCATTTACCACCAAGCTATGCTGGAGACAGGTATGTCCTTATTGGTTGGTTCATATATTTATATTTGGATATCTTTACCAGAACAAAATAAAACGGTTAGCTGAAGAGCACAGTAGTTATGTAGCTTGCTTTCTTTTTGTTTTGTTTATTGAAACGTCGAGGTATTTCATGAACCATTATCATAACAACCTCTCGATTCACAGATTTCTGTTCTTTTTATTGATTAATTAAAAATAGGTGACAGCTCTGTGGCTGCTGTAGTAATAGTTTGAAAATAAGAAATGCAGTATTTTTTTAACCAGGAAGGAGGAAAAAGCAAACTGAATGCCTGATCACATGTTAGTAATCTAAACCTGGCAGCAATTCGGAGAACTTCGCAAATTGTTAAGGATGGATTACAGCCATTTGGCATGTTTGCATTGGTTGTGCAATGGCGTTTAATGCAGTAGCTGGATGATTTTACCATATTTTGGGGGACTACACGATCTTAAAAGTTTTCATGTAGTAGAGACTTCAGTCTTTTCAGTCTTTCAAGAGACAGTTATATTTTTGATACTCAAGTTTAAGAAGTCTCTATGAAAAGCATTAAGGATTACTAAAGCAAAAGGCTCTGCGGGTTATGGATTTGTGTTGCTTAGTTTCTGCAAAGCTGGTGGTGCATATATGGCTGTTTTCTGATTTATGTGGGGAAATGAGTCCTCCCCAGATTGAGTGTAAAATCAGTATATTCATGCTGTTGTACAGAGCTTCTACCTTTAGACTCTCACCTGAGGCTCAGGATTCCCATACAGCTAAAAGTAACACATAGGTACCCCCAGCAGGTGATTTATAAGGTAACAATAATTGTCACATAACTAATGGATCTCTAGGCGAATGTGCCCAGATCCATATAGACATCCTGGTGCTGCCCTGCGAGGGTGAGTGCACAGTGAAAGGACAGAAGCTCTGACTGTCCTGGTTTTGAACACTCAGACCTTGCCGGCTCTGGGCTCTCAGCCACACCTCTGCAGCTGGGCTTGGTCAGACTTCCACAGCTTCTGCTGACCTCGTTTTATAAACATACCTGTTAACACCTCTGAGTCACAGCAATCTGAGAACCTGCTGATGTGGAAAGGTTGCTCCAGGAAAGATTTTAATCTCCATGATGAGCTTTAATACACATTTTGTCTATTCAGGGACTGTCGGTGTCTCCATGTGTAGTGAGTTGTGATCGACTTCTGTTTTCTGCATAGTAGAATTTTCCTTATGTTATGTTCAAAGCGCAAAATTTTTGCAAATCTATGTTCTTCATACACATGGCCAATCTGCCACTCATTTCAAAGTGAGTCTACTTACAAAACAGGTGTAATTAAGGAAATACTTTTGGAAATACTTTTAAAAATACCTGTCCTGACAGTTCATAGTAGTTTTGTAAACTTTTACCAGAACATTAAAATTTCATAGGGAAAGCTTTAGTAGAGTATCAGCAGCATATTTAATCTAAATGTATGGTTCTGTGAAAGATGCACGAAAATGCATGTAAATCTAATTTTCTAAAAATAAGAAATAAAACTTAAAATAACAGATCCTAATCTAAGAAGGCTTTCCTCCATCTTACTAAAACCAATCTATTTCAGAGTAGGTTCACTAGAACACTGATTAGTTTCACTAAATTGATCCTTTTTTGTTCTGCTCTAAGAAAATCTACGTGGTGAATTGCTTAAAGAATTGTAGCTAACTCATGCATTGAGAATTACTTTTTTTCTAGAAAGAACATAATTGAATTTAACCAGTTCCAGGATGGTTTTTCTGTTTAGAGAGAGCTTTACTTTTCACAGAAGAGCCCTGGAGGGAGAGACTGCAAAGGAAACAGGGAGAGCTTCCTCCAGGTTTTTTTGCTAAGGAGTATTTTTCCCTTACAAGACTTTCCCCTCCCTGTTGGCTCAAGGTCAGTAGTGACTTTCCTGGCTTGCTTGAAGCACAGCAGTAATGAGAACACTCTTCTGGAAATGTCTTTGTCTGTTGCCCTTGGAACTTGTCCTTAAGGAGGAGGTTGTCCTTAAAAGCCTGGAGGAGAAACATTCAGCCTTAGCTCCATTCCTTTTCCTTAGATCCACAGATTGTGGAATGGGAGGGTGCCCGTGTTCCTTGGGCTTTCTGCAGGTTCGTGCCTTTGTCCCTCTGAACCTGCGGGGATGTCACAGGGCGGGGGACAGGGGACAGCTGAGCTGAGCTGCATCAGCCTTCGTGCTGCTCCTCGGGGCTTGTCCACCGCAATTCCTCCAGAGCTTGACGTTTGCTAAGACTTTGATACATTGTCTTGAAGATTAGTTAATCCTGTCATTGTTTTAGAGCTGATTGCTAACAGATATTAATTCCTGTGCTCTGAAATGAAAAATAATATGAAATTATGAACAATTATAAATGAAATTAACAACAATAGAAGCGAACAATAATAGATTTCCATATCAGCTTGGTTTTTGCAAGCATCTTTTCCTTGCTGTATGGCAAGATGGTACTAACTGGAGCTCTCTGCAGTTCTACTCGGTTTTCTTGTGGTATCTCCCCCCTCGGAGAGAAACTCCCAGATAAGAGAAGTGCAACCAGATGCCCTCCTCCCCCGAGCTTGATCACGTTTTTGTTTTTCTAACGTACCCAGTTGTTAGTGTTTCCTAGCAACTTATGGCGAAAAATTCTATAAGTAAAAAGGAACAAAAGGAAAGAAACCGAACCCCCAACAAATGGTTATGTTGAGATTTTGTTATGTATATATTTTGGCTACTTTTTAATTTCTTATGGCTCAAATTGATTATAAAGGGCCCTACATTTAATATTTTAAAAATTTTTCCCATCAGCATTTTAAGCTACTTGCCTTACATAATTAAATCAGATCTTAAATTTATTTAATTTAAATTTTCATAGATATGAAAATCTCATAGCATCCTCATTTCAGATATCTCAAAAAGAGATTGTCTTTTACTGAGGAATCAAAAATTGTTCCGTAATTTTGTTGGTAAAAGTGTAGTTTTTATTGGGCTTTTCCTCACCTGAGATTTTTCAGGGTGTAATTTTGAGGTTTTGTTTGTTGGTTACTCTTTCGTTTTGTTTTGAGGAGTGAACAAACTTCTTCTGTAGTGAAAAATCTGTAAATATATGCAGTTGAACTAACATTTTGAAATGTTGATTGAACTGTATTTAATTTTTTCAATTATCTGGATCCGCTTTACCAGGAAAAAAACATCAGAGAATGTTCTCAAGAGTTCCTTATTCAAAGTCAAGTGTAACTATCTCAAAGCCCAGAGAGAGAAACACATTCACAAGGAACTACGTCTCAAATGCAAGGTTTCAAACTTTTCAATGGCAAACGAGCAATTATTTAAATAATAAAACAAACACCTGCTCCTTAAAAGCCAAAAGCAAAGAGAATGCAATGCCCCCTGCGAGCCCCCAAGGCAGGCACACACTCCTGGGCAGACTGAGTCACTGCCTCGGGAGTTTGTGACGGCAAAAGGCTCCCCAGCTGAACAATACACTCAAGCTTACAGCTTTCTCTTTAAATAGATGTGCTTTGGCGAGTGCCTCTTTACTGAACGTGCTCTTTGTTGGTTTTGGGTTTTCTGTAGCATCCTCCTCCTTTCATCTCTTAAATTTTGAAAACATTTTTGACAGTGTGATGTATTAAAAAAAAAAAATAAAAAAATTCTGGGTCCTGGAGGGGAGGGGGATTTTTATTTTTTTTAAACCTAAGAAAATTGTAAAGGATCTTGTCAAGGTTGAGTCCTTTGTGTTGATCTAAAGAACTTGAGTTAAAAGCTTTTTGAAGTGTGTGGCAACTGCATCAGCAATTTATATGGATGGGAGATCAGCTATATAATAAATAACTCGCTGCATATTTATAACTTCTGAAAGCCTACTATCTTGTCCATTAAATAACTTTCTTTTAATTAAAAGAAGCCTCTAATTAAGCATGTGGTAATATTATGGTGTGATTAAGGGAAGTTTCATTTGAGCTAGAATTCATTTATTTGCCAACATTTTGACAATACACAATTTAACTCCATCTCTGACTTGAGCTTTCTGCATGGCAGTAACATTATTAGTTTAATGATAGAGCTGCAGAGTTACAATTCAGTGAATGTGCAATTACAGAGCCTCCTGAGCAGCCTGTCCTCCTCCCTGCTCCACTGGCAGAGATTCCTGGGAATGATGCCCCAGAGATGACTCACACTCCATGGTTGTGGTTCACTTCAGCACCCTATGGTAATAGGTTTTGGGGAAGAGAGGCCTGTGCTCCTAGATAATTTCTGGAGGGGAGGATTGACCACTGCCCCCCTACTCCATTGTATCAGGTTTAACAGGGAATGCTCAAGTCCTAAGACTAACAGGCAACAGCGAAATGTCCCTCCGCACCTTCAGCCATCACCTCCCGTGACTGTCCTCAAGCTTTGCTTTCTTCCTGCAGAGCTGGGGAAAGGGTGTACATGGAGGATCATTCTTCATCCATCTCAGAGTAGGTGGGTGATGAATGCAGTTTCATGTTCCTCTGTGCTGCCTCAGGGGCTCTCTCGAGTGCCCAGCACCCAGAAAGGGTAGGGGGTGTAGGGCTGGTTTTCCTCCCTGCTTCACTCCCCAGTCTGATTGTGCAGGCTCCTGCTTGAGGCACCTGCATGCTCCTGAGAGCTTGTGGCCAGCCACTGCCAAAACCATAGAGGATGTGCTGCTCAGACAATCTGAGCAGACAAACTGTCTCTGCTGGTGAATGTGATTGTTTCAAGTCATATTGAAACAAACACTGATTTTTGTGGTAAAGTACCCATGTAGTTGAACTCTGAGCATCATCTGAAATTTAGAAGTAAAAGAAATTCTCTTATGAAGTGTTTTGGGATTGGACTGATTGCTGCAGGATATGAGAGGGGGGAAAAATTAATTTGACCCTCCTTCCAGAGGATTTAATGCAAAACTTTGGTTTCCTAACCCATGATTGAAATAGTTGCTTTAATGCTTCCTTGTGTGAAAAATCTGTGGCAAAAGCAGTTAAGCACATGATCTCCAGTAATACATGAAATACGTAATTTTGACTTGGTTTGTGCTGATGCTGTTCTGTCTACTGTGAGAAAATAAGGAGAGGTAACAAGATGACAATCTTTTTTCCCTTTTTCTGAGCAAAGAGGATTGTTTTTCCATATGTGTTTAAACTTAACATTTTAGCTCTCATGTCTTTTCTCATCAAATGTTCAGTCCTCCTTTTCTCATTGATGTTACAGGTCTGCTTTGGTGGATCTGCTGATTTGTTTTGCAAGTGGTGGGCAGCTAATGTGAGAGATGAACATGGCCTTGCTAGCTGAGAGAATCTGCTGGTTTGGGCTGGGCTAAAGTTAATTCTCATCCTTGCACAACATCGAGGCCCTTTCTGCTTCTCACCCCACCAGTGAGGAGACTTGGGGGTGCACAAGGAGCGGGAGGAGACACAGCCAGGACAGCAACCCCAGCTGACCCAAGGGAATTTCTGTGTCATCATGCTCAGCATGGGAAGCTGGGGGAAGAAGAAGAAAGGGGGGGCAACTTTCAGAGTGAAGGTGTTTGTCTTCCCAAGTGACTGTCACACATGGTGGGGCCCTGCTGCCTATGGGAATGATGAAGAAATTACTTGTTCTGCTTTGCTTGAATGTGTGGGTTTTGCTTTACCTTTTAAACTGTCTTTATCTCAGCCCACAAATTCAGTTCTACTTTTCCAATTCTCTCCCCCATGAGACGGGGAGTGTATGGGGCTGAGTTGCTGGCAAGGGCTAAGCCATGACTGAGGACATCTCAAATTATGGCAGGACAGAGAACTACATAAATCAGCATCTTCTGTGGTGCTGAACTCTATCCTGCTCTGCTTAGATAAAAACTCAGCAAAAGAATTTTGGGAGTGTATTAGCATTATTGGTAATGAGAGGGGTTTTTTAATGGTACTTTGTAGGCTTGTAAAAACAGAAAGGGAGCCTGTAAGTAGTATCAGTTTTCCCCAAAGATCTTGCAGAATGAGTGGGTTTGCTTTTTGGAAGGAAGTTCTGATGAGGTTTAGTATTTTGCATGTACACAAGTTGGGGTTTATTGTTCTGGCACTACAGGCACATTTGACTGCTGGAACGTGGTGTAATTACCAGTTAAACTCTGAACTTGGGCACTGAACCTCACAAGATTGCTGTTACATGTCCTCTTTCTTGTCAAATAGCTCTTCTGTCATATGACAGGATTGGGAAGAATTTACTGTTTGAACATACTTATTTTTCTGGACAGAATCATCTGCAATCACAGATATTAAACGTTCCATTACGTACCATGTATATAGAATCCATAAGACATTTTATAATATATTTTGATGTGTACCCTGAGAATACAGTTCATTATTAGAGCTAAACAATTACTTTGTTTCCCTTAAAAATGTCTTTTGATGTCTAATTAAAAGAAAGAAAAAGTTTTCTCTAAAACAGTGAATACAGTTGAAGTACTTGGAGTTCAGCATTGTGAAATCCATTAGTACCATGCAATTATTCATTCAGATACAAACCAGTCAGTCTTTCAAATGAAAGGAGCTCTTGGCATATCCTGTTTCATGTATTGACTGCACTTCCTGGTGTCACCAAGTGAGGTATGTGACAGCATTCCTTCCCAACAGACTGTTCTCCTGTTAAAATCTTTGGATCATGGCATCTAGGAAGAAATTAATTACAAGTGAATAACTTGTAGGTAGGAATGCTGTGTTGCAGGCTATGTGTTGGTCCAAGTAACTGGAGGAAGGAAAAAAATTATTAAGTTTAAGTTTATTAAGTCCTTGTTTAACTTCCAGCACAGAAAAATCTTGATTTTTCCAGTCTTGTTCTCTACAGTTTCCATTAGATATCCTTTTTACCCAGTGAATTCAAGGAAATTCTAGCTGTTTACTGGCTTGTAGGATGGTGTTTGTAGCATGGAGTTGTCTCAAGCTAAACGCAGGCTAAAATTTAAAAAGCAGGCTCAACTTAGAGACAAAATGTACAGTAGCATTAACTCCTAAGAAAATCAGGTTGTTATAGTAGAAATTCTGCCTGATTCAGCTACTTCAATATGAACAGGACCGTTTGATTGATGACAATGTATAACTCCAAAGGTGAAAAAACAAAGATATCTCCAGCTGCACATGGACTTAATTTTCATTTTTTGAGGGTTGGAGCTCTGCTGTGATAAAAATACAAAAGAAATCCTGGGTCTCAAGGTTTAGGGGCTTTTACACCAAAATTGCAGGTAATGGGGGACTCTGTATTAGTCCTGAGTAGTTTTTTTCTTCTTTCTCTAAACAAATTTACATAGTTCTGTTTGATATTTTTTTTTAAAGTTGCATTGTGTTTTCTCTGTGCTGATATGGTAGTGGCACATTTCTAAATTGGCTCATCTTGATTTCGTTCAAAATTCACATGTTACCTGAATAAAAGCTCTCCTCAATGTGCTCCTCATCCTTTGTTCTTCCGTGTCCTGCTGTACCGGTGTCATTAACTCAGCCTCAGCTGGTGACTGAGCCCCACACAGCCCCTCACTCACTCCCTTGTCAGATGGGGGAGAAAACGGGAAGAGTAAAAGTGGCAAAATTCATGAGCTGAGATCAAGACAGTTCAACAGGTAAAGCAAAGCAGAACAAGGAATGCATTCATCGCTTCCCCTGGGTGAAGTGCTCAGCCATCCCCAGGACAGCAGGGCTCCAGCACTGTAAGGGTGACTTGGGACAACACCACCATCACTCAGAATGTTCCCTCCTTCCCTGTTCCTGCAGCTTTTCCGGGATCAGCTGTCCCGGCTGTGTCTCCCCCCGGTCCTGTTGCACCCCCACCCCCCTTACTGCTGGGGTAAGGAGCAGAAGAGCCCTGACTGAAGCAGAAAAACAGTAACAGAACCACTCTGCATTCTCTACAGTGCTCCCAGCACAAATCCAAACTACAGCCCTGAACAAGCTGCTCTGAAGAAAATTAACTCTATCGCAGCCAAAACCAGCACAACTTGTGGGAGCAGCTGTTACTACACTACCACCTTTTCCCCCAGCTGGCAGGCAGATGGGCTAATCCACACAGAGCCACTATTTGTTCATGGATCAATTTTCAGCGTCTATAGTGACCAACCGCCAACCTTTCCAAAGATGCTGAACATGTCTGTGCCTGGACAATGTTTCACAAAACAAGAAAAGTCTTTTAAGGCTTCTAAATATTCCTCTTTCTCTCTCTCGGAATAGGAAGACAGACCACAGTAATTTTTTTAAAATTAGGTGGTTGTTTTGCGTACCCGACTATGCAAGTGCTCTGCCTTTTTAAACTTCATTCTAATTTTTGAGAGAGAAAATATTACAAAAGGAAAAAGGAAGGGTTTTTCTCTCCTAGATAGCAGCAACTGCAGTAGTTTAAGTATGTTACAAACTTGGCAAGGATTGTGCCTGATCAGAAGACTGATATGCTTTCTTGTATTGAACTATGATCTCTGATTTTTTTTTGTTTGTTTTCCTGCTGATATTCCCGCTCTTTATTTAAATATTTGGGCTTTGTTGCCTGTTGAGTCACTACATCCTTGCTATTTAAATAAGATGTAGAACATTTTATCCTCTCTTTTTTTTTTTTTTCAGTTTTTAGAGAAGCACAAGATGGGCCAGAAGTACCCTTGTTCTTTCAGAGTTTAGTTAGCAGTGGGATGTATGCCAGAGTATATCTGACATTGCGTAAACTGCACAAAACCCCCATAAGAAAAAGCTCTATTGGAGGGCAGCTTGTTACTTTATGAATCCTGTTTTTAAATCAATCATAAAAGATTGGAATATAAGTGAATTATGGCTAAATGTGTCAAATGATACAATTGTTTTCTTTGTCTGCTCAGATCTTGAGTTTCTTTTGCAGAAGTCAGCCAGTGAATTGACAAACAATAGCCAGAGAAGTATCTGGCTGCAGCCCGTGTTGTTTTCCTTCAGAGAGTGGTACCTCTCTGGTAAGCCTTGTGCATTGTCCCAGGTAGGGCTGGCAATACTTCAGAGACAATATTAACAGTGGGTCAACTGCCCTGTAGGGCCACACTTTCCAGCCCAGGATGTCACAGGAATTGTATCAGGCTTGAGGGGAGGAGTAGAAGTGCTCTCCTGGCCCTTGTGCATTGTGTGCTTTGCACCTTTATTAACCATCTGTCCTTGCTGGAGCTGACTCTGCCATCTGAGGGCTGCCTCCCTGATGCTCTGATCAGATGCTTATGGCACCCTCAAAAAAGCCCCTCACTAACCCAGAGACAAACGGGTGTCTTTGTAAGGGACACACTTCCCCATCCCTGTGGTGCTTTTGTGAACACACCCTTCCCAACAGCCTTTTGTGTGTTCAGACCCCAGATGGTTGCCTGCAGTCACAGCCTTCAGCAGAAGAATCATATTCCAGTTGTCTAATGGATAATAAACAGTACTGACTTTGCTTCTGATGTGAATTGGATGTCTTCAAGTTGAAGAAACAAGATCTCCTGGGGAAAATTGCTGAAGATATGTATTATTGTAAATCTTGAACTAGGGAGCGAGGGAAACTGAATAAATTAAAACTCCTCATTGGGTTTGCTGAGGAAACAAGCACTGCAGAAGTTGAAGATTAAAGTATCATAGAATAATATCATAGAATTAATAGTGTGTCTCTTATATCCTGCTTTCTAGATTATTGCAGCTAAACAACTAATACAGCCTTTTTTCTATGTTCTGAATTCACATGGGCCATATTTGAAAACTGGAATGCTTAGCAGTTTATTTTTACTGAAATAAAATGCTTTCAAGAAGACTTTACAGTTGCCAGAGTATTCCCAGAAACCTCTGGTGGCAATAACTGAAAACCTGTGAGGCTCTCTTCCCTCTCTTCTGCCCTTCAAATAAGGGAACAGAAAAATGTGACACATCCTTGGAGTTTCCTGGAGTTTCAGATGTTGGTAGTTGTCTGAGCAAAAAAAAAAAAGAGTCCACACTGATATTAGTCGGAAAACAAAGTTGTAGAGTTTTTTGTTTGGTTTGGTTTTTTTGTTTGGTTGTTTTTAATGGGATGAAAAAATGTGTTAATGTAAATTTTTTTTAGCTCTCCAAGGCATGTTGTTCGGACATCTTTTTCTAATATCTAAACAGAGTTTTTAAATCTTTTTAGAAGTAGTAATTATCACCAGACTTCTTAACGTACAAAGTAAGATTATGCAATAGTAAAAGACTTAGGTGTACTAATGGTTCCAGAATATTATATATGCATATATATTTTAAAAACCCTGTAAATTAAAGGTGAATGTCTGTAATGTGCTGAGTAACAGCAGAAGTGTAATTTTGTAGGAAGGATTTGAATAAATCCATCATGGATACAGCTTCCATAAGTTTTTGGGAAATGCATAATTTTTCTTCCAGAAGCAAGGCAGAATGCAGGATAAACTGTTGTATAAAAAAAAAAAAAAAAGGGATCTTTTTTGGACCTACCTCTTCATTTGTCTGATAGTTATATGTTGAAATCTCATGGAAGTTATGCACTAAGTTATGCACTAAGCAGTTTAGGAAATCTCATGGAAGTTATGCACTAAGCAGTTTAGGAAAGCAGTTTTTGAAACAAAAGCAGTCTGTTTCACTTTTAAAATTTCTGGGCACTATGTACAAGAAATGTATTACTATTACTTACATTTCCAGAAATACATTGTGGGGAAATCTGGGTAACAGACCTACTCACATGAGCTCATTACAGGATTTGAAAGAACAGCTAATGTGCTATGATTCTGCACACCCAAATTGCCTGTGATACAAAGTATGCACCTTGTGGCTTTCCACAACTAATTAATTTGGAGTATTGTATTCGCATTAAAAGAAAAAAGGAGAGAAAGACTATTGCAGCCACTTCTTGCTAACTGTAGAGTCAAAACTGTCCTGTGGGAGGACATAAAGACCTATGGACAAGAAGCAATATTATCAAAAGTATCAGTAACACCTGAGTTTTCTTCACATGTGTAGTAGGTGAGGTTACAGAATGAATGCACAGGGACCATATGTAGCCAGGGACATTGGATCAGTCATGATTTAGTCTAAATCAAGGTGAGATGCTATTGATGCATCAAAGAGACTTAAGTGACCTAATGAGGATCCACTTGCACCCCAAACTTGTCAGTGTCACTGCCCTACCCTTTAGCAAAACAACCACATTATGTACAGTGTCAGCAGTCTTCTATACTGCCTTGGGATTAGGTGTTGTATCAGCCATTGTCCCAGACTCTACATCCATCTCTTCTAACTGAAAAATCTGTATTTAATTTTTCTCTTGACATCCACGTTCCTACAGTTGCATGTGATTGCTGCAACGTACTGAAGGCAGCACGATGTAGTAATACCGTTGAAATTAAAGCTAGTGCAAGATATGATTACAGTTATTATTAGAGTTCAAAGAAGAGACCACAGAGTTTGGGATGTGAATTAGCCACCAGTCAGGTTCTGATGGGCTTTGTGGTACTGTAATGACTTAAAGGGTCTGACGTAGTTTCAAAGCAAGTTTTAAGCAAATGCTGTATGACATGGACTGCAGCAGGCAGTTGGAGGAGCCAGCAGGAGGCACAGGCTCTCTGGGCTTCCCAAACAGGAACTGCCACTTCAGAGATCTTTCTCAGACAGAGGCTTCTGTGTTTAAATTTAACCACTGGAATTTGCTCCTTAGGTTATGCAGAACCCAAAATAAGTAAGTAGAATGAGTTTTGGATTGTTTTCAGTACTGTAATAACGATTTCCATTGTTTATCAACTGATTCTGTTGCATCCTCTGAGATGTCCCTACCCTGTTTACTGCTGGCCCAGCCAAGGTTTCAGGGCAAACCCTTCTCTTAAAACCTTGTACTCTCTTGTTTCTGCATTGGTGGAAACTTATGGTTGTCTTTGTCCAATGAAATTTTGCCTCAGAGAAAAACTTGAATACCAGCTCCATAGAGAAATCAACTCCTTCAGATAGTCCTTGAGACCATGAGCTCTGGTGGAGATAACACACAAGGAAAATGAAGGGGAAGTTGAGCTGCTTTCTTCTTACCTGGGAGTACTGTGTATGTATAGTCTGATTTCTTTTTTTCCCATGCCTGTTGTGTTTGGGAAAGGGATTTGACTGTGTTATAGGTTGTGAAGTACATTGTAAGCTTTGGAAGCACATCTGAGAGTGCAGGTAGCTCTGCTTTTGAATAGATGGACTTGTGATGTTTTAAAATATTCTACTTTTGAATTGTTAAGTAGTTCTGAATGCCATCCTTATGTGTCAAATGTGGTGTGCAGGATCTTTATCCTCAGTTAAGAATCTCTGAACTAAGAGAACATTTATGCAAGTGCTGATTTCCTAATCTCTGTGGGGTTTTGCTGTTTGCTTATAGGGGGATGAACTCTAAGAAGGTAAATTCTATCTTCTGTCCAATGGCCTAGGGAAGCAGATCTCAGTTTCAGCAGCAATTTGGCAGTTCATTTCAGTTAAGGAGATGCAGTATCCTGGCTTCTTGGGTGATAGTTTTGCTAGGCTCCAAGGAACATTGGTGAAGTCTGATTTTGTGACTACCAGGATATGGCCAGGTCAGAATGGAAACACTCATGTAGAGAAACTCTGTCCAGACAGTGTTTTGAATGGCTGGAGCAAGGCAGAGGCTTCTTGTTCTTCTCCAAGTACTTTCACACAAACTTTCAGCGTTCATGGAAGCAGAGCTTTAGGACTGGAATACTCTTAAAGTTTAAACATCTTGTGTGGGAATTTTGTGGACTTCAGACTACTATAGTTAAGGTCACATCTTCACATGTGAGTATCTAAAATGCGTGGAAATACAGATTTTCATAACGATTTTCAACTTTGGTTCCTCTGTAGGAATGATGATTGTAGTATTGTTGTACTTAAGAGGGCTGTTAGAAATTAACATGCATTACCTAAGCACCATAAATGGAAATTGTGGTGCAATAAAACACAGTTCTTTACAATCCATAAATCTCAGATGTGTATTTGTTTTGTCTTACGGATTTCTAGGTGGGCTTTGTCCACATGATCCATCAACTTACAACTTTTTCTCTGTGGCCTCACTCAATTCTCCCCTCTACCTTTATCTGGAGCTCACCCAAAACTCCAATCTGGAAGGAGCAAGGATTCCAGGGATATAGATACACAAGATATAGGAGTGCCTAAACGGCCTTTTGTTGCAAGTTCGTTCTTCCTGTGCTGGGAGCCAGCTCTGTCTGGAAAGCTGGGCAGCTGCAGGGCAGCCTGGAATGTCAGCAGAGCAGCTCAGCCTGCTACTGAAAACCAGAGTAGATGTAGCTAGTCCAAGTACAGGAGTGCCCAGAAACCAGGTGGGTAAAATACTAGTGATCTGAGTTATTTAGCTGGATCACAGGATCGGGACTCAGTACTTTTGTGAGTGTCTGTAGGAAATGTTTTCTAATTACTTTTGAGTGGAGTTGAAGGTGTAGGAAGGTTCACTGTGCAGTAATGTGGAACTTACCTTGAAGCTGAGTGTGTCGGGGAAGAACAAATTTGGGCAGTTATATTTTTTTGGCCTGTTTGCTATCAGATGCCAAGATACAACTTCAAATGATGAGTCTTAAATGAGACACAAGTAGAAAGCAGATTAGCATCTTCTTGATCTAAATCAACTTTCTTTTTCTTAACTGCACTTACTGTTTCATGGGCAACAGTGAACAACTTTTACTCTCTGCCCAGAAATTCCAAGCGACTGGAGAGGCAGAAGATTTCTCACCTGGCCCTCACCACCTAACCATGGTGTTTCTCAGTCAAGCATAAAGTGTATTATTCTCAAGATTTCCTTTCTGACTGTGATTCTTATTTTGTGAGGTAATTTCAAAGTAGTAGAAGACTTTGGGGAATGTGAGTAATGCACAGTGCTTATGACACAGCCTGGGTACTGCCCTTTGTGATGCACAGCTCCAGGAACTGTACCAAATGGTTCATTTTGTTGACTTTGTGTCACAGAGTTTATCTTGAAAGATTTGTAATGTTACACAAACATGTGCCTCTTCCTCCCCTCCCCAGGTATTTTACAGGATCAGCTCAAAAGAATGGGCTGTATCTGTACCATGCTCAAGTGTGTCTTAAAATTACATTAATATTTTAACAGGTGATTGTTTCCTATTCTTTTACATTCTCATCTATATACAAATAGCATGTTGTAGCCCTCATTAATCAAAATGACACTTTCTACAGCCTCAAGTGTTTTCACATTTGCACATGAAGCATGTTCCCAAAACTCTGTGCTGCCTGATTGATCTTTGCATTGTGCACTTTTCAGACCTATATGTCTAAAGCTGGCTGAAAAGATACAAAGCTTAACTTCTAATGTGATTTCTTTAATCTCCTTTTGTAGAATTAGTATTAGAAACCATGTAGAAAGTCTTTCAAAGTTCACTTTTTGCATCAAGCTTGGCACAGGCACGAAAGACCACATCCCATCTTACACTGCAAAACACACTGCTGGCTGCCAAAAGAAGTGTTAGGAGACACTGCTGTTTTGGGAAACGGTGTAAGAGAAATAAGGCTGTTAAAAACTGAGGAAAGCAACACATCCTCCAGGGCATAGACTTGCCCCACTGACTATTCAGCCATGGCTCATTCCAGGACTCCTCTTTCCAACGAGTGCCACAGAACAGACATTAGCTGGTGGTCACATCCAAGAGGAGGATTTACATTCAGTAACTTGTCTGCTGGTAAGAGTACAGATGACTACTCAAGACTTCCACGCATATATATAGAAACCAGACAAAGACTGCCTGAGGGAATGGAAGTGGCAGAAAGTCTTTCCTAGGCATAAAGAAGTGTGGAAGCAGGTAGAAAACTCCCATTCATCCTGTGTACAGCTTTAGTATACATCCCAAAGGCTGTGGGGACGGGTGTTTATGCAGGGTCTGGAGAGGAACTGGAGTTTAATACTCTCTTTGAAATATTTCGTTTGGGTTCAGGAGTGTCTGGAGGCACCACTAGAAAAGTGTCCCCACAGAAAAAAAAAAAGTTTTCCCCACAGAAAAAGTGTCATTATCTGACACTTTTTCTGCCCACATGGCATGTATGAAACAGCCAGTTTTACAGCAGCTCGTATGGAGGATTTATTGACTGAAGACTCTTAAAGAATTTGCAGAATTTCCTTTACATTTTTTTAATGGTCTGAGCATGGATATTTCTCTTGTCTCGCTTAGTTCTTTCCTAAAATCCTGTCTGAACATTTTAGTAAAAGAAATAAAAGTACTGTAAAGATAAGTATCAGCATGAAAGTGGAGGGGGGAAAAATGTTGCCCTCTCCATCTCCAGAAGTAAAAAGCATAGGTAGAACAGCAGAATTCGAGGAAAAATACTTACTACTCAGTAAGGTTTTATTCACCTTTCTCAATTTTTATTTTCTTGTCCTAGAAGAGACAGTTATTTTATGTCACCTTTCTGGTCTAAGGTCTCTAAGAGAACATAATCTGGTTTTGGGGTGAGAAGTGCACAGCTTGAGCAGAAGCAGCATGCAACATTTCTTGTTTTGAGTGTGGACCCAAGCACTGCATGCATGAGAGAATACATCTCAACCTATGCTGATGTTCCTAGGGGGCAGAGGGGAGGGAGGGTGATTTAGGGCTGAGTTTATCAGGGTTAGAAACCACGGCTTTTCAGGTTGTCATTTACTTGTATTAATGAGTAGTGGTCGAAGCACTTGCCTTGTGACTGTTTTGTAACTTGCACTGGTTTGACAGGACTTGACTTGCCCGTAGCCTTCTAGAAGACGTGAAGCTCATCTCGGAGTGTGGGCTTGGTTTTGGCACCCAAAAGTGTAATTAGACTTTCACCCGCATGTATCTGGCTAACAGAGCCCGGACAATGCAAACCTCTCGTCTGCTGCCGGCAGCCCCAAGGCCGCGTGTGCTGAGTTTTCACAGCAGCGCCCGATGGGCGGCACTAATCCCGTGTGCGATCCCCGCCCGGCTCCGGCTGGGCTGTGCCTCGCACACCATGAGCCGCCCGCACGGACTCGCCAGCAGGACTTTGGGCGCCTCCCTGTTGCTCGCCCTTGCGAGCGGCACGGCGGAAGATGCTGCGGTGCTTTGCCGGAGGTGTGAAGCCGCTCGCTCTGGCCCGTAGGGCGGCGGCGATGCGGGCGGCAGGCGGCGGCCAGACGCGATGTGAGAAAGTTTGCCGGTGCCCGAGGGCGACTTCCACGCGTGAGCGGCGGGGACTGGCGGGGCTGCCGGGCGCGTTCCGGCCGCGCCGCGCTCTGCGGGTGCCGGAGCCGCGCCGCGTCCGCGGGGGCCGGGCCGGGCCGGGGGGAAGGNGGCTCCCGGCGTGCCGAGCTCGGCCACGGCGGCTCCCGAGTTTGTTTACTTGTGCTTCGTGTCCCCTCCCCGGTATCTCTTCTCTGCCGGCATAGCGGATCGGTGGCGGTGCCGTGCTGGGGGTTTATGGTAAGTTTGCGATGGGCGAATTCCTCTGTTCGTGGGAATTCGGTGTTTTGTTGCACAGTACAAGACGCTTTTGGGGGGGAGGGTTCTTGTTTGGTTGGGCTTTTTTTAGTAGTGCTGGGTTTCAAGCTGGTATTCGAAGAAATACGCTTGCGAACCGTTTTCTGCTTTATAATGAAGTGGGTTACAATAGAAATTAGTTTCCTGAGCTGTGTAAGAGGATTTTTTCTAGATGTTGGATAACTGGAGATCTACGTTTCTCATAAACTGAATGTATCTGACTTTGTGCTGCCGGACGCAAGCCGTCTTGCCTAATGATTGCCACAAGCTAATGTTTTACAGTGGTTACTTGGTGCTTTTTCGGGCAGTAAAAGCCAGACCTCAGTTCAGGTGTTTAGACGAATCTGAAATACTAAACTATCTTCTCCTTAAGAGTAAGAGGGAAGCTGAGCCTTCGTCAAGACAAACCTGAATTTGTATGCGAGACTTCAGTTTCAACAAAGAAAGGTATTGACTGAATTTGCCGTCACATTACTTTTAGGAGCTCGGAGCCAGGCAGTGGGTTTGCTGTCGCTGTTGGGAAGCTGTTCCTGCCGAGGGACCCAGGGCAGGGGAGCTGAACGCTGCCCTCGCAGCCCCATTCGTTCCTGGAGGGGCTCTGGCGTTGATGTGGCAGTGTCCGTGCTGGCAGCAAATCACTTTTATTTCTTTGTGCCTAGGACTTGGAGTGCAAATTGCTACGGGGTGGGAAGTGTCCTATATAGAGAGATAGCCAGCTACCACTTCAGCTGCTGGCTTGATGCTGGCTACAGCCCTTCGGTGCTTAAGTCATACCTGGTATTTTCACAGTGCTCTGTTTGCCTTCCGGTGACAGAAGCAATCCCTGATAAGCTATCTCCACGCTGCAAAAGAGCCTATCAGGAGAAAAAAAAAAAAAAAAACAGTCCCCGAGAGTTGATGCTTGTGGCTGAAACTGGCCTGACTTGTGCGGTGTATCTCGAAGGATGCTACATTTTTAATGTTGTTTCTGTAACTAAAGCAGCCCGTCGGGGACATGAATATCAAATTGCTGTTAGATTATTTGGTGCTGCTGACAGAGAAATGCCAGATACTGTACATTCTCCTAACAACAAGCAGAAGTTTTATTGCTGGCCTTAGTCGTCTAAGTCCGGTTTCCGTGGTAGCTAATGTGCCTCGGTGTCTTGCTGCTGACTCGGGATGTCCTTGGATGACCGTCCTGTGCTTCAGTGACCCTGCCAGGGCTGAAGGGAGACTCGGTACTTCCCTGCATCTCCANAAGGGGCGTTGCCATCTGCCGTTAATTCCTCGGTCATTGGATTAGTAACCAGCGGTGATGAGATCAGCGGGATCGGCTTTCGCGAGGGGGCACGGCGCTCCCCAGCTGTGCCGGCTCTCGCATGAGGCGGCGGCGGGCAGCCCAGGGGCAGGCAGCGCGCACAAAGCCCGGTAGCCGCCGCAGGCNGAAGTGGGTTACAATAGAAATTAGTTTCCTGAGCTGTGTAAGAGGATTTTTTCTAGATGTTGGATAACTGGAGATCTACGTTTCTCATAAACTGAATGTATCTGACTTTGCGCTGCCGGACGCAAGCCGTCTTGCCTAATGATTGCCACAAGCTAATGTTTTACAGTGGTTACTTGGTGCTTTTTCGGGCAGTAAAAGCCAGACCTCAGTTCAGGTGTTTAGACGAATCTGAAATACTAAACTATCTTCTCCTTAAGAGTAAGAGGGAAGCTGAGCCTTCGTCAAGACAAACCTGAATTTGTATGCGAGACTTCAGTTTCAACAAAGAAAGGTATTGACTGAATTTGCCGTCACATTACTTTTAGGAGCTCGGAGCCAGGCAGTGGGTTTGCTGTCGCTGTTGGGAAGCTGTTCCTGCCGAGGGACCCAGGGCAGGGGAGCTGAACGCTGCCCTCGCAGCCCCATTCGTTCCTGGAGGGGCTCTGGCGTTGATGTGGCAGTGTCCGTGCTGGCAGCAAATCACTTTTATTTCTTTGTGCCTAGGACTTGGAGTGCAAATTGCTACGGGGTGGGAAGTGTCCTATATAGAGAGATAGCCAGCTACCACTTCAGCTGCTGGCTTGATGCTGGCTACAGCCCTTCGGTGCTTAAGTCATACCTGGTATTTTCACAGTGCTCTGTTTGCCTTCCGGTGACAGAAGCAATCCCTGATAAGCTATCTCCACGCTGCAAAAGAGCCTATCAGGAGAAAAAAAAAAAACAGTCCCCGAGAGTTGATGCTTGTGGCTGAAACTGGCCTGACTTGTGCGGTGTATCTCGAAGGATGCTACATTTTTAATGTTGTTTCTGTAACTAAAGCAGCCCGTCGGGGACATGAATATCAAATTGCTGTTAGATTATTTGGTGCTGCTGACAGAGAAATGCCAGATACTGTACATTCTCCTAACAACAAGCAGAAGTTTTATTGCTGGCCTTAGTCGTCTAAGTCCGGTTTCCGTGGTAGCTAATGTGCCTCGGTGTCTTGCTGCTGACTCGGGATGTCCTTGGATGACCGTCCTGTGCTTCAGTGACCCTGCCAGGGCTGAAGGGAGACTCGGTACTTCCCTGCATCTCCAGGATGAGAGAACTTCCCAGCTCCGTGCCTTCCTGAGGCCCTCGTGTGGGTGTTGCTCTGGCAGTACACACTGGTGCTGCTGGGCTCCGAGAACCCTGTGTTTGCTCCCATCCCATCCCATCGGCCTGTTTGTCTTTGCAAATGTCACTGCAGCCAGCTCTGAAGCACCAGGCTTCCTGCTCAACAGGCTCTGGGGCTCAGGACTAAGAAAGCAGTGCCACCTTTTTGCAAGGAGCTTTTCGGAGTTGTGAGACTTCTGCTTTTTTGGGGGAGGGTTTTGTTGTTGTGTTTGGATTTGGTTTTTTTTTTGTTGTTTTGTTTTTGGTTTGGTTTGGTTTTTTGGAGAAGTTGTTCATGGTGGGATTTTTTTTGTTTTGGTTTAGGTTTTGGGGTTTTTTTTGAGAGAAGCATAAACTCCCTATGAGAAGTACTAATTGGATACCTTGTTTCTTGAAAGAACCAAAGCTTCTGATTTTTGGTTTGACCAGATTACAGTCATCTTTACAATTCATGTTTGTGTAGCATAGGAGTTTCTGAATGATGGGCCATCTCTCCTATGACTCTACACACAACAAATCATTAACTTCTCAGGCTTCATTGTTGCTGTGCAATCTTTTGTAATGGGTTTTCCATATACCGAGAAAATTCAAGGCAGCTATTTTTGTCTCATTTTCCTTCACAATCTCTGTTTTCCCCTCTTCTGTTTATAGGACACTGACCTCTTTTTATGGAGAAGGAAATTAATTTTCACAGTGGCACTCAATGACATGTCACAGGACTCCATGTGATGGTTACTTTGTGATGGCTTCTTTTAATTGAGACAACTGGAGAGTTCTCCTATAAGGAGCTGAT
This sequence comes from Rhabdornis inornatus, assembly GCA_013397075.1. Lineage (NCBI taxonomy): Eukaryota > Metazoa > Chordata > Aves > Passeriformes > Rhabdornithidae > Rhabdornis > Rhabdornis inornatus. The sequence goes on from VWZS01010663.1 coordinate 831,214, forward strand.
TTGCATACACATTTAAGACATAGTGACAGCAATTGAGGTAGAAGGCATTACATGATTTTCTGAGATCTTATTGTTAAAAATTCTTGGCTAGAGTGATTAGCAAGATCATGCTAGATACTCAACTGTCCCATCCTGGTAATTCTTCGTGGCCAAGTAGAGGAAGGTAGAAGGAGGGATGCCTTATTCAAATTCTGTAAGCCATGCTGTGTTTTAGCTGCCTGCTCTCTTCAGTCTGCTTGGCTGCTCACTTACTGCTGCACTGACATCATCTGCTCAATTCTTTTTGTGCTGGGGCAACTTCACTTCCGTGTAAACTTGAGGCTCTCGCAGTGATAAATCCCAGGTTGAGTAACAGTAATGCAGAGTGGCCTTGATACTCACATCTATTTCCTGCATCACTTAGCGAGGATAAATGCAGTGTTCTTAATAGAATATCTGTATAGAGGAAATCTAGATGTATTTTCTTCTCAGCAGGTTTCCCAGGAGAGAGGATGGATGTAAATGTTGCATAAATCCTCTCTGAAGACTGAGGTGAGACTGATGGTACAGGAGTGGAGGCTGGTACTGCTGGGTGCCCGCCTTCCTGGCACCATCCAGAAAGCAGAGCTGGGCTTGTGGCTCCAGAGCTGAAGGGTCCATGCTGACAGAGCTCTGGATGGATGGATGCAGTCCATCTGAGCTATGTCAATATGGTATGCACCTTGAGGCTAGTGGAGATGCAGGCCACACATGTTGTCCTGGGAATTTTAAGTATTTATTAAGCCAGAATAGATCTATTTTCTGTGATGAAGGCATTGGTTAAACCTGCCCGCTGAACAGTTAATCAGTTTTTGAAGTCAAAACTCTGTAAAGTTTGTACGTATGGATAAATATTTGCTTGTAATTTTGGAAGTTGGTGTTGTTGGACTGGCTGAAAATCAACAAGTGCTGTGGACTGAAACTTGCCAGATCAGATAGCTGCCTCACCCACTGTATTTTTACTGGGGCTGTGTGCATGTTGGTGAATCTGTGTCACTCTCTGCAGTGCACACAGCCTTTGGGAATGACTTTAGGCTGTTAGCTGACATAGGTTGTGCTGCAGGATAGGATGTTAATGCATCACGTGCTTCCTGGAAGAGCAGTTCATGTCTTCTGACTTCTTTAACTTCAGTCAGCTGAGGCTCAGGTTGTTTGCTTTTTTCCCCTTGGAAAGGTGTGTGTGCATCACTACTACCGTTGCTGGGCTGTGTACTGCTGATGTACTGGAGAGTGCTGCTCCAGGAGGGCTGAATGTGGCTTCACTGATAACTAACTTTCCTAGAGAACAGCAGATGTCTTTTTGTGTTACAGTGTCCAAATTGCTGTTGTTTGGAGGCAGCAGTGTAGTGTACTTGACATGTGCTCCCTCAAGAATTAAAGTATCTGAAATGGTGGATGCTGTCTGAATCCTGCTTTCAGGTGAAGTTTGCAATGATGTCAGGAAATGCCTTTTCCTCAGCTGCTTTTACAGCTCTACAGCCCAGAGCCATTTAGATTGGATGGTGATAAAGTTAAAAGTCAGTTTTTGTTTGTTTTTTTTGTGCTTGGAAAGCTGGCAATATACTCAGTAGCATTCACAGCCTATCAGGGAAAAACCCTTGCCCAGAAGAGATTTAACAGTGTGCTCCAGTGGCCTTGGTGGCAGCATGGAAAAATGCGTAAAGGAAAGCTAGAAAATGTGGGTTATGTTTTTTGGTAGCAGTCCTGGTTTAGAGAGATCAGTGCCCACAAGGTGCCATGACTTTGGGCTAAGAACTGACGTTTGACTGGCAGTAATTGATTAGAACGTGATGTTCTTTTTTGGCTGCCTCTGCTCTATTAAAGACTGGCTCATCAAGAGTGCTGGGCAGAGCTCACCACTTTCCGTCTTTGGCTCCTTTTCCAGCAGAAATGGAGTAGTGTCAGGTACTACCCTGTTGAAATGCACATATATGTATGTTTGTATTTTTTTGGGGGGTGTCTTTTTAAGTGGATGTCACCTTTGCCTCGGAGGCCAATGTGGTGCAGAAATTTAATTTCTGTAGCAATTGAAAAGCAGAAATTTTACACAATTTGCTGTGGTTTGGCCATAGCAAAGAAACATGCAAGGAGAATTTTTTTCTATTTCCATCCTTAGAGGTGAGCTGCCTGGACTTAACCATGGGTGCTCGGTGACATAAATCTGTTCATGCTGAAGTAATTTGAACTTAGACCAATGCTGAGCAGTATTCTGTATAATTTTTTGCTTCCCTGCTTATTTTGTGTATCTTTGGATTGAACATTGTGGGGTAATCCTGCTCATGACTAGTGTCAGATGACAGGTTTTATTGTGTTGCATTGCAGAGTATGGTGACTTAGCAACTTTATCTTTGAGGATTTGTCAGAGGCTGAAGGGACAAGTAAGCTTTGGTGTGCAGCATGAAATGCAGCAGTGTAGAAAATCTGTCTTGGAGGTGATTGCTAGCTAGTTCTTTCAGAGCTGTACAGCAGACTCTTTAGATGAGTTTGATTTCTTGATTTAGACATGCATTTCCAAAAGCTTGTTCTTGTACTGCCTTTCTTATCCTACCCTATTGTTGAAGTCTGGTGTGCACTTGTCTGCTGTTGTGCCTTTCTGTGGTAACAGCTCCTAAGGAAAATTCTGCCAAGAGATTTTGAGGAAAAGAAAAGATCAGTTGTATTTACAGTGTCTCATCAGAAGAATGAGGATTTGCTTCCTGCAGAAATGGGTCCATGCCTTGGGACCTAACCATGGCCCAGACTGCAGGAGCTCAACTTTGTGGGAGGGCAAGGTCAGTACCTAGAGTTCAAGCTCCATCTACACCTCACAGCAGCAGACTCATGTAGCCTTTGTTGAAAAGGGTGTTTCTTGAATGTTGAAATAATAAACATATTTAGAATTGCTTTTTTAAGGAGTATTAATCATGCAAGAGCATTTGTATAGCTTTAGGCATGGAAAAAGGTGTGATTTTTCAAATTTGATGAAAGGTTTATGTACTTAATTATAATTTAATTTTAACTGCTTCTCTTCTATCCCTTCTTCAAATGAATGCAGAAACAAATTACCTCCAGCAGAAGGATACCTTTTTTCATTTGATATTGGAAGTCATAATTTTAAAAAAGAGCCACGTTGCACAAAGTATTTATATCAGTGCCACATTTCATACTGAAAGTGTGCTGTCCACAGAAATCCCAAAGTGGTGGTTGGAGGCATAGTCATGAGCTGTGTGTTGGTTCTTTGTTTTTCTGTAAGAATATTCTAAACAAGAGTTTTGCTCCAGAAGGATGAAAATGGCTTGGAAGAAAGTTGGCCATTGTCTTTCAACACTGAACTAATTCTCAAAAATGTTGAGCTTATTTCCTAATTAAACTATTTAATGATAGAAGCCACACAAAATTAAGCAATAAATTCACAGTGTTGTCAACAAGGATTGTATTACTTCACATGTGAGAAAATGGCATGACATTTAAATCTATATCTGTAGCCAAAGAAACAGTTGGTTTACGTGGTAAGGGGAATTTTCAGCTTTAACTACTTTTTTTGTTCCTAGTGAAATTATAAACAGTTTCTTGTTTTGAGTATAACTTCAAGGTAGCTTGGACACACTCAGTAATCTGGGTGCCAATACTAGTACTTTTGAAACTTTGTTTTTCCAATGTTTTAGACTCCATTTCCAGAATAAGCCCTGCTGTCATTTGCTTTTGACAACAGAATCACTGCAGTGCTGTGAAGTGAATGGTTGCTTTAAAAAAAAAGTTTACATGTTAATTTGTTTGTACTTGTATTCCTTGCTCGGTGATGCCATTGCATATAATTTTGTAGTGTGTCCTGTATTTTACTCCATTTATGTGAATTGTTGGCTCAAGTTATAAATAACTCCAAAATTCAGTGTAGCTGACCCGGGGATTTAAGAGTTAAAATTGAAACCTGGTCCTTATGGTGTTGTTTGTGGTATATTCTGGTGGCGATATTTTCTTGAGTTTAAAAAAAAGCCCATTAAAATTTATTACTTCATTTGTTTGATTATCTTGAAAGTTAATCCTAATTTAACATGTAAAAAGGTGTACTTGTAGATACTTCAAATTTGTGTAACACCTGTGCATGGGGAATTGAGTATCTGTTCCTCATGGCTTATCATTAGTCTGCTTGGATTTAAACTGAGGATTAGAGTCTGAGAGGGGCACATGCTGAACTCTTTCAGAGACTTAGGGTATTTTGAGGCTCCAGCTAGTTCACTTGGGCAGGGCCATTACTTTGTTCTTTGCCTAGGAAAGGAGCAGCAGTAGTGCACCTCTGGGCATGTGCTAAACCTGAAAATAATAGATTAAATTATGACCTTTGATATTTTCATCCCATGCTTGAGCAAAGTCCCTCTCTGGAGCATGTTTTGGGAGTCTGACCCTGCAAGGAGGTTCAGGTGCGTTGTCATCTTGCTTTCAAAAATTACGATGCAGTATAAAGAAAACAAAATACTGTTTTCTTTGTTGTTGAAAACTATTGTCAAGCATGTCAGAGATGACAGAAGTTGTTTGAACTAAAGATGGTGGCACATCAAAGTCTATAAAAGACAGAAACATTGCCATCCCAACCTCATTTTACTGTGTTGCTGCATATTAGTGTTACATCTGGTTTGCTCCAGCACCTAACTATCCCTGCACTTCAGCTCCATCAGTCTCTGATGCTGTTAACATCTGGGTAGCACTTGCTGTGATATTCTCACTTCTAAGTGTACTGGTCATTCACTAGATATTTATAGAGTCCTTTGGTTTTGATGTTGCAAGATTAAAAGGGTGGATTTTCTATCATCTTTTGTATTCAAAGGCAAATAATACATTAAAGCTGGTGATTATTTAAAATATTATCACATCAAGAAGTTCCTTTGTACTTTGGTCAGTGCTGACGTAACTGTTTCTAGTAGTCTAGAAAACTTTCCACATAGTTCAGTGCTGGTTTGTTTAGACTAAGATGCAGTGTTTTAAGTGCAATGATCATCTACCAAAGATGTGGGAATGTGCTCAGGAAGGATTTGTTACAACATGTGCAGTATCTTATCCTTTGAATTTAAATAGAACAAGATGTATTAAACAAGCATGAGCATGAGACCTGGAATATGTCCTCATTGTTTTTAAATTTTTTAGCATTCATATTAGTTATTTGAAGCAAAGTGTGTGGGTGGAGAGAAGGAAGAGAGGCTCACCTGTGAGATCTCTTGGTAGCAGTGTACTGAGGTGTGGACAGGGAAAGAGAGGAACATTCAGCAGCAGTTTTTGAAGGTGATGGAGAGAAAGGTGATTAATTTGTCAAAGGGACTAAGGCTGAGTATTTGTCAGGATTTAAAAAATGAGATAGGGAGTGAAAGTAGACCTCACAGGCAGGGTGCGTGAAGGGAACCATCAGGAATTGCTGCAAGGTCCTCCTCCTGTGGTGCTCAAGCTCCTGTGATGTGATAACAGAACTTCTCTCATGTCAGTGGGCTGCAGTGGGATGGGAGAAAGTGCATGAGGCTGCTGTTAATTTCATGTTTAGGGATACAGTGGGCTTTCCATTTATAATTACCTTCAGCATTGATAATTGGCTTGCATTTCCTGCTCTTAGACCCAGTAACAAGAATCAATAGTTTGTTTTCACTTGAATACACCTCTGTCTAGCAATGGTGAATAATAGTGCAAGGGAAGAAAAAATCCATATGTTTTAGTTCATGACAGTTTGACTGCTGGAAAAAGACACCAAAGGGAAATTCAAAGTGAAATGTCTCAACACTCCGGGGATGTGAGAGTGACTGATGAGCTTGCTTTTACTGCTTTGCTCCATCCACATCCTGCTAATAGAGGACATGGCAGCAGGAAGTCTTCGGGAATGCAGAAGCCAACTCCCTCCCTTTACTCCCTTTATTTTTAGATTTTGTTTTCCCTGTGGTAAAATCTTTAGAACCTGGGTGAGCAGTGCCCAGGGTTAGATAGAAGTGTGACTCAGTAGTGCCTGCTTCCTGATGTGCAGTGATTCAGGAGAAGAGCAGAAACTTGCTCTCACACTGTAGCCAGAGGTTGGGGATGTAATTCCAGTGTGTGTAGTTCTGGCATCATGTTTTCTTCTGCACATTGATGAAGATAGTGAATTGATGCAGAACGGTTCTTTTAACTGTTGGAAGAAGTGGAAAAACCATTGGCTAAACCTGGCATCTAAATTTAGACTTCTGAATTAGCAATGCAGGAAGCAGTAGTGTAGCAAACAGCTCAGTTCCTCCAGAGCACTGCTGGCTGGCAGGATAGAAAATCTGGGCACTTAACAGATGCAGGCATCTCTTTACACCTCCTGGGGAAAATGTGTGTGGGGTGCTTCCTCTGGATAATCCTTAAACCAAGTCTGAACTGCAAGTTTAATGTTCGTCAGAATTCCCAGTGAATGGGTTTTTGCAAGGGATTTTTTTACTCGTAATTTTTTTTGGTCTGAATATTTGCTTGCAGTGGGGTTTGCTTCCACAGCTGTTCTGCATTTGGTTTCCGTAGTTGTAAGGAATGTGGTGTGCTGAAATCAAAGCTGAGCCTAATAGTCTATTGTAGAAATAGGATTGTAGGGAAAAATTCAAGCAGTTACTTTACTACAGTGAAGATGTGTGGGTTGATGGTCTTGGTAGAATTCAATTCAGTCTCATGGTACAAGAAGAAATTTCATTACATGTAATAATTAGCTTTTGAAATAAAGAGGATTATCTTTTATTTTAATCACCCTGCCTTAATAGCAGGGAAGAAAAAACATTTTATAAGACTGCCAACTCTGTTCTCAGTGTTTTCTAAAATGACATTTTAATTGAATTTTATATTTATGGGACTGATACTTAAAACTTGTCATTCTTGTGGGTTCTTACCTGTTTCCCTCTGTATATTAACCAGTTGTATTTTTAAAGACTATAAGCTTCTGTCCTGCTTGTCTTGCCAAAAAATTTTCCACAAACAATTCCTTGTGAGGATTATTACTTTTATTGGTCATTTTTAACGTGCAACTCTTTAATATTCAGCTACATTTCGCCTGTTAACACAAAACATTGTATATATGTGCTTCATATCAAGTGTGTGAATAGCTTGTAAATAAATTACAGCAGTAGGTTTCGATTCATTAGTACTTAGGCAAACTAATGGATGGTAATCAGTGTAATAATGGCTGATGATGGATTGTGCTGTGCCAGCAGGGGAACTGGCTCCCTGAAGGAGTAACACCAGCTCAGGAATGACTAGAGACTGGCTGGTGAACATGTTCTTCTCCAGATGCTTTTTTAATTCCTTCAATTAACTTGATTAAGCAGCTTAGCTTAAGTAAGCAGAATTTGTGACTTGGAAGTTCTCCCATGTAGTATTTTCCCATTGTCTTAGGAATTAATTCCTTTAATATTGTGTCTGTGTAAAGCAGGCAGCCGTGGTCGCTGCTGTCTCGCACAGACACGAGATGTGTGTGCTTAGTATGAGGGGCACACACAGGGGTGGTGTTTCCCCTCTCTGCAGTTGGTTCTTGGCAGAAGTCATAAATCAGTGATTTCTGCACAGTGCAATTGAATGGAACCCGACTACCTTATTTTTTTATTGATGTTGGGAGTTCCCTCCTGCTTAGATCACTCTGAATCCTCCATCAGCAGAGAGGACCACGCTCTCTTCTCTGTGCACTGTGGTTCCCAAGCAAGGGAATTGCATTTCCTAATTGTACCACTGGTGTCCCTCCCAGGTAACCTGTCACATTCTCTTTTCTACCCAATGTTTTTATCTTCTCAGCATGTGTCATTAGGGAATAGGGAAAGGGATGTTAAATGGGGAGTCAGATGGTAGCACAGAGTTCTTGTCCATCTGTCTGCTTTCCTTGAAGACACCCCCTCTCTTTCCAGCAAGGATGGTGGTAATGTTATAGTATCCTATATTTTTTAAAGCACAGAAAAGTGGCCTCAGCTGGAGCCAATTTCTTCTATACTACAGATCCTTGTGGTACTGGGGAACCCACACATCAGTAAGTACTGCAACACAAACAGTGCTGACTGCTGAGTATTGTGGCAGCCTGGAGCTCTGTGAGGCTCAGCTCTTGTGTGTACAGCTACTGGCTCAACAAATTGTTTTCCAAATTGTAAGCTATTCATTCTGGTCCTGGCTTGCAGGTTTTTTTGTATAAATATAAGTTATTTCTGCAGTATCAGAACTTGCAGTGTCTTATACAGATTGTCATTAAATCCATGCAGTAATTTCAGAAATTTAGATCTGTATTTATAAGTGTTTTTCTTTTTTTCCTTAGGAGAATTTCAGAGAGGAGCCTGACACTACTTACACTTTTCCCACTTCCCTTGATTGTGCTCAGTTAATAAGATAATAATGTATTCTGATAATTGTTCATGAGTCTACTACCTGATGAAGAGTGGGGGTTGAGTGTGCTTCCATATGCTTCTCTTTCTAGCAGTGCCAGATGGGGAGGTAAATATCTTAAAAGGATGCTAAAAATGGGTAAAATTTTAAGCCAAATATGGCTTCCCAGTATTAAGGAAACTGACAATGGGATGTACAGGAAAAGGAGGGGAAGGGATGAAAAGGAAAGGGAAACTAGAAAGACTGGGATTCTAACAAAAAGCTGTTAGCCATAGATGTGATGAAGATGATATGTGGGACAATTGAAAATACTTTTGTTTTCCATTCATTCCTTCACTGTGGAGGAAGACCTCTGTTCATTCTTCACATGGTTAGAAGTGTTAATAGACTTCTGGGTTTTAATGCTCCATTAAACTTTCATACTGTGTAAGTTACTTTCTTCAAACTTGCCTCTGTTTTTGGTCTCTTGACTGTGAATTGTGACAGAGTTTGTGCTAAATATGAAAATGCACAACTGCTCTTCATCCCATGATTCTTGTAGTAATTTCTGTGTCTTCACAGCACTTCAGGGAACAGTTTATCTGTTCAAAGAATGGTTGGAATTTAAACCCCCTCAGATTTCCAGTATCCTTAAGATATTTTTTTCCTTAACCTGTTGGCCAAAAGGCTTGCTTTCCTCCTCTGGAACTATGTGTAGTGTTTGTGCAGTATCCTACATGGTTTTACATTCAACAATGGTGTGGTTTGTACGTGTCTTGCAAGTCTTTTGTAGCAGTAAATAATAGTTTGAGAAATGCAAGTTTGCATTTAGGCTCAAATGAACGTCTTGGTTAATTCAAATGGTTCTGGAAGGATCTTTGTATAAATCTATGCTATTTGTGCTGCTCTTGAGGATGTAGTAAACAAAAACGAGTTTAGCTCTGAAATTGAACAGTATGTTCAGGAATGCAGGCTATACTGAGCGTGTTACAGCTTTTATAACTCAGTGGGAAGATGACTTATTTCCCTGGAGGTAGTCCTTTACTTTTAAATATATGTTACTGTTCTAAATGTTACTTTTATTCTTTATCATGCTAGAAATCAAGATGATCTGTATAGCCCAATACAGTCTAGGGTTTTGTTTTTCCAGAATTAACAGCTCTGAGCACTTTGTTTTCAATATATTCCACCTGTTGCTGAAGCTTAATTTGTAATTACTGATGTGCTCTCTCTTTGTCTAAAGTACTGCTGATCCAAATTTAGACTGAACACATTTTTCTCCAGGGCAGGCCAGGTCCCTGCCTGAGTTTTTGGAGAACCAGAGTCTGGCAGATTTAGATCATGTCTCTGGAAGATTGTCTGCAATCATATAAAATACGGGGTTCTGTACAAGGATTAATTGACATATGTCTTTTTTTTGTTTTTAATATAGCTTTTGCAAGGCTCCCAGAATACAATGTTATTTATTTTATTTCAGAAGCAGTACACCTAAAGATTAAGTGCCAGTATATTTTTATTACCATTAAAATTTGCATCCTGGTAGAGTTTTCTTCCAAATAACTTTCAATTTTTTTTCCTCTGTTTTCATACAAGAAGGAAATATGGTTAGTAGTTAATTGTTACAAATTAAATGCTGCTTTAAAGAAAATTCCCTACAGAAGACTGCTTAATAGGGGAAACTAGAGTGTAAAGTTATTTTGAGAAAATACAGGCCTTGTGTTTGAGCTTACAGATCACAGTTTGTGTTGAGAGTTGTCCTGTAGGCAAGCACAAAGCTGATTTATTTTTATCCATACCTCTATTAGGAAGTCTAGTGTGGGTTTTTGGAAGTACTTCCCTGTGGTCAAAAATACCTGGAATTGTTGGCACTTGCACCATAAATTTCTTTGAGGATGTACATTGTTAGATCAGTAATAGAGAGATGTAAATGCTACTCCAAGTAGCAACTTCTTTCACCATGGCTTTTCCTAGTTGGAGGCCCTCTCTGATTTTAACACTGCCAAGTCTGGTATAGTTTTTCTCCATTGAACAGTTTTGATTTGAAAAAGCAGCATTTCTGCTTAATCTGGCTCTAGGACAATGCAAGAGCCAGCAAGAAAATTGCATTCCACACAGCCAGCAGGCCATAAGGTGCCAGGTATAGTCTGCCCTCTGCTTCACTGAGGGCAGACTATACCTGGCAAATTTGGTGGCCTTCTATGGTGGGATTATGGCATTGGTGGGTCAGGGAAAAGCAACTGATATAATCTACCTGGAGTTATGCAAAGCATCTAACACTGTCCCTCAGGACATTTTTGTTTCTAAACTGGAGAGACATGGATTTGATGAAAGAATCGCTCAGTGGATAAGGAGTTGGCTAGAGCAGGATGCCCAGAGATTGTGTGGATAACCAGTCCCTGGAAGTGTTCAAGGCCAGGTGGGATGGGGCTTTGAACAACCTGGTCTAAGGACAGGTGTCCCTAACCATGGCAGGGAGGTTAGAATTACATCTTAAAATCACAGAATATACTCAGTTGGAAGGGACCCAACCCAGGATCCTTAAGCCCACCTCCTGGCCCTGCACGGGACACTCCCTGAGTCACAGTGCATGTCTGAGAGCATTGGCCAGGCTTTCTTGAACAGGCTTGGTGCAGTGACCTTCCCTGGGGAGCCTGTTCTAGTGCCCAACCACCCTCTGGGTGAAAAATGTTCTCCTGGTATCCAGCCTAAACCTCCCCTTACTCAGCTTTATGCCATTAACCCTTCCAAACCATTCTGTGATTCAGCACTATGAGACCCATTCTGGGTTCTCACCAAGGTGTCCTTTGTGTCTTCAGGAGTTTGATTTTTGACATGGGGACATAACTGCCTGTGAATCTTTAACTCCTTAAAGCCCTCTGTCTTTTCCCAGCCTCTCTGGTGTTACCAAGTGCCCTATTTCCTAAATGAATAAAAGACACAAAAATACTACTTGGTGAAATGGGAAAGCTTTTATAAGCCTGAGGAAAATCAATTTTGTTGCTTAGAGCTTAGGCAGTTTGTTTCTATGATATTACTTTCTCCATCATCTCCACTTGTCCGTGCAATTGTTCTCTACTGACAGATGGGCTTTAGTAGTGGCTGGTGTTTGAAACAGATGAAATTCGTTGCTGTTGCTTAAAAAATGTGGCATTTTGCAAAAACATTTATTTGTTTAACAGGAAGTTGTTTTGTGTTTTTGTCAGCACTCCAAAGAAACTTGATTCATTGCCTCACCTGGGAAATACAGAATCATCTGTGCAATCTGATTTTGTCATGATGTTTCCTTAACATATGTGAAGTGTGTTTACTTAATTTCTCTTGTTTAAAAGAAGGAACTGTGGGACTGATGAAGCATTGCTTCCTGGTTTTGTGTCTTGTGGCTGACTTGACGTGAAATCTTCGGGACACTTTGCCTGCAGTTACAGCTTTGATGTGAGCTCATTCTCATCAGGGTTTCTTGGCAAGATGTGGCCTCGCAGCCCAGCCTGGTGTTCCATGTGCTCACTTCCAGGATGTCTGTCCTGTCCTGTAGGAACAGTTATTCCTGAGCCTGCTGCTGCTCTGTCAGATTTGGCTGAGGGTGGCTATTGACTGAAGTAGCTGGGGGGGAAGGATTAGGAGGGGTGCAGATGGTGTGATTGTGTAAGTCTATTTTCCTATTAGACAAAAGAATACGCTTTTGTTCAGCATCAAACTTGTTCTCATGCATTCATCTCCTGCATGTTTGTGCAGGAACAATGGCTGGGTTCCCTCCAGACTTGCCCTCCCCCTCTCACTGTGCAGCCTTGAGTGGGGGGAATGGGCCTGACCCCCGTGTGCATTTGTGTCCACCCATGGTTTGTCCAAGACAGCCTTTTGGGACATCTCTTCTACATCAGTCTGTTCAATTCACAGGGGGAAAAATATCTTCAGCTCTTGTCTGCTATGTTTGGCCAGAGGCAGGGTATCTTTGTGTCACGGGGCTTTTGCAGTGCTGCTGGAAGTATTAAAGTCATCCAGGTCACATCAGGAACTGCCTCTGATGGGCTGCTTCAGCTGAGCACATCGCACAGGTATTGTCTGTAACTGCCGCTTCAATCCAAATTGGAATTAAACGAAGTAAGACTTGGATGCAAAAGAAAATGACAAAAGTATCCTGGTCATTACAGAAGCATTGCAAATTTTAAGCTGTTAGTGAATGTCTTTTTATAAATGATATTGAGGCAAGGTGCTAGAGTCATCCACTGCAAAATGTACAGACAGGCACTGTAAGAGTGGAGCCATCTCTTTTGGAGTCTGGTAAATCTGTAGTAGCCTTGTGATGTTGTAGATGCCCACAGAGCTGCTACTAGCGATTGTTCCTCCTTATCCCCATCCTCACTGTGGTGCTGCCCCTAGAGAACCAGTTACAGATCGCTGCTCAGTTATGATGTACAAAGACTCACCAAGCTTGGAAAACACTGACACAATCAAACACTGAAGCTTGAGCTGAGGGGCCAAATTTTCACTCCAAATTTTCATATGCTGCTACAGTTTCTGCAGTTGGAGTAAAGTTCTGGTGAACTCTGTCAAGCCGGAGGAGCTCTCGTCTGTCTGATTGTCACTTTCTACCATCTGCAGGCCTTCCCTCAGTCTGCTCAGGGATCACTTCTGGCACATTCCCTGGGATTTGCAACTGGCTAGACTGAGGAATGATGCTTTCCAGGAGTATTTCTCTCACTTATGGCTTTTTAATTTATTTCATTTTAAAGGCCAACTGGCTCCACTACACATTACAGCAAAAGGAACTGCAGTAAAAGAAAGGCAGTGGAATGTGTTCAGCAACTTTTTGAGGCCGTCACTTAATGGATGTTCTGATTTTGAAACTGAAGCTGTAGGGCTATTGATCCTCTACAAAGCTTTAGAGGTAAAATGTAAAATGAATTGTCTTAAAAGAAAAGGGTTAGGCTGGTGAAAAGTAGTAATGACTGGTGAGAAGTTACAATATCAAAATTTAATTATTCCTTGGGCTTTAAGTCTCACGTGTGTGACACCTATTGGTATTATTTATTTGGTGAAGCATGGTGAGTAGAAATATAAAGTGGCAAATGATACTGTAAAATGCAAAGTGGAGCTGAAAATACAATTTTCAATTTAGTGTTAAGCCTTTTTCATGTGTTAATTTGCCCTTTTATATAACCCTGATGCTTGAATATTAAAAATGGTCACATCAGCTGTTTGGGAAAAACAGGAAGGTATTCACTGTGACGGAAGGGTGGCTGAAGGGTGAAAGATGAATTATTTTTAAGAGAGAGGAAGATGTAAGCAGGAGCTCATGCCTGTGCTGAGTTCAGACATGAAGTTCAGCTATGCCCCTTAGGGCAGCTTGAAGTGACTGTGGAAATTTGCTCCATGGTTTGGACTGCTGCCTGAATAGATGGTTCTGTCTTTATGGTTTTAACTTTTTTTTCTCTCTCTTTTGCCAGAGCAAGTATTTACATAGCTGTCTGATATTCTAGATCAGAGGGCTTATTCACCTGAAAATAACCTGGCGAAATAAAACACTAGATTTTACTCACTTTAGTTTTCTGAGGCAGACCCATTTCACAGCCATTTGAATGCAGGTGGCTGAAGACAAAAGGGAAGAATGACTAGGAAGGGGTGGTAGAAAGGATGTAGCAGCTTGAACATCTGTACCCTTAGGGTAATTATGGGATTGCATGGGTATTCCTGTTATATACCCCAGTAAGAAAAATGCTGTTTCCTTTCAGGAACTTTAGAACTGAAATATTGCTACTTTAAAAAGTACTTGCATAGTAAAAAAAGTAATTTTTGTCATATTGTGCTACTATATTTGTTTTTCAAATTGCATTGCTGTATTCTGAGAAGTGATTACACAGAAAAACTGTTTACAGACTTCAAGTATTTTCAGTTCATGTTTCTTCAGAATAGAAATGTCTTCATCTAAAACCAACTTTCAGCATGAAAGGGGAGAATTACAGAAACACATGCAGAGAGAGGAAGGCACAAAACCAACCCAAAACCTCAAGTCAGCTCAGTTCCAAAATACAGTAGATGGAAGTATTTAAAAATATACATTCCACTGTATTCATTGCTACTCGGGATTCTTTCTGCATTCTTCATCATATGACTAAACTGCTTTTAAATTGAATGGTACAGATGGTATGGTATTTCAGATTATTCTAATTCCAGGCAGCTAAATGTCTTTTTTAATAACAAGTTTATCCTGAATTTTGAAACAATTGCATTTTTGTAACATTGCAGAACAAGTTATTCTTTACAGAGGAATGTCCTTGGGACTTTGAGGATTTGCGTTCCTTTCAGGAATCGAAGAAGTCATGACTTACTGCTGCATTGTTCGTCCCACATACTAAATGTCACTTGCTAAGTGTGCCTGCAGCATCAAATTTTGTCTGTAGCACAGGATAGCTTAGAATAGCCAAGCATTTTTGTCTGGTTGCGTTGTTATTCCATGTTGCCAGTTTGACAAAGAAAGCCAATGTTGTTGATTTGTTGCCCATTTTGAACAATGTTGGATACCAGGATCTATAGTTCAATCCAAACTACCCAGTCTTTGTAAGTGCGAAAAATGTGCTTAATTCATTGTCACCCTCAAAGCAGTGTTGTCAGGGTTATGTAGCTGTTTGCACACTGGGAGCAAACTTGATAGACACTGGGCCTTGTGCCTTCACATTGTCTGGGTGGGGGTAAGAGTCCTTGTCCTTGAACATATATCGATTTGCCCAGCACAGCACATCATGTGGTTTTCTTCTTCCTTCTGGAGGGTCTTTGGGACTGGAGTTATATTCAGAGTGTTCAGACACTGTATCTGTTCTGTTCAGGCATCTGGGAAACCAGCAGTTCTGGTGCCCACAGAGGAGTGGCCTTGGTTCAGAGCCTCCTGCTGCCTCTCTTGGCATTCAGGAGTCCTTGCTGGCTGGTGACAAAGCCCACGTTGGCAGGGGAGGTGGCACTGAGGTCTGGCTGCAGGAAAAAAAAAAGAATGAGGGCCAATAGCAGAAAGAGTGAGAACTGCTCTGTAGACATTGGCAGTGCTGTTGGATAGAGGCATCTCCTTCCCTGCTTTTTCTGATGGTCACTTTCACTGGTCAGTGTCATTAGCTGAGACTCACCTTCTGCTTCTCACTCTTTGGGTAAGTGTTATTTTTGGAGGATTAACCTGAGTCTTAGTGTGTTCCTAATGTTGTTTTGAACTGCATTTATGTGTTGTCATTTCTTACTCATATTTGTCAAGTTTCCTGCATGTCTAGTTTGCGATCCAGAGGGAAATACAGCTATGAATGCTGAAAGCTGACTTTGCTGAAAGCATGTTTCTTTTATCAGCTATGTTCTACTGATGCCAACATACCGAACTTAAGAAATGCACCCTGTTTAATTACAGCAAAGTGATGTCCCAGCAAACCTTTATGTACTAAGTGTAATTTGTGGTTTTATTGTGAATGATTTCCCTAGATATTTTAGCAGTCTGAATGAAGACACTGCTAAGTGACATTGCCACACTTTTCCTGTTTGGAGTTGTATTGTTCCTGTACAGTACATTTACTCTAATCATTGTAGCCTAACAAAGCTCAGCATGAATGGGAAGCTGTGAGACAGAAATTATTTAGGCTGCAAAAACTAACAGTCTTCTCACACAGGGATAAGTGGTGAAATTCAGTGTTAGTCACTAAACCAGTGTAATGGAGAGGTCATATATTAAGCCAGTTTGAAATATTTTATTGTTTTTTAACTCCTGTAGTGGTTTGAAATTACTGGAAGAATAAAGATTTGGGAAAACCTTCAAAGTGAAGCTAGACAGTGAAAATTAGTATTCTTTCTATTTCTGAATATTTGTGTATCTGGTGAAAAGATTTAGCCAAGGAAATCTAAGTTTCTGTACAAGATCTAAGATTGCAAAAATAGCAGTCGAATAATACTGTGCTTTGACAAGTTTTTATTAACTCAGGAGACGGTAAGAAGGTTTTACAACCAAATATTTCTGTAAGTGGGTTGAACGCTAACGAGTGTGACAGGAATAATCTTTTGTCCCTAGCCCACAGCTTTTGGTAATGCTGTGTAGTGTATTCATCCAGTGCTGCAGACAGGAAGCCAGTCTGGGGTACCTATGCCAGATGAATTGTTTGGCACTCCCCTCTGTGGGAATGCGCACGACTTTCCCACAGCTGCTGGTGTGAGGAGAAGCTGCCTGCAGATCCCCATAGCAGTGGGGCAAGTATGACTTTGAGGCTTCTGCAAGTGTGTGCCCTGTGGAAGTAGGGAGGATTTTGTTGGTGGAGAAAGGCTGTGCCCTGGTGAGCTGTGTCCCTCCAACAGCAGCTCCTGGCAGGGTGGAGGGCAAAGTGGTGCTTCCCTGCTGTTCCCTTCTCTGCTGGGTCCCTGCCATCTGCTTGGTGTAAAAGGACAGGACACAGGCGAGGCAATAGATGATCTGGCCTTTGAGACACGTTGCTCCTGCAAGCACCCAAGGGGACGTTGTGAGCTGCCAGGAGGACTTCATGGATGAGTTGCTCCCTGTGGAGCTCACATTGCTGCTGCCTGGATTGGGAGGCAAGGCTGCTCCTCACATAAAGTCTTCATGTCAGCTACTACTCAGCTCCAGCAACCAGAGCTGCCTAACTGTAAGATTTTTCTACTGTTCTGTACTCTGTCCATACAAAGCTATTTGACAAAATATTCCATTATATACTTAATTTGTATGGTAATATTTTTGTGATGAAAGACTTTATATTGTAAGATACAGTTTCAAATCAAAGTACTTACTGAGAGCATCTCAGAGTGCAGGCATGGTTGTATGTATATCAAGGTATTCATAATGATGCATTTTACTCCTCTGAATTACTGGTCTATCTATTAGCAGCCCATTTATGTTACAGTTTGGGGCACATGAGGAAGACTGTCTGTGGCTTGCCAAGTGAGTCAATTCAGTGTTTATAATTTCTTGGTGATTTGCCAGGCAAACATCTGTGCCAAGTTTAGTTTCTCACGTGATCAGGAAGTGATATAGCAGGATGCACTGAGGACTTCCCCGGCTGTCTCCCCTCAGCACCCTGGCAGGAATGTGGCAGTTGTCTTGTGCTTAAAGTAGAAATTGTCGAAGTCATGTAGAGCTGAATCTCAAATAGATATCACTGAAGTTCCCTTTGAAAGTCTGACGTTTTCCCTTTTCATTTCCTTTCAGGCTTAAATAATCACTTTTTAAAAGGAAATACCCGATCCCTGAGCATGTGACCTCCTATGGAAGTTTGCTTACAACATTTGTTCCTGTTGCTTCCCTGTGTGTGTATTGGTGTTGCTATTTAATTTCTTCTGGGATTATATATGTGGAATAAAGTACTTAACTTGCTTTGCTGGGCCACATTTGCATCATAGCTTTGAAACAACCCATGAGTTCTTCTGCGCTATTGGAAATGGACAGCATCAACTTAAATGTAATTGCTGTTTAAAGTTTTGGATTCCTCTTACATGGGTTGGAAAGGAATAAGGGGAACCATTCAAGTTGACCTCATGTGGAGAGATCCTGTGAATTGAGTCTTCCTGAAAATGTGATACGAGGGGGTTGGATACTCATGTATATTGTTTTATTTTCAAACATTAAAAGTAGTTGCAATGAGTTGGTTCTTTTACACTGATGTGTGTGCATATGCCCTTGTTGGAACCAGTCACCAGAAAATATTTTCCTCTAGTAACTTAACTGTCGCGTTGTTTTGAACAATCACCTTTGTACTTTTTTCTTTTTTTTTTTTAAGAAGACTTTCATGTAACATAGATATGGTTGAATTTCTGTACTTAATACATGCAGAAAATACTTTACATGTTATTTGCCATTGGAAATAGTAAAAGGACTTCATTCATTTCTCAAACACGGTAGCATGGTAAATTTTATAGGGTATTTTGCAAAACTTCTTTTTGTTCCCTTTTATTGTGCATACACATTTCATATCTTCTTTCAGAAATTATATTTGGAATGGGACCATGTGTTTGGAGTAGGAGTTCTTTAAAAGGAAGAACCTGGGCTTGACTTACCAAGTGAAATATTGCAGGATGTTTTTTGCAAGAACATTTCTGCCCATCTGCTGTTCGGTATTTTATGGCAACCGTCACCTGGGCTCTTCAGCCTCTTGAGAGTGTGGAGATTTTTTGCTTCTTGAAACATGTCATCACTCTGTTAATAACTAGAGTGGATGTACTCTGCTATACTTGAGCATTCCTGGACTTGGCACTGATTTTGCTAGAGGACAGAAGTAGTCTGCTGCTGCAGATCCTCCATTTGATCCCATGTCTATCACCTATTTGAGTTTATAGGACTTTGTCTTCATTTTTACTCCTTTAGTACTTTCAGAGGTTCTTGATTTATCTCTACACTCTACCTGAGCTCTAAAATGGGAACAAATGTAACTTACCCAGGCTGCAGAGAAGCTTCTCCTGGTGCTCTTTTGCCCTCTTCATCTGTGGAACCAGAGAAACAATACATTTCAAAATCATGTGTTCCCCATAATGTGTCTTACAGTGTTCCAGGTCAGCTGAATACTGAAATACAGAACTGTGGATTAGCCTGCCGTCCATTAGCATCAGGAGTAGCTGCCCATTAGAAATGTCTGCCAAAGAACTGAAACTGCCATTCTTCATTTGTCCTTCTATGGCTCCTTTTCCTGATTACCTCCTTCTTTTTTTTAGTTCCTTTATTAAAAAAAAAAACAAAACTAAAATCTTGATGAATTGTTGATATTTTTCTCCTTTTATTCAATGCTAGGGTAAGTTAAAAAAAATATTTAAATTTTGCTGCCATTTGATGTTGTCTGCATTTGTTTTAATGGGGGCAGACAAGACGCAGTCTCTGCCACCAGGGCTCAGGACAGAGCATGTCTGGAAATAAGATTCTGACCTAGTGTGTGTCTGAGACTGAACCAAAAGCACAAGTGAAAGTGAAGCTACCGCTGCCCATAAAGTTTATCACTGTTGTTGAGGAACAGCATCTGCCTGCTTTGGGCCCGCTGTGAGCTTGGCCAGACAAAATAGGTGGAAGGGCAGAAGGTGAGGAATGTCTGCATCCTATCATGAATTGGAGGAAATGACTGTCTGCGCTCCGTGCGCTGGTGGGCTCTGCATCCTGCTGGCAGCCTGGTTAGTGCTGCAGGACACTGGAGGAGTGAATTTAGGTCTGATGTTTAAAATAGCTCCTAGGGATGAGAAGAAGTGCTTCAAAAATATGCTGTGGGTTTTCTATTGGCTTCCATAAACTAACTGGAAACTTTCTGCTTTCTTTCAGGAGCATATTTTACTCTGAAAACATTGCTGCTGAAAAACTCCAAACAGGAGGAGTAAATCCAGTCAGCTTGTCAAGTCACTGGCTCGGTGTAACAGTGCTTTCATGAGGTGACATTGGGCCAAAGTCAACTTTCCTTTCTCCTCTGTAAACCTGCAGCCAAGCAATGGGCCAGAAAATCTCAGGGAGCATAAAGTCTGTGGATGTGAGGGAGCCCCCTTATAGACCCGTGAAACGAGAGCTGAGAGGCCCGGATTTCTGCAAGCCCGCGCGCCTGGACATGCTGTTGGATATGCCCCCTGCCAAGCTGGAGGTCCAGTACAAACACGCTTGGAATAACGAAGATCGCTCGTTAAATATATTTGTAAAGGAAGACGATAAACTGACTTTTCACAGACACCCGGTGGCCCAGAGCACAGACTGCATCCGGGGCAAGGTGGGCTACACGCGGGGCCTGCACGTGTGGCAGATCCACTGGCCCACGCGGCAGCGGGGCACTCACGCCGTGGTGGGCGTCTCCACGGCCGACGCTCCGCTGCACTCGGTGGGATACACGTCCTTGGTTGGTAGCAACAGTGAATCCTGGGGCTGGGATCTGGGGCGCAACAAACTCTACCACAACTGTAAAAACCAGCCCGGGGTCACGTACCCTGTGTTTTTGGAACCAGATGAGTCTTTTGTACTCCCAGACTCCTTACTGGTGGTTTTGGATATGGACGAAGGGACGCTTAGCTTCATGGTCGACGGACAGTATCTTGGAGTGGCCTTCAGAGGACTAAAAGGGAAAAAACTTTACCCCATAGTCAGTGCTGTTTGGGGGCACTGTGAAATTACAATGAGATACATCAACGGACTTGACCGTAAGTGTTACCCCATTTCTTCATTATCCTCTCAATTTTCCTCATGTCGGGGTTTTTCTTTCTCCTTTTGCTGTGGACAGGGCTGAGGGGAGCAGATGGTTCAACTGTGAGGGGGCTGCACCTTGTATTTACTGCCCACAATGAATATATCTCTGTTGTGTCTTGTAACGATGGAACGGGTTGTATCAAAATGCCTTTCTTTTTGACAGGCTGAGTGGCAAGAATTCTGTGTCCAAAGAAACTGAACAGGCTGAGAAAAAGATATTGTGAAACTTCCTGGGTATACTTAACAGTAAAACTCTTGTTTACTGGAGGATATGTTTTAAATCTGTGGTTTCCAAATAGGATTTGCGGATCCTGTAAAAATTTTCCTGTAGTAGTGGAAACTCTTACATGGTGTGCATAAACATACTTGAACACTGGCCAGACAACTTTCTTTCTGTAGTTGCCTTCTCAGGACCCCCAGAAGCAGCTGTGAATCCCCAAGAATCTGGAAACTCAGGTCAAATACTGCTTTCAGCAGTTTTTTCTGAAAGAGAGCTCTGTTCCTTAGTTCATTTCAGAAGGTGCTCTCTCAGGGTATTGTCCAGAAATCCAGGTTTTTGGATAAGCATGAGCTGTTTCTGATCTGATAGGGCAATATCTGATGAAACTGTTACATAACAAGAAGCATGTTGCTGCTGTGACCTCCAAGCAGTGGTCCAGCAGAAGGTGAGTTGCAGAAGTGGGTCCTGTCCAGTTCTCAGTGTACAAGAAAGCGTGGACTCTGCCAGGTCTATGCCCAGTTCACACACAGGAGTGTGTACTGGCTCATAACTCCCTAAAC
The DNA here is from genome assembly GCA_013397075.1 of Rhabdornis inornatus. Lineage (NCBI taxonomy): Eukaryota > Metazoa > Chordata > Aves > Passeriformes > Rhabdornithidae > Rhabdornis > Rhabdornis inornatus. The sequence goes on from VWZS01010663.1 coordinate 852,476, forward strand.
TGAGCCAACCTGCAGGCAGAGCCAGCAGGCTACTGGCACACAAAAACAGGAGCCACATTTTCTCTTTGGATGATGGATGACCTTTAGTCCACCTATTCCTTCATGGTAGGAAGATTCAAAGAATGTGCTTTGAATAATACTTGTGTTTCCTTTGGGGATGTAAACAGAGATGTTAAAAGCAGGGGATCTGTTGCATGGCAGTGCTCAGTAACTGCTGACAGCTCAGGGAGCCTTGCTGGGGAGGGTCAGGTCCTGCAAGAAGGGGTGCTATTCACTGTCAGCTTCTCAGCTGCTGGAAGCTGGCGAATAAAAGGGTGGACAAGGTAGCAAGTGGAACTTGGTTATTGTTTAAAACTATTGTCTGAGGTGTAATAGGAGCTACAATATAAATATATATAAAAATAGATGACTGGGCAACATTTTCATGTTATTTTGGCTGTTCGAAAGGAACTTGGTCTTTAAAGAAGGCAGTAAGAGCAAGTGTTCAACGCCTGCTTTTCAATTAGTAATTTCTAGAAGAATTTGGTATTCTTTTCTGTTCAGATGGAGTGGTCTGAGTTTTTTTTCTGTCAAAAATTAATTCTCAGTTCATTAACTTTATATCTGCCATACCAAGTAGAAACAAAATAAACTAGTTTGACCCTGCTTAAGATTACCTTTTCTAAACATCTGTAATAAACTCTGGGGAAAAGACTTTTTATCCACAGAAGCCCTGCAGATTTTACAGCTAGACGCTAAACGGCAGCTTCCCAAGTGCTTTCATACAGGGGAATATCCAAGGATCTTAAGTATTTTGCAATTACTCAGTCATTGCAGAATGATGTGCTGACAGTCTTTTTCTTGGATTGTGGGGGAGAGAGACTTTTGCAAACTGAATATTTGTTTGCAAAAGCAGTTTTTATAATACTGTGAATATCCGCCAAACTAAGCAAAGTACAGCTCAGCTTGGCCCATCACGTCCACACAAGGAATTGTTCTGCATTCCTTTTGTAGCTTTCACAGGGCTGTTCAAGGGAACTCTAGAAAGATGAAAACACAGGAGGAGGATGTGAATGAGTTTGGTAGAAATTATTAAATAAAAGGGACTAAGTGGAAAATGATAGCTGTGGTCTGTGAGATGGCAGAGAGAAAAAATCCCATCTGATTTCTCGTGGGATAATTTTGCTGGAAGAGGCAAGATAGCTTCCTAAACTATCCCTGAGAAAGTCAAAGTCTCTATTTTTTTTTTAACACATGAACCCGTGGATAAAAGTAAACTTTTGAACTAAACTTTTATGTAGGCCTGAGTGTTAATCTGATCATGTGAAGAGGAAGTTTAAAGCCACTTTGCCGTGGGGCAGTTTGACATCCTGGAATCACATCATTTGTTATCACATATTCACTGATCCATTACTGTCCTGCAACAAAAACAGCATTCAAGAAACCAAATGAGCCTGTTTAGCTGGTGCTCCAAAGCAAACACTGTCTCTTTACCACTAAAGGTGTTTCTATCCAGCCAGCCCTTGTGCAACAGTGCAAGTTTGGCTGTGGCACTCTTCGTGTTTGTTTTCGTTGCACTTCTGATTGCAGGTTTTTATAATTGCTTGTTCTTGTGAAAATCAAAGCAGGTATTGAGGAACAGTTGTGTTCACAAATTTGAATACATTTGAACATTTATGTATGTGGGGTGTTGTTACTGTTTGATTCCTCTCTACCAATTAGCTCTTTTTTCCCCCCCCTTTTTTTTCCCCCTCTGATCTTTTTCCCCCTCCCCCCTGCATTCCCTGGAAGTATTTCCTACTCCTGAGTGCAGCTTTTGGTAGATCTGGCCTTAGTAACTTAGCTGGTCTTGAAGCTGCTGTCAAACAGTGCCTGGCAACTTTCTATTCAGTGATTGATTGTTGCTGTTCAGAATGCAAACCACAGCTTGTGATGGTTGGTTGTATGGTGTCCTACAGAGCAAACGGAGACCTCCACGGCAGGGATTTCTAGTGTTTTCAGTACTTGCTGCTTAAATTGAAGACCTCTGAATACTTTAAAGGCCTGTGTATTTCAGTTGCTTGGCAAAGAGTGAAAGGCTTGCAGGAATGGAAGAGTGAAAGGGATGGGCTTTCATGCAGCTGCAATGAACTTAAACATACGTCACAGATGTTGCAGGCTTCCAAGTGTGTTAATTACTGCAGAGATGGCAGATTCACAGGAGGATAAAGCTGCAGATCAAAGATGAAGGGCCTGAAGCTACTTTGAACATCACATAATGATGGTCTGTGACTTTTCACAGGATTTTTTCCCCTCGTTTTTTTTTTTTTTTTTGAGTTGCACATGTTTTCATGGGTTTGGAAGGAAAGGCACAGGGACAGGACAGAGTTCTTCCCAGCACAAACTCCTTTGATCAGCTGCTATCAGTACTTACCACGCTGATGTTTGCCCCGTTCCTAAGCTGGACAGAAGACAGAATTTTACATCAGCCTTCTGACTTACTGCCTATTGCAATAATTAGAAACCTCAGATAGTATAAAAGCAGTAAATGTTACTTTTCAGATGAGGGTATGTGCTTGTTTACAAAAAGCTGGTCTATATATATCTGGTGTCTGATGAGGAGTCCTGAAGACTATTTATAGACTGGGACAGAGAAATAGCAAAACACTTTTGTGTAAATGTACATTGCAGATCCTGACTGATCCATGAGTGTTTAAACAAAGCATTGGGAGGACAATCAATATAGCAATGCTGTGGTGGAAAACTTGGTCATTGGGTAGGTAAACTGAAGTCATTGCAGTTCTTGCACTAAACGTCCCATAGTCCTTATTCAATTCTGAAAATAATTGTTGCACTCAGGAAGCTGGAAGCATTTGTCTCGGAAGAGAAGATTTCACTTACAAGTATAATTTATGGAAAACATTTGTCTGTACCCGTTTATATTTTATCATTCTTGCAGGATCTGGCCCTCACCAGCAAGGCTTCCTGAGCTCTGTCAGCAGTTACTGAGCACTGCCATGCAACAGATCCCCTGCTTTTAACATCTCTGTTTACATCCCCAAAGGAAACACAAGTATTATTCAAAGCACATTCTTTGAATCTTCCTACCATGAAGGAATAGGTGGACTAAAGACCATCCAAAGAGAAAATTTGTCTCCTGTTTTTGTGTAGCCTGCTGGCTCTGCCTGCAGGTTGGCTCAGTTGAGGGAGTTATGAGCCAGTACATGCTCCTGTGTGGAGGCCCAGGAGCAGTAGATCATATTCCTGGATCCTAGGTTGCCTGGGGAAAGGGTGATGATCCCTTTGGCTCCTGCCTTGCCTGCTGGGGCACTTGCAGCCCACCAGGAAGGAGCTGGGGGTTGTTCTGTATGGAAGGTGGAGGGAGGGAGGAGGAGGTTCAGTGCACATGCTCTCTGCTTGCTGCTACAGCTACACCAGTTCTGGCATGTGGGGTCCGTTCACACCTTTTGCTCTCTGCTGTGCAAAGATCAGTGACCCCTGAAACTCCTTCAGACCTGAGGCTTGAATTAAGGGTGATGCTTCTAAGCTGAAGGACCAATTTTGAACTATGCACAACTTCTTTCCTCTTTCCTGCTATTCTCAGTTTATTTTAATTCACCTTGGTCTGTGTCTAACATGCCACAATTGCTGGTTATAAACATACATTCTTCTCCTTGGAGACCTTTTTGCCATAAAGAAATCTAAGTCAAAATTGCGACACTATTAACCACCAGGAGAAATCCATACTCTCTCATCAGACTCTGGGTTTTCCCCCGATGGGTTTCAAATAAAAATTTTTAATGGATTTGGTTTTTTGTTTATCTAAACTTGTTTTATGCTTTTTATATAATATGTGACTCTGGAGGTTGCAATGGAAATAATGTCCTCTGAAAATCCAGTATTGCTAAACCTTAGCAAGGATTTTCCCTACAGACATGCAGTCAGAGGATGAAGTAGCAGCAATTAAGCAGCCAATGCTGTGAAGAAGCAGTCTTTAACTTTTGAGATAATTTAACAGGAAACAGCATTTTCAGTGCCTGCTTCAGGAGTCAGATAGCTATTGTTAGGGGGTTTTTGTCTTCTGCTAAATGCGCTCCTCTTCCCTGGATTAAGTGCATTTTTTTGTCCTTTAATCCTAATTTGTTAACACTTTCTAATTAATTCTCAGCCTTTTCCCAGCAGGTTGAAACCACTGTATTGTCACTAGACCATGCCACACTGCTAAGTGGCTTTTCACCCCGGCCACCTCCTGCCCCTTCCTGGTGGTCTCTGCATTACATTTCTCTCCCAGATACTCTTCATTTATTCAGTCCCCATTTGTTTCTTTCCTTCCCTAGCTGAGCTTCTCTTCTGTTACCACACTAAGCAACAATAAATTTTTACCTACTTTGGTTTTTTTTGTCTTGTCCCCAACTTCAGGTAGTGCATTTTTGTTACTGATAGCTGTAGAAGATCAGGTGCAGCGTCACTCTTCCAGAGAAGGACATTTCAGATTTAAATGAGTGACTTAGCTGTAATGATGAATGGAGTTTCTTTCATGTAACTTTTTCCTGTTAAGCCCTCCAGTGACAGTCTCCTCCAACAGTCTAAGGCACAGATCAGCTTTATAAATAGCAAGTTTTTTTGGTTTTTGGTTTGGGAGTTTTTTGTGGGTTTGGTTTCTTTTTTTCCTTGCAGTCTTGTCTAATTTGTTTGTTAGCAAGGAATCCAGTTATCATTGGCCTAGCACATAAGAAGATGCTGGGATACTTTCTTTCAAGCTCAGTAGTTCCCAAGGCTAAGAACAGGCACCAGTAGTCCCCAGCTCGGTTGTGGATTCTTTGCATCCTGATATACCTTAGTGTTTTTTCTTCCCTCTCTGGTTCATAAAGGTGCCATGGCAACTGCCAAATCAACAGTTTTAAGGAAAAAAAAAAAGATTGATAATGTGTTCTGATCATGTTTCCACTGATTTCCCATGTATCCTGTTTTTATGAAATAAGAACCTTGAAGAGCAGTGACTACAACTTTGTTCTCAAGATTGAAGTGAACAAGTTACACTGTGAATATTGTACTTACTACACTAAAATTGCAACTTGGTAGCCTTGCTTAATTCTTTTTTGAATTTGCTTGAGCTCTGGTGATGGATTTACTAAGAAGTGTGAATTAATTCTCACAGCTTTGTATTAGAAGTGGAAATTTGTGCAGGACTATTATTTTTGGATTTGCTCTTTCTGTATTGCTTTTAGGAATTGTAGACAGTAAGTCCAAGTTTCAGGGCAAACAGGGATGCTTCTGTCATTGAGTGAAATACTTATTGCCAAAAATGCATGTGTTTTTTTTAATTTTGACTGTTTTCTGTTTCATACATGCTTCCTCATAAGTTACATTTCTCCTTAAGTTAGTCCTTTATTTGTCTCTCAAGCCGTGGAAGTTTCTACCCTTCTGTAATTACAAGCTCTTTTTGCACATGAACTCTTTCTCCTAAATCCGGTGTAGCTTTACTAGAGAAGCAGTTAAACAACCTGATTTCTAGTTTGAGCTCAGAAAAAATTCCACCCTGATAAAGACTGTGGTGAGTGGCAATTCCTATACCAGGAATAATATGAAGCTATTTTAGTAAAATTCATATTTTTATGGTAAATTGATAGGCAATGGGCCTGAAAATGAGCATATCCAGAGATGCTGCTGTGTTCTGCAGGTGGTTCTGCTGAAAGTGGTGCTGGTGCTCCCTGTGTACAGGAGACTAAAGCTTCCCTAGCAGTAACACTGTGAAAATAATGCTGAGACTGTGAAGTCAGGCACCTGGAAGCTGATAAATGGGATTTGGTTTTTTGCTGCAGTAATTCTGAGCTGGGCAGCTTTATCCTGCTTTCTTGAGATAGCGTTTCGCTCTGCTAAAAGGTGGTAGGTTCAGCTGCAAGTCACCCTTTTGTATTCACTTTTTACTTGGCTCTTTTCTCCCCAGTCCTGTGTGTCTGTGAGTTGGTGTATTCTGTAGTTTTGCCTGGACAGCCAGTGTGGAAACCCCCAGAGCATGACAGTCCCTGTGTTCTCAGGTTCAGGTTTTTGTTGCCCTTTGAAGATAACAGCAGAAAAGCCCTGCTAGCAGGACAGCACTGGATCAAAGCTCCCCCTCATCTGCTTTGATTTGGAAATACACCTTCAGTCTTTCACTTTAAACTGTTTTGGGTTGGGACTGATGATCAAATCTGTCTTCTGGTCTGTTATCAAACCTGGTTTTTGCTGAAAACCCTCCAATACTAGAAGTGTGAGATGGGGAATTTCAGTCTTCAGTGCTGGAACTCACCCAGGGATGAGGCAGAGGAGATGCTAGAAGTTATTGGCAGAATTGAACTTCATGTACAAGTACTGAGAGGATGTTTTTGATTGATTAAATGTTAGTTGGTGATGAAATACAGAAGATAAAATGATGACACTACAAAGAGAACTTCTGTTGGTAATTTCCAGTGTAACCTCAGATCAATTAGTCAAACCTATACCTGTGTTTTCCATGGTCATGCTTAAGACAACACAAATTTCATTTTCATACATGCATCAAACTCATTATATGAGTAGCAATGTAAGAGTATATTCCTGCCTTCTGTGAACATTTCTTTCTGAAAGGAATGAACTTGCAGACATGGGATGTCTTTGGGTTGGGTTGGCTTCCCCTTTCCCTTCTGCTTTTTTTTGGTTGGTTGGTTGGTTCTGTGGGTTTGTTTGTTTGTTTGTTTGTTCGTTTTTATTGGTGAGAAGGTTCATATTTGCTCTGTCTCTACCAATTTCTATCGTTGGTTGGCCAAAAAAATTGCCTTGTTCCAGAGAAGTGATTTGTATGAAACCAAAATATATTATGAGCAAAGTAGGTAACATTAAAAAAGGAAGACTTCTGTTTGAGAGTTACATTTCTCACAGCAGACGCTCTCATTTTTACAGCATGCTGTCCCCTCACTGGAAATGGGAATTCCATTTCTGCTTGTGTTGGTTCAGACATGACATTTAAAGACATCTTGCTTCTGCTTTTCAATAAAAAGTAACTAGAAAAGGTAATAATATTCTTGCATGTGCCACATATCTGCATGTCTATTCACTGTGTGACTGAATGGGCCACAAAGCTTTGAGACAGCATCTTGAAGCTAGAAATCTACTTCCTCCTCCCTCTCGTTTCAGCAAACTTGACGGCTACAGTTCATCTGAGCAAGACGAAGTGATTAATTTCTTTTAGATCCTGGTGTGTTCCCTCATTTCTTGTAGTGTTTACCTTTCATATCTTGGCATTCTCTTAAGGATAGAGCCTGTAATTGCTCTCAAAAATACATTCCTCTGTCCATCTAAACAAAACAGAATGTGGGGTTATACTAATGCCCTGTTCACATATTCAAAACCGAAATGCTTTATATGCTCCTAAAAATGCCTAATTTTCAAGTGATTTGTGATATGTAAAATGTAATATTTTGAAGAGACTTTAAAAAATATCTTTATGGAAGGGAAGATAATTTTTAAAGGCTTAGGAGTTTGGTTTGTTTAGAACCTAGTGCTCAAACAACCACAACCAGGCAGTGTCTTTAGGGTTTGTGTACTGTCAGTGATTGCTTCTCTTTCAGCCTTGCTTTTTGAGCTTTTCCATTCTTTGCAGTATTAACTGCCACCTTGATGAATTAGCTCATGCACTTAAAATTTTGTAATATTTTTACACTGGTGATGTCAAAGGCTCCCACATCTCATGAAACAAGTGCAGTTGGGGTAAGTGACTTGAGTTAGGTTGGTGTGGAATGTGTGCCTTGGCTCCAGAAGAAATACCAGTTAATTTCTTGGTTCATACCGAGTTTCACTGCCTCCTCATCACGTGTGTGGACTCACTCTATCTTTGTTGTTTTAACTACAGCAGTTGCTTTAATGTGCTGTGTTGTAGCCATGACTCCAGCTCTGCTGCGTGCATGCTTGCCATATGTGTAAACAATTTGCTGATTTTAGTGGTATGACCTGCTGGCCTCTGCCTGTATAAACAAATGAAGGCCAAAGTTCAGAGAGATCAGAGGGGAAACTTTAAACATCCTGCAAAATCTGCAGTCCATTAAGTGTACGTTAGTATTTGGTTACAGCCAATCCTTTTGTACTTCTCAGTAATTTGTTCATGGCCTGTTTGGGAAAGGAGGGATGGCTTCACCTGGAGCTTGGTGGGCTTACATTGAGAAACCAGCTTCAGTGGTATTTTCTTGATTTGTGAAGGGATTGCTCACAGGTGCTTCACTTTTCATTTAGATTGAGGTTTGAAAGTTAAAGTTGTGGGGACATTGGCCAAAGGGCTGTAGTGTGCAAAGAATGAATGGTGTGAGAGACCTGTGGTGCACAGGCAATGTGAATGGAATGTATGGGAAAGAAGGGGGGGAAGCAAGAAGTGAAGTGAGAAGTGCCAGTAAGATCTAGAAAGATGTACTTGAAAGAGCAAATGTGAAGAAGGCACTAGTGCTTAAAAGGAAAAGAGAAGGCAGACAAGTCTGGAAAGAGGGTTTAAAAAAAAAAGATGCTGAGATTTTGACAGGAAATAAGCCTTGATGTAGTAAGCCAAGTAGCACACAGAAAAAAGAGGTCAGGACTATCCAAGCTCCTCAATGGCCAAACATCCCTCCTGAATTTTCTTTACTTTCATCACCAGCTTTTCTGGCGGGAGCTCTGATTCCAACCCCCAGCTGTATGGTGTTAAGCACAGCCATGCTGAGCTTTCCTGGCCACTGCTTGAAACTGCTTGTTTTTGTAAAGCAGGCTAAGAGCCTGTATAAATCAAAGAAACTGACAGATGTTCCCTGTGTTTTTAGTATGAACTTCGCAGGAATCACTGTGATGCTATTGGCACCTCCTAGCATTTTTAGTCATTCATGACTTTATGACTGGAGTTTTAAATTTGAGTAGAAATGAGTGAACTGTTAATATTTCTGGATCTGAGAGGCTAAATTAACCGTGCATATTTTTGAGTGACGTATTCTTAATTTCTGGTGGACTTTAAAAAGTTTTAAAATTTTTTTGTCAGTTCTCTGAACTTACTGCAATTTTAAATCTGTTACTTCTACATAATAGATATTGTGTCCTCTAAAATAATTTGCTAAACTTCCAGGTATAGCTGATCATCAGGAAGATGTTCAAGGCATTTTATAATTTCAGTTCAAGAATAAAGCATAAACTAATCTGTGATGCAAATGTTTTCAGAATCCTGCATGTAACTTGATGTACTTGAAATACTGGAGTTCAAGTCTTTTAGCATCATCCCCAGCAGCATTTCTGATACAAAACTCTGATAACATTTCTGAAATGCAGCTATGTTAACTGGGCAGCATCTGTATGCAAGTAGCAGCTTCCTGAGCATGTGATTTTTTTTTCCTAAATCACTTATGCAGAGGAAGTTCCAGACTTCCTCTGGCCCATTTTTTCCGAACACCTTTAATACATAATGCATACATAGGCTATAATCTTAAAATGTTCATGAAAATAAGTTTGTCTTTAGAACAGGGCAGGAGCAAACCTGGAGGGTTGGGACTTGATACCAAAGGGTGTGATGCTTTCAGCAGCTTCCCTGGTCCCAGAGCAGCAGTTCTGTACGTCTGCTCCTCACCCATGTGCTGCAGTGTCTCAGCTCCTGGCTGGGTGCATGTGAGGTGCTGCACACGTGAGCAGTCAGTGGTGCCAGCTCTGCAGAGAAGGAGCTGCAGGAGGAATTGGCCAGGCATTGACTACTTCCAGAAAAAGGAGTTTGGGGAAGGTGTCTGACAGTGTTTGGCTGCTGTCAGAGGCTCCCTGCTAGAGGGGGAAGCAGACCTTCAGTCAGTGCTGCTCTCAGAGCAAGGGGAGCCATTACACTGTTGTGGTGGATGGGTTTCTCAGCAGCCCTGGAAAGTCCAGGTCAACAAATCCCATAGTTCCAAGGAACTTCTCATCAAGTTCGTCAGCTGGAACTACCATCTGCTTTCTGTTCCCCAGATTGCTGTGCTGATAGAAACTTCCTTAAAATGGCAATACCAAGAAGCATTTTGTGTATGAAATGTGAGCAAAAAATGTAAAGGTCGATTTTATCATGGTACGCTGAATCACTTCTTCCCAATTATTGTGAATTCCTGTAATTTCAGTTGAACAGAAATTCACTCTAAGTTACTAGTTTGCTTTATAAGATATTATGATGTCTGTCAACAAATTGTTGCAGTAGGCATCTTATGTTAAATAGGTAAAAGGTTTGCTTTCCTAGGTAGAAAATAACAAAACATTTTGTAGAATTATTTGTTTTCCCATCGCTGGCAATTCCTTGCAATAAAAAATGGCATTGTTTGTTGTTTGCTATTTTCCCTGTTTTATGTTTAGCTACCCTTATAAGCAGGATAAGCTGTAGACCCAAAACCCTGTCAATTTTAGCATCTTCTTGTTTTGTTCTCAATACTCAATTGCCTTTGCAGTGGTGATTTTTAAAGAGATTAGGCTTTTAAACTAGAGCTTTTGGCTAACTCTGCAATATTAGTTTATGAAGTAAAACATTAAAGGAGGTGTTTGGTAGGAGCTGCTCTTGGGGGCGGTAAAAATGAAAATCCAGTGTTCTCTCTACTTGGGAAGTTTCTCAGTACTAAAAAGAAAACCACATTTATATAACCAATACAAGAACACACATTAAGTGTAAAAAAACTTTGTTTTTCAGGCTTTTAGGATAAAGATTTTGAGCCAAAAAGGCAGATGATAAATCCATTTCCCAGTGCTAATCTGACAGTAATGTTCTCATCCTCTGTGGAGCTCAGTAATGCTGTATGCTTCTCTGGAATCCAGTGGCTGCTGGGAAATGGTTTCTCCTTGAGCAAGAAAGTCTTCTCTCCTTTAGCTGGAGATGGAGGAGTGTCTCCTTTTAGTGAGCAGATGGGCAATACTGTTTCTCTAGTTTCTCTGCGGGAAGTCTCATAAAAAAGATTTTTTTCAGGAGTTGGGGAAGAAGAATGCTTTGGTGTCCTTCTCTGAGTGTACAGCTGTAAGCTTTTCTACTCATTCTTTCCTTTCTTTAATCTGCAAATGATACTGTCTGTTCACACAGATTTGAAAAATGGGCTCTGATCAGCTGATTCTGCCAGTTGTTTTGCAAAACCAGTATTTTAAAGTAGTCTTTTGAGATAAAATGTGAGAAATGACCTTTGAAGAAATCAGGGTAAAACAAGGGAGTTATACAAATGCAATTGTCTAGATGTGTCTTGAGCACACCTAGATTTTACTTGATCCCCTGAATAAACTAAAATTCTTGTGTTTTTAAAAAAGAACTATTTTCTTTGACTGTCAAGAAGTCACTAGTTTTGCTCTATGTGGAAAATCATGATAAAGCTGATTCAATTGTAGAGCACTCCTTTAATCTTGCAGAATAAGAAGCAGCCAGAGATGGATTTTCAGGTGGTAGATGGGGAGGTACTGACTAAAGGCCTTTCTGGATCTTCTTGCTGCCAATGCTTAGAAAGAAGTTTTTCTTCTGTTTCTCTGTCCAAGTTAGTCACAGTCACAGGAGTTTTTAGGGGCTCTTTGGCTTTGTTTGACAGCTTTTGCTCTGTTCTACCTAGACTGCAGTAAATGGGTGAGCAAAGGGAGCCTTTTCACAGAAGGGCTGATGTTCTGTATTACACGAGATGTCCAAAGAATGAAGCATTCTGGATAAAGTAGGATTATACCTGTAGTTTTTCAGGTCTTTATCTGGGTTTTTTTAGGTAATAATTTCCACATTTGGCCGCATTATAATTTTACAAATAAGCTTCTGCAGACAGAGCCAAGCTATCCATGTCCCAAATGGGCCATTCAAGATGAATGATACATATATTTCAGAGATACATAATTCGATATAGAGATGTATGTATGTGTGTGTGTATAATTCTTATCCATTTTAGGGCCTTATTTCAAATTCTCATAGAACACATTCAGCTATTTTTAGAAAAGTGAAACCAAATCCTTTATTAAACATGATTGTGCGGTGCAGACGGCAGTCTCCAAAGATGTTACTACTCTTTTTGCCAGGTAATTGTAGCAGGAAATTCAGTGCCTGCTGGGGCACTTCTGCCAGCCCTCTCCTGTCGTTTTCTGCCTCAAAGGGAAAAACAACGAGCAGTAAATGATTCCTGGTTTTAATTAGGCTGACAACGCTTGGTGCCCTGAAGTATGTTAGAAGAGACAGTCATTAAGTGTAGTGTCCCTGCAGGTATTTCCTGCCCTGTCCCCGGATTTGCTGGTGTGCAGCATCTCTTTTGGCTTTGTGTTGAGGTGGCTCTGCAGCCCTTATCTGGCCTTTTGTGATCTGGCTACAGCAATTCTCACATCTCTCCTGTTGACACCTCAGACCTACTTTGGCGGTGCTTTTTTATTTATCTAGATGTTCCAGTTGAGAAAACACGTATATTTTCAATTATCTAGTCAACATTATGTACAATAGAGTCCATTACAGAGGGCACCTCATCTAGTTTGTGCTTCCCATTGATCCAGGCTGGAGATCTAGTGTTCAGATAAAGTTAAAAATCTAGCAAGAATTTGAGCTTTTCATATTAGAAACGGTAACAAAGGATAGAATGATTAGACAGGCGAATATATTTGATGATTATTTCATGGAAGGGAGTGTAATACTTTTTAGTTGTCTGAAGGTGGGACTCTGTGGGAGTAAGGACAGTCCAATAGGTTTTGAAATTTCAGATACTTCAGATAACCTGATGAAAGAATCCCTTCTGAAAAACTTGTATGTTGGTGAAATTGAGCAGTTGTTTTGAGAACCTTCTTTAAAAACAGGCAAGTAAAGATGGAAGTAAATGGTCAGGTTCTAAGTTGGGAGAAGGATATTAATAGGATCTCTGCTGGGATCTACGCTGCTCTGTACGGTAACAGGGAATTGGAAAATAGGGTGAAATAATGTGATTAACTTGACAGTAAAAAAGTCGGTGAATTTTGGTGATGTTATGAGCCCAGTAATGTGTAACAGGATGGGGTGAGGGGAGCAAATCTACTCCTGTGTGGTGTGTGAGGAGTTCTGTGCAGGATGAACTGCTGCCACCTGGAAGGAGATCCCAGAGACATTGTGCATCATATAATGAAAATGTCACTACTGAGTGACCCATAGGGTGAATGTGATGATGTGAATTGGGACAGAGCAGGGAACTGGTGATGTTATTGTGGCCAGCTTGTGTCTTGATTACTGCGTGCTCTTGTTGTCCATACCTGCCCTCTCCTACCCCTTCTCCCCAGATGTTAAAACATGTAAATAAATACTAAGCTAAATAGATACTAAAAAATTAATAAGCTGAATGGGAAAAAAAGCATGGCTTCAGCACGAGGAAAGAATAAATAAACCAGGATCTGACCAATAGTCCACCCACATGTGTGTCCAGTCCTCAGCAGCAACAATTACTAGCTGGCTAAGGGACAGTGTGGGAACTGGGTAAGCTTAGACAGAGAGTGAGCCCTTTATTTCATTGATTCCTCTGAAGCTTTAGTTCATCTGGATGAACCCTTAGCCTCTAATCATCTGGATTTCATACTTTACCAGATGGATATGTGTTTAGTAACTCTAGTTACTTTCCTAAAAGCCCTTGTCTTCTTCTGTGGAGCTGTGTAAGGTTTTTGCATCCAGAGCACGTTGTGGCAGCTTACATATGTGTTATGTGACAAAACACCTCTCCTGATTTGTTTTGGCTTAACTCTTCAGCCTGAAAAATAACTGCAGAGAATATTAAAAAAAATGTCTGTGCATTCATAAATGGCACAGAAAATGTTGACTGTGGAAGGTTCTGTGTCAAATTCTGATGGCGGAGGTGTTCCAGCAAAATACCAGATGCCTTATTTAAAAAAAAAATTAAAATTACACATTGAAAAAATCAGTCCTATAAATTACTGCAGTGAGATTATGTGAAAATCAAAAGTATAAATGGGCTTGCAAAGGAATGAAATATATTCATAAAGGATCTGCTGATATTTGTAGGACATGCAGTCCAGTTAGATCCTTCAGCACAAGAAATGTAATAAAATGGAAAACAAAAGAGCACCAGGCAAACTATCATAAAATTATCTGCTCATAAAAAAAAGTTGAAATTTTATATGGTGCTTCCTCATATATTAAAATAAATACAAGATTTAGCTGTATGTTTTTTGAAACACCAAAAGGTAACAGAAGTGAATCTGTGATATACACATTCTGTGATCTCTGACAGGAGAGACAGGATATTGTGATATTTAGTAAAATGTCAGGTATTTCTGAAGAGCACTAAAGCTGCTACAGGAGTTGCAGCAGGGATTACAGGTTTGTCTGGTCATGTAAGGTGAATTTTATTTCCAATTCACCTCTATGAATAAGATGAAAATAAAATATGGAAATAACTGCTGCTAGAATTATTTGATATTCTATTTGTCACATGTGTTTTCCATTACCAAGTAAATGCTTAAAATAGTTCCAGGAGTCTGAAAACAAGTTTTTGTCAGACACAGTTTATAAAATAGTTTCAACCACTTAAAATGGAAACAGCTTAAAATGGATTATTATAGGTAAGCCTAAAAACTGCCCTCAATAAAGATTAGGCCATGGCAGAATTCCTGCTGTTGCTTGGTAGTGAAGTTAATTCTTTTTTCTTGAGCTGAATATGGGCATCTGTTCATATTTAGGTAACCTTTAGACCTAAAAGGAAGTTGTGCATGTTGTTTGCAGGTATCCTTATGCCTACTCACCAGAACTGTTCACAGTTCATTCAGAGCTGGTCATCACAAACTCACTGTAAATATAAAACCTCCACTGGTGAAGAACAGGCACAGATCTTTTCCCTTCTCTCTCACTGCAGAAAGTAGATGCAGCCTAACCTGTGAAGAGGGAAAATGTCCTGTTTAGAATGAAGTGCCTCATTAAGCCTGAGCTAAAAATCAGCTATTCTTTCAAACCCAGCACCAGTGCTTCAGCATAGCAAGGAAGCAAATGCTGCCCCCTGACTAATTTTAGATCAACTTCATTAGGCACAACTTTTGAAAGAGTTACATTGGCAGTGATCAAATAACTGGTGGAGTATCTAAAATAGGAGTTGTATTCAAAAAATAGGGAAAAATGGCTATTGCTAAAATTGCTGATAGGTGTCATTAAAATGGCTCGCTTAAGGTGAGTTTTCTCTGACTTAGGGCAAATCTGCCCATTCTGGTCTGCTTGCACTGTGTGTATGTGGATTGGTTCCTTTTGAAGATGGTGTATTTGTATCCTGAATATTTGGTGACTGACACCAGTCTGCCCTGCCTTGTTTCTGCATGCAGTTGGAGACTAATGTTCCATGATCTATCCTTAAAGCATCGTTTAGCATGGGACAAAATCTGCCTTTGGCCTCATGTCCTTGCAATGCTGTCAGTCTAAGCCTTGGTGTAAGTTGGGTTTCAGTGGGCTGATTGTGGAACATAATTGCTGCTGCATCTGAGGGCGAGCAGTGAAGCATCAGGACACCCTTCTGGTAGTCAGTGAGGTTAGTGTGACTCTCTTTGTTGGAAATCCTCACCTCCACCAAAGCACTGCTAACAAATACATCACTGAAATAGTGTCCTAGTGGAGGCGTCTATTAGCAACACTTGGCTATCTAAAAAAGTTGGATTATAAAAGGAATATATATTATTTTTAACTTATCTCTTTTTTAACCTGAGAAGTTTATTGGAAAAGATATTAAATTTTTAGGAAAATTAGTTATGGATACCTTGGATCCTTGAACCAGCTGTGAGTAGTTCATTTGCAGATTGACTTATCTGCCAGCAGCCTTAATCTATTTGACATCCATTGATCCAGTCTATTAAAGAAGGTCACTTTCTGTTATTGCCTGAATTGGAGCTTAAGATTCCAAACTACCCAACTTTGGCAAGGTCTTTTAGGTAACGAAGTCTTCTCCCAGCTCAGAATGACACCACCAACTCCTGCCCTATTTCTTCCAGGTTTTATCCTTCAGTAGCACCAGGTGTTCTACAAGCTTATGTTTTCAGCAGACCTCCTGGGCCTGTTTATTGTAAGGCTGTTGCACCGCGGTATCAGGGAGGTCAGCAGTTGACCTATTAAAAAAAAAAAAGGTGGTTGATTTCAGAGGAAAATAAAATGCCTGAAGTGACATGTGAAAGCAGTGTGCATTTTTAATGTTTAATTCTGTGTGAGAGAGTGAGTGAATGAGGGGATGTTTTGTTGCTGGCACCTAGTGATAAGTTCTTGAAATTAAAAAAAAAACAAAAACAAAATACCCAAACTGTGGGATTTAATTAATTTAGCGGAAGAAATTGCAGCAGCTTCTACACGACAGTTTAAAACCACACCATTTGGGGTTTTTTAATTTGGTTGACTGCTTTAAATTCCGTGCTGTTTAAATTCACTTTCCCTGAGGAGGATGTGTTCCTGAGGTGGGGATGCAGGGGTCACCCCTCAGCTGCTGGAGTTGTGCTGCTCATGGTGCTGCTGCAGCCCGAGCACTGTGCCAGCCTGTGTTAGGTACGGATTGGAGCAGCTCCTCTGGCATCCTGGCCAGTTTCCCTTCCTGCTGACGTTTGCAGGGTGTCATACAGGCCACCATGCCAAGGCAAATTCACCTTGGTACTGCTTCATCCTTCTGGCTTTTCCATTCTTTGATTAAGCCCATAATTTCAGCATTAAGATCTCTTTCAGAGCTGAGTGTGTGTCCTTCTAAAGGAGTTACCTAAGCTCTGTATCTTTTCTGCTTTTTTTTTCTTGTGTCTCTAAAATGCACATTTTTTCCAAGTGTTGTGTATTGTGCCCTGTAATTTGACAGTGTGGACTGTGCAATCCTCCTCTACACTTCCTGCTGTTGTTTTATTGAGTGAAAGTGATCTCTTCAAAGACAATAATGTAACAGTGCTGTGATGATGTCAGGGCTTTGAAACACTTCATGTTCTTTCTTGATGTTAAGGTCCTAATAAAGTGCAAAAAATACCCAGAAGGGGGACTGATAACATGTTGTGCACATCACACAAAAGACTTGACTGTGAAAAACATTGCTTTCCTTTTAGTGTTTATGTTTTGGGTTTACTGTCTGGGTGAAATTGAAAAAATTATCATCTATCCCCTTTTTTTTTTAAATCTCTACACCCCCCCCCCCAGCACTGTGTGTACTTGGGGTCACTTTTCATGTTCTGTTCATAGAACATTGTTGTTTTTTCATCAGTTGCAAGCATTGAATTTGCTTTCTCTTGGGAAAGTGAAAATATTGGAAGGACACAAAATTGGACTGCAGTCTCAAGATAAGAAGGGGCTTTGAGGGTCAGTGTTGTCCAATGACATTTAATACTTGACCAGATTGCTCCCAGAGCATAGGAGCTAAGTTTAGATACTGGGGCTGTGTGGAACATACTGAGTTAAGCTTCAAGGGGGAAGAAAAGTATATGAAATCACACAGGATAAGTCTTTGTGTTATTTATAATGCTCATGTTCTCAAGTATCTGAGAGAGTAACATATTTTAATGAAACTGTAATAAATCCTGGACTGAAAAGAAAGGAGGGTAACTTCATAGTACAGTCACTTTGGGCTATAGGATGATTTTGAAGATAGATTTATTAAATATGTTTTCATTAAGGAAATTATTTGAGCTTTGTATTGGGATTGACTCCCATTTAAATAGACATCAGCACATTTTAAAATAAGAAGCATGAAGAGCAGACAGAAGAGGCTTTTGTATAAGAAGCAGTTTTATCAGACACTTTTTCTTGTTGTTACTCTCTGTTTTTGAAGCATTTGTTTGTTGCATTAGCTCTGTGCAAATTTTTATCTGCTATTAAATTCTATTACAAAGCTCTTTTGACTAGAGTACTACTGTATAGAAACACAGACTCTATTACTAAGACATGTCCTGCTTGACATTGCTTTATTACAAAGGAACTTTTTGTGGAGAAAATGGTTGTCTGTCTTGCTTCAGGTAGCTGAGATTACTGCAGCGTTAACATGGCTGTGTGCTCCTAGAAAGTTCATAAGGCAAGGAAAAAAGCTTGGCACTTCTTGATGTAAAGAGCTTGTGTTGGGATGAGGCCAAGCTAAACACCTCCACATTTATGATTTGCACCTCTCCTCAGCTGTTTGGGTTCCCTGGCATTTCTGCCATTGCTCAGGGGCTGCCTGCAGGCTCTATGGGTCCCGCTGTTGTGTAGAACAAATATTTGGAGAGCAGCTGGGGAGAAATAAAATCCCAATTCTTCAACCTTTTTAAGAGAAACTTTACTGCATCTGCCTTGACAAACAGGCAGTTCCTGTAGGTGCGTGATTCCTGTTTTCCATGAGAGGAAGTGTTGAGAAATGTGTGGGTGAATCCACGCATTTTTCCATTGCTATTTAAATGTGCACTTCAATGTTACATTTTAAAATATGTGTAAACCAACCAGCAAACCATAAATCCTTATTAAAACTTACTGAAACTGTTGAAATGTTTTTCTTGAAATCACACTCAAGCCTTGTTCATTTCTTTGGGTTTTGTTTTAAAAAGTTCCGAAAAGTTTGCTTTTCAGAAAACTCTACATCAAGTCCTATATCAGATTTTTCTCTCCCTCTCCATATACATACATATTTTTATAGGTATAAATAATAACCATAATGTTCTTGAGCTTGAATAGCCCTCTTCTGTCTTAGTCCGCCAGAGATGAGGTTGCCCTCTGTACTCAGCTGTCAGCTGCCTTGCTCTGCTCCCTGCATGGTTCAGTGCTCCTTGCTGAATGCTCCTCCAGCCAGAACCCACATCATGCTCTAGGAGTTGGTATTCCAGGGAAAAAATGACGAGAAAGAGCCCTTTGAAGTTTGCATGTGCAGAGCCCAGCAGGAGCTGCTGGTTAGAAGGAAAATATGAACTAGAAGTTGTATGTTTTAATAGTTAGGGTAATTTATTATCCTTGGGTACACTTTATCGGGATATGCAGTAAATTGCCCAGTTGTGTGGCTTTTTTAATTTAAGTTCATCTACCTTGATACAGCTGTTAATTCTGCTTACTCGATCAGATCGGGGAGTTGCAGGGTGATTTTGTGGCTGTTGCTGTGCAGGGTTATAGTTGGATGATTTTGGTTCTCTTGGATGAAGAGGAGCTGCTGAGATTCATTCAGTTGCAGTAGAGGCAAATTCTGCTTTGGCTTTGTTCTGCCACAGCCAGGGCAGCTCCACTCCTGATTTTTCTGTGGGCACACAATTGAGCACCTCTGGAAATGCCCCCGTGGCCACTGGAGTGGTTGGTAGCTATGGCAGCCAAGGTGACTCTCCTGTTGCTGCTCAGAGCAGTTTGTAGCTGTGATGAGGCACATAATGTGGCCATTGTGTTCTTCACTCAGAAATGGAAAATCAGCCCAGGCTGGGGATCTGTCAGTTCCTGGGCACAGCAAGGCAGCCTCTCCTCTCCCTCTGTATCAGATCTGGAAGTTAAAGGTTTTCAGATGGCTGCAAAGTAACCCTTAATACTGGGTCATTTCCATGGCCAGCTGGATAAAGCACAAAGCCTGTGACAGATTTTTGGTGTGCAAAGCCTCTGATGTCCTCGAGTAATGCCTGGCTGGCAACTGCTTCCATGGATCCCTAGGCAGGATGAGGGGCTGATTTGAGAGATCTGTGCCATGGGGTTCTTGTCTCCTTGTCATTAAATACCGTGTACCTACTAACATTTCTTTCAGACAGCAGCTGATGGAATTGGGGATGTTTTATGTCATCTCTACATCAATAATGCAATATGGGCCACATCAAGAATTGATTTTTTTGGTGTGTGTTTGGGGAAGGAAGCAGAAAGATAATTTAACTCTTGACAGTGAGAGGTTTCTTTCTGTAGCTCCAGTTTGATGTAGATTCTGGTTGTGACCTTGAAGTCACATCTAGAAGCAAGGAGGCTAATGAGTAGAATTTTGTAATTACTTTGGATGACTCCCCAAATTACAGCCTTGCAATAAAATCAATACCCCTGGAGCAAAGCAAGTTGTACTGCAAAGACAGGTTAGTGCATAGGTTGTAATAACAGTATTTTATTGTGTCTGCAAACTAGGCATTGGTTGATTGAGTTTGTTTGGTTTAGTTGGTTTGGGTTTTTTTTTTCTCCTTGGGGTAGCCTGTGACCAGAATTGTTAATCCTTGCATGTGCTATTTCCACGCCTGTTCTCCTTCAGTCAGAGAAAATCACTTCTATTTGCTACTGCCAAGTTTACTTTGTCCTTTGAGAGGATCAGTGGCATCCTCTAAGCTGCCTCCAAAAAGGAGGAATAACTTCAGCTTGCCTGTGCCTTTGCAGATGGTGAGGGAATGCCGTGACTTAGCAGAAATAATCCAAGGAGGGAGCATATCCAAAAGGAGATGGCAATTCCATGGAGCAGTAGAGAGCATTGGCAGTGTTTGCCACTTCTAGATAAGCAAGGAATGGACTTTTATAAGCTGCAGGTTTGCTTGACAAAACTTCGCCTGAAGGCTGACAGGGAGCTTTTAATTCAGCACTGGAAATTGCAGAAGTCTGGAGTTCGTATGCATGACCTGACATACACCTGCTTGGGTTTGTTTACCCTGCATGTTAAGTATTGAAAAAGCAGTATTGGTGTGTTTATTTCTACAATTTGATATTTTTGTTTGTTTTGCACATTGTAAATATATATTCAAACATTTGTAGCAAACGTGTATTTGGGGACATGATGTGCAAGAACTGATATTTTTAACATAGAATTGTTTGTTTGCTTTTTAAAGCAGAAAGGATTTCAGATTAAGCTTTTGTTTATCTCTGTGGTACTGAAAACTTTCCATTCAAGATGCAGCATTTCTATGTAGCAAATACTTCAAAAGTCTTATGGCCATTACTGTTAATTCACCGTTCTGATGGAAATTATTTATTTGTTGATGGAAGGGTAGCGTTTAGGTAGCATTTCCAGATTAATATCTTGCTTTTTTCTTTGTTTTGTTTTTCTTTTGTTTTATTTGTTTTTTGTTTTGTTTTATAGGGTGATAAAGATAAGTGGAATTTCTCTTTCATGCCGTTTTCTAGTGGTTTAGAGTAATTCCTTGAATTTGCAAATGGGGTGCTAAAATACGAGGAGAGCTATTTTGGTCCTGAAAACCCCCCCACATATATCATTCATTTCAAGAGAAAACTTTTTGGTAGGATAAATCTTGTGTCTTGATAGAGAAGCTTAGAAGGTCCATTTAGATTTCAGACAAGTGCTTCAACCATGTCTCTTGCAGCTGAAGACACATGTGATTAATATGTTGGATGCCTGTTGCATAGCACAGAATATTGTCTTTTATTAAGTATTAAAGGTTCTGACTCCATGCTGTGCTACAGACAGCTGCAGGGTTTCCTGGTATTTCTCCAGAAATTCATACAGGAATTGTTTGCATGTGTTAGGCCACCCAGTGTTCCTGGGCACTGTAGTACAGAAGTCAAATTTCACTGTCCTCAGGTTTAGTTTAGCAAAGGCATTTTGGCTTTTCCCATTATCCAAAGTGCTAAAGGCAACAGCATCCTGGCCTGTACCAGGAATAGTGTGGCCAGCAGGAGCAGGGAGGTCATTCTTCCCCTGTACTCAGCACTGGTGAGGTCACACCTTGAGTGCTGTGTCCAGTTCTGTCCCCTCTGGTTTAGGAAGGACATTGAGACACTTGAGCGTGTCCAGAGGAGGCAACGAGGCTGGTGAGGGGCTTGGAACACAAACCCTGTGAGGAACGGCTGAGGGAGCTGAGGTTGTTTAGCCTGGAGAAAAGGACACTCAGGGGTGACCTTATCACTCTCTACAACTCCCTGAAAGCTGGCTGTAGGTAGGTGGTGTTGGTCTCTCTCTCCAAGCTGCACTGACAGAACCAGAGGACACAGCCTCAAACTGTGCCACGGGAAATTCAGGTTGGATATTAGGAAAAAGTTTTTTACAGAAAGGGTGATAAAGTACTGGAATTGTCTGCCTGGGGAGGTGGTGGAGTCATCATTCCTGGATGTGTTTAAAAAAAGACTGGATATGGCACTCAGTGCCGTGGTTTAGTTGAGGTATTAGGGCGTGGAGTGGACTTGATGATCTTGAAGGTCTCTTCCAATATTGTGATTCTGTAAATTCATTGAAACTCAACAACATGTAGGCACATGCTTGACTGTCCTTGGGGACATTCTGGTGCCTTGTCAAAATCTGTAGAAAGCCCAACCCACTTGTGGCAGGAGCTGGTGATGAGGACATCCTGCGGAGCCAGCTGATCCATCATTACCAATGGAGCTTAGGGATCCTGGCTCTCCTGTTGTACAGCCTGCATTAAGGTAATAGGCTGTGATTATAGACTGACTTAGCCAGTTTAAAAAAAAACAAAACACAAGCTCTTTCCAGCCTTTTATCAATTATTCTTCTGCTGATGCTGACAGGAATGAGAGCAGGCAGGTTGTGAATACAGTTAACCCTCAGTTAAATGTGTCTGTGGCAATGCAGACTTGCATCCTTGCCCATTGACACACGGAGCAGACATGCTCCTTGCCTGCAGCCTTGCTGAGTTGACTGTCTCTGTCAGTAGTCTGTGCTAGCAGCCCATCATCTGCTCATATTCTTAGTCTGCTGACAAATCTGCACCATCAGGATCATTGATGGAAAATGTCAAGTTTTTGTTTCTTCTGATGCTTCATCTTCCTGTGTTGTATTAAATTTATGATAATTGATTTTTAATTTATTGCATGCTGTTTAATGTACATGGAAAGGAGACATGCACTCCTGGCATTGAGATAGCAGGCAAGCACAGGTACTGGAACTCTGGAATAAGTGTCTTTTTATTGGTGGGTTTACATGTACCAAAACATTACAAATTGTATATATTCTAGGATTAGTCTTTGTCATTGCATACACAAGTAAAGGCTTATATTCTAATGTGTTTTAAACACAGAGCAAGGTCTTTGCAATTCACCTCTCCCTGCTTCCCAGGGGCTGTCATTCTGTCTCCATCTTCCTTTGTGTGATTTCAGCTGAAGGGGGGAAAAAGGATGAATCATCCATCAGCTTATTGTAAGACAGTGTAGACAGCTGTAAATATATCCTGTCTGGAGATTGGATTCCAGTAATCAGCACAAAATAGCCATTGACATCACACAGGGTAACTGAGCTCATCTCACTCAAAAAAGGGGGGCGGGGGAACGGGATTAATGGTGCCAAAATAGCAAAGGGCAGTACTCCTCCTTGTGTGCATCATGTGTGTCCCTGTGGTGTCTGTGGCCTCCACAAACTGCATGGCAACAATTAACTTGCACACTGTTGGTGTGGGCTGGTATCTTAATATGGCTTTCTTTTTAAAAATATTAATAATAAAAATCTAGACACGAGGGCACAGCAGTTTCTGTGCCTAGGGCTAAACTCTTGGTATGGGGAACAGGTATATCACAGTACCTTGCTTAATTGTAGACAGCTTGGGTTGAAATCTTGAATTTTGCTTGCAGAAATATTTGAGGAGGATGTGGCTAAAATGGGATGTGTATTTATTTTTTATGAGCGTGACTTTTGTATGCCTGTGGTTCAAGACTTACAGCTTGCATGTCTCCACTTGAAATCTGAAAGAAGTGGAAGTGAGTGATGTGAACCAGTTTCCCCTGCATATCTTGCATTTGTTTATTTGGAGTGTTAAAGCTACCAAGGCATTAAGGCAAAATAGCTGCTTCCAAAGGCAAATGAGAAACATGGCCAAGAGCTAGGAATAGCATGAGATTTGACAATATTTTCTGTCTGGCTGAGCAACAGAGCCAGAGAGACAACAAATATCCAGGGGAGACTGAAGAAGAGATTCCACTCTCTAACATCGCTATGGCCAGCTGCTATTTCCTTCAGGAATAGTATTTTAGCAGTATGGGTCTTTATGAAAGCCACTTTTTCTTTCTGGAGTTACTAGAGTGGTTAGGATCACTCCATAATAACCTTATCCAAACCAAGAGTTATAATTGACATGTTTTATTTTACCCAATATTAAGAGTTTCATAATCTGTTGAATATGTGCACAGTGTAAATTACGGATTTTGCATTCATTTGAAAAAGGCTAATTTGTAGTGCCTCATGCAAATCAACTCTTTATCAAGAAGCTCTAGGGAGCATGTGTGTACTTTGTTTTCATGTCCTTCTCAGATGGATCTGTAGATTGGAAGCTTCCACAGTACAGACCAGAAGAAGCAGGTTTCTGCCTGGCATATGGAAATGAGATTTAAGAAATCATTCAAACAGTGATGACTAGATTTGCTGTTTTGAAATGGAAATTGGTTGCAAAACAAAAATGTTGGTTTTATATGGGTTCCGATAGTCTTGCTAGTGCTGCTACAGGAGGCAGGAATGAAGTGGAAGATACTTTAGTAACTAAACCACCAAATCCTCTTTTTTCGTTTCATCTTAGCTGCATATAGTCCATGTTCAAAGAGTTGTTGCTTCTGTTGGGTAGTTTGCAATCTTAAGCTCCAATTCAGGCAATAACAGAAAGTGACCTTCTTTAATAGACTGGATCAATGGATGTCAGATTAACATAAAGTCTGTAATTCTGTTAAACAGATGTTTGAAATGTTCACATCAAATGTAGGTGCAGTAGGATCTACATACATAGGTCTGTAAGCAGGTAGCCTGAGAGTCCAGCTTGGCTTGTGTCTCCCCAGGCTCCTGTGCCTTCAGGAGGCCCCAGATTTGGTGTACAATGGCTGGCAATCCTGGGCCCCACACATTGTGTGTGGCTCAAAAGCAGCAGGCAACGGAGGTCCTAGACTGGGGTTTAAGATGCTTAATCCTGGAAATAGTGTCTCTGTGGAAACATGTATGAGTTAATCCGTGCTATTACATTGTTTGGGTTTTGTTTTTCTTCTTGTTTTCCACCAGGTTTTTAGAACCTAATATTATTAATTGTAATTTTAGTTATTTTGGTGAGTGTCTTCCTCCTTGAAGCAGCAGCAGGTCTGCTGTCCCTGGGCACAGAGTATAGGTGACAGTGCTGCTAATGAAGAGCAGGACTCAACCAGCCAGAGTAGCAATCCTCTCTCACTCACAGAGTACAAATAATGAAAAGTTTCCTCTTCTGATTCAGGACTACTTTTCGTGCATTAAAAGTTTCAAAAGAAGAGAAGGATGGTGACGGTGTGTGGTCTGAGAGATTAATCAGTTTAATACTGAA
Source organism: Rhabdornis inornatus (assembly GCA_013397075.1). Classification (NCBI taxonomy): domain Eukaryota; kingdom Metazoa; phylum Chordata; class Aves; order Passeriformes; family Rhabdornithidae; genus Rhabdornis; species Rhabdornis inornatus. The sequence goes on from VWZS01010663.1 coordinate 877,508, forward strand.
AGATGTGCCTTAACTGCTGAATCATCCTCTTGGGGATCCTTTGAACTTTAATGTGGCTGGGAAGAAGTGAACATACTGTTTCTGTACAGTGTAGCGTAAATTTGGTGTCTTCCTCTAAGGACTTAGTATTTAGTAACTTGAAATTTGTTATTTGCATTTAAAAATTATTCAGAGGTTTGTAAATAAGCAGCTTGGGTTAATTGTTGGAATTAGCATGTGCAAAATGCATGGTCTTTCCCTGAGGTAATTCTGGATGAGCACTTTGAAGTTTATTCCTTGTGCAGTTACCTCATCTTTTTCGGATGACTTGAAAGGCTGCCAGCATCTCTGCTGATTCAGAAGAAGCTGATAGTGTTCTCTGCAGAGCTGGCTGTGTCTTTAGGGACTGACCTGAATGAATTAACACAATGTTTATGGAGGACACTCTGGGAAACCAGGGCAGAATCAGTTTTAGAGAGCCTCTCTTTTCATGTAAAATCAAGCCAACCAAAACAGGAGCATATTTCATATATGTGTAATTAGGAGATTTCAGTGGAGTGTCTGGAGAGCACTATGCTAAGGAAGGTCATAACTGGGTAGAGATCAGGAGCTTGTGTTTCTGTGTGTTTTCTAGGAATTCATGCAGCAGCTCAAGCTGCTGGCGCAAGTAGTGTGGTGATAAGTGCTTCTTATGGCTATTGGAATTGGTGTTACAGGAATTGGTGTTCCTGTATCCATGTCTCATTTTAATTTGGAAAAAATCTTGACTTGAATGCCGCATATTGAGGATAATGGAGACTATGCAGAAAGTTTTTGTATACAGTTGTATGGAATATGGAACATTAAATTATCTTTTTTTCCTTTTCTGTGATGAAGTGATTGTTTTACTGTATGGTGGTCTACTTTCTGCTTTAAAAACCTAGGGACCAGTTGCTGCCAACAGCTCAGGAACATTTCTGTGCCTTTGCTTGCTAGTGGTGTGATGCAGGAGGAAACCCTCCACTCCCTGCTGTCAGTAGGGTTTGCAGGAAGTGCTATGGACTTGCTTAAAGTTACTTTACACAGTAACTTCAACAGCTCTTGGCCTGATATCTCCACTTCCTTGAGGGCATCTTGTCCTTTTTCTTACTGTTTCCAACCCCTCAACCTTTTGGTTTCAGCTGATGTGCTGTAGCTCTGTGTATTTTGAATTGTGTTCATATTCTGGCTCTCAAGATGTGTTGCTATAATCGAGGGCAATTTTAATCCTTTTGTTAACCAAGGAAACAAGATCAGAAACATGTAATTGTATCACACTGCAGTTTATAAAAGAGAAATTATCAGATTAGGATTCATAGGATGGTTTTTTGAAACATATTTCCTTCCACTTTATTTCTCCTTTATTAGAAATCTGAAAATTATACTTTTGCAGAAAGTTTGAGCACAGAAATAAAGTCAGTGAAATGCAGGAGCTGAAGAAGCAGGAGCAGCCTGTGTGGAGAAGCCATGCTGGCTCCCAGGAGAGTGGTGTTCCTGGAGACTGGTTCTACCCTGGCTAGTTGTGATCCAAAGTGATGGAAGCCCATTGGCACATTGCTGCAAACTGCTGGATTTTTGGATTTTTTCCTAAAATCTTTGAATAAGAGTATGAGGAGAAGAAATCCAATCCAGGTCACGTGTGTATCTGTGGATAATGATCCTCAGCAACACAGTCTCAGGGGATAAATCTGTTTTTTATGAATGAGCACCTGTTGCTCTTCATGGAAGCGATAATCCTGGAGCAGCTGCTGGTCAGGACCAGTGGTATTAGCTCTTGGCCCTGCTTTAGCACAGTGTGTTTCAGCCCCATGTGTGGACTCACCGGTCTGCTTTGTGGTAAACACAGGCAGCCCTTGGATCACGAGGGCTGACAAATGGAAAGTCACAGAAGGCTCCTTGTTGTAGCCCTACATAAGTTCCTTTGCCCACTCGAGAAGGCATCACTGCAGAGCTCAGTCACCCTCCATGCTGCCCTAGGCCGTGCCTGCTCCTGTCCTTCCAGCCTCTCTGGAGCACAGAAACCCCCACAATGTTGTAAAGTGAAGAAAGGGGTATGTTTCTGTTTCTTGGACCTCATTTTTAGAATGTTACAGAATAGAAAATTGCTGAACTGTGGTTGTGCTGCTTCTCTCATGTGCTGAATTGGCACTGATGGAGACAGGACTCCAGGAGGTTCTGATTTAACAGGAGCTCAGAAGCCTGGTGGCACGGATGAACCCTTTAAAACCTGTTTTTAGACTGGAAATACTGAAGACTGACAATGTAGTGTTTTGGGATCAGTCTTTTCCCATCTTTCTCTGTAATGCCAACTAAATGGCTGTTTTGTGTGCAGAATGTTTGCATAAAATGAGGGAAAAAACCCAAACTCACAACATTTTAAGCTCTTATAAAATCCAGTGTAAGCACAGAGATTTCTGTGTAATTACAGGGGCTTGTTTCTGAAACAAATAATGTTTTTTCCTGTATCTTTCTTTCTTCCTCTTAAAGTGCCTGCAGATGACTTTGTGAAATGCAATTGCCCTTACAAGGGCTGTGTAACTTCTTGGTAATGTCATTTATGTAGACCCAGGTGGCTTCTGTATTTCAGTGATTTCATTTGAAAGAATTGGGCTGATAAGCCTGAGGTCAGATCCACCATTTCTATACCTATGCAGAGGTCTGAAATTGTGTGGCTTATGTAAGCAGACATGGGTATTGGCAAGCAGAAAATCAGAGGGTTCTGCTTCACTGACCACTGCTTCTTATAATTTGCATTTTGTGGAAAGTACCACGTACATATGTATGTGTGCAAATGCTGAGAGAGTATGTATGTATACACGTGTGTGCACATGCACACCCTCTCAGCATTGGTATCATAAAACTTCAGTTGCAGCCCTAGGCAAGCAGAGTTATCCTGAGCACTCCTAGAAGAAACTCTTGATTCCCAGAAAAATCTTTCCAGCCCCAGTGCAGGTCACATGGAAGCAGTGCCTATTAGTAAGAGCTGTGGCTTCTTCAGTTATCTAAAATCACAAAGCATGTCATAATTATCTGAAAGAAGAGATTAAAAATTCCTTTGCTGTTTTCCTTCTCTCCCTACTATCTCTACTTCTCTTTTTCATCTGTCTTAGGATGTGTCTGTGTACTTAAAATTGTTGAAGGGCAGGGAAATTTGTGGTTTTGGTTTTTTTTTCAATCAGTCAGGATATTCCTTTAATGCACTAGAAATTACCATTTTTATCTATATTTATTGCAGTGTTTTCTGGAGGAGGAAAAGACAACTGGAACAGCAGTTGCCTCTTAGCTGTGTTAGATGGCTGCAGCCTAAAGCACACAGCTAGCTCTTGAGATGACCAGACATTTATTCATGCTTCAACTTCTTTCTGTTTAAAATACAAAAGATAATTTAAAAAAAAAATCTTTTTGTTCTGGCTTTTGCTGTTGTTCAAGTATCATTTGTCAAGCTCAAGCAAGCGTGGTAAATCCATTGGCAGAGGCTCATCCGGGCCCGCAGTGCAGCAGCAGCAGCACACTGAGCCCTGGGCCCAGGCCAGGTGCTTGGCCAGCCCAGAGGAGTTGATAAGTGTTGATAACCCAGTGGACAGTGGGGCAGCTTTCCACATTTGTTAAGGTATTGTATATGTTTATAGCAAAAAACGTAATTACAGTATTTTTAGGTGTGCAATACGTGCTACCAGCTGTATTAATTTTCTTTCCTCATCACTGCAGGTTTTCCGTTATTCCTCCTCTCAAAAGTCCCGATGAACTTCAGTGTTTCCATGACTCAGGATACAACATTTGTTAGTTTTTCTAAACATTTATCACAGTATCATGACCCCAATGATTGAGACAATATGCTTTGGAATATGCACAGACAGATAACTGTAAGCAATGCTCAGTTTATATCAGCAGAAAATAAAATTAGATTCCTAGTCGAGGCAATGGAGAGCCCCTTACACAGTGCACAGCCTTTCAGGAGCCATCTGTATGTCCTGTGCTGCTGCCCAGTGTGGGAACACCTGGCCTTGACAGGAAGGGCATCTCTTGCTGGACACAGCAAGACAAATTGCTGGCTGCATTTCCTGAGCCTGAGAAGTGATAGAAAGATGAAGCCACATTTCATAGAGCTTCTTCTGGGTCATTGTGGCTGTTTTCTGCAGAGGATAAGCCTTTGTCAGTTAGCACTGCTGCCATGAAGCGCAGGGATGTTCTTCTGCTGACTCCAATAGCAGCAGATCAAGCCCTGTCATGTTCGTAACAGCTGAGGCTCCTTTTTCCACCTCACTTCCCACTCTGGCAGCATCTGGTGAGCATCTGCATGCTCTGTGTTGAAGCCACAACAATGAGACTTCTGTTACATGGAGTATTTTGGGAGAGAAAGAGGCTGTGTGAAAATGATCCTGGGGGTAGCAGCTCATCCCAGCCTATTTCCCATCACCCTAGGGCTGGTGCTGCTGATGCAGTGATCTGCTGCCTGGTAAGGAAACTTGAGCAACTTTGTCACAACAGAAGTTAAACCTTGTAGAGGAAATAATTCTCTGGAGCTGTTTGTGGTCTCCTTAATGAGTGGGAGCTGGGATTTGGGCAAACTGCAGAAGTAGGACTGATGAAGTGGAACTTTTGCTGCCTTTCATCTCTCGTAGCTTATGATTCAACAGTGGCTTTTGCATTCAGTTATTTCATTTGGTCTCCTGCTGCAGCCAGGTTTGGAGACATATGTTGATTAAATTATTTAGTAGTAATAGATCTGAAGCACTCACATATAAATTTACTGGAATATTAAAGAAGTCAAATGCTATTCCATGTGGGAAATAATATTTGAGTAGATGATTCATAATAACATGAGCTCTTAAAACTTTCTCAGAATTGAGGGAGGGAAGGCAGTTTGTAAAAATGAACTTTAAATGTCAAGTTTATTGCTTTTGTTGTTAGTATTTATTGATGATAATAATATATACCATAATGGTGTTATGCAACCAAGTTACTTTTTCCAGTTAAGTGAAAGAGTTTAGTGTCTGATCAAAAAACAGACCCCCAAGGAAACCATTACAAGTCTATGTTAATGTTTGCAGTCATCCTCTTCCTTAATAACAGAAGTGGCTCAAAGCTGTTTAGGTGGGCAAATCAGGGGTAGTTTTTTTGTTGTTGGTTTTCCCCAGATCTTTCAGTAGAAATGCTTTAAGATGGAGAGTGAGGACTCCTGTCCCTGGATTGGCAGACGGCCTTTGCTGGTCACCTTGCTGCCCCCCATCCTCTCAGTGTCCTTGTACTCAATATGGGAGCGGGCACAGTCCGTGCCCACCCAGCCTCTTCCTAGTCCAGTGCTTAAGTTACAGGGGTTTTTTTCATACACATCAAAACTTACTCTAATTCAGCTTTTGAGTAGTCAGTAAGATTCCTACAGATAAATGGTTTTAACAAAGTCAGAACCAGAACAGACAAATACTGGTTTTACAGTGAAGGCTGAGCAATCCTACCGAAAGTTAAGGTATGACTGGTGATAAACCTGCTTGATGCCTTCATTCCCATTTACTGAATATTGGTAGATGTTGTGTTTTTAAAAGAGGAGGGAGTGGGCAGCCTGGATGAGGACTGTTCTGTTTGATCCTGGCAGCATGTGGGACCCAGGAGAGAAAGGAATGGCGGTTCCTTCCTCGAAAGCAGCCCTGTCTGTGCGGCCAAGAGGTGGGAGGCGGCCGGACACCAGCCAGAGGTGACCTCGAGCTCAGCAGGACTCGAGGGGCTGCCAGAAGGAACAGGAAGCTGATGCATGGCCAAGGTCTGTGTTTCTGAGGCAATGGAAGAAACAGCTTCTCTGTGGATGTGCTGGAGGAATTCGTTCCAGCCCAGAAAATGGCTGAGTGGATTAGCAGAAGGCGGGCCAGATGACAGGACCTCACTGCCGAAGCATGGCAGGAGGTTTCTTTACAAATCTTCTAACTTGAGTTGTATTACGTATGGGAGACAAATTTCATTATTTAACGTTTTCTTGGTCTAGTTTGTTCTGATGAAATGAGGCTTTGAAGACGGGTATTTCTGGGGTGCTTACTTTAGGGTAAAGGTTTCAGATGATCTTTCCCAAAATATTTGCAGACTTGCATGTCCTTTTTTTCTATTGCTCTCCAAATATTAAGGAGCAAATACATTTTTTAAACTCTCATTTCTGTGACTAGAATAACAAGCTGGAGAGAATGTATTTGCTCTAAATACTTGAGATCTGCAGCACTGGTGTGTGTATGTGATGAAGCAGTTGGATTCAGCTGGTTATGGTGAATATTACACAAGATGTAGCAAGGAAGGCATTTGACTGAGGTGACACTTGCTAATGAGTTTATAGCAGAGATTTGTCATGGGATTTAATGTCTATATGCTCGGGAGAGGAGGGTGGGATTTGAGAATGGAAAGTAGGCTGCATGGAGCACTGGAAAGGTCTGTGGTGGTGCTGTAATGAGGTAGAAAGTCATCACTGATGCAAAGAGAGGGTGTGGGGGGAAAGCTCTTGGCTGAAATTACATTTGACAGGTAAGCGCTTTCACCATACATCTAGAGAATAATAGAAAAAGTTTACTTGAAAACTCTTTACTTTTATAGTCTTAGGTAAACTTTGATTATGGGAGATCTGTCTGGAGCATTCAAGCACGTTGCTCTTCTCTGTCCACATCTCTGGGCTGTGTGAGGATGGGAGTACTCTCTCCTCATTTGCCCTGCCTGCAGAGGAACTGTCAACAGTAAAGAAGAAGATTCACTGGGGGAAAGTACAGCTAAATCTCTTGTAAACAGTGAAACTACCAATGCCTCTGTCACAAGGTTCTGGAGTCTGGAGACAGGTGGGGCAGCAGGAGCTGGTGCTGGTGGCTGCCTGTGTTGGGGTGGCTGTGCTGGCAGGGACAGTGTGCAGGGCTGTGTTGGGGTGGCTGGAGCTGGCGGCAGCTCATAGCACTCAGGCAACCTTTGGAGCAGGGAAAAAAGGAAGCTGGTTAGGGATAGAAAAATAAACAAGCAAAGTGGTTTGAAGCATTAAATATTTCCCTCACAGTAAGGGATTGAGCTCATAGTTTTCACTTGAAATAAAAAAACTCACTTGGAGTTTATTTGCAGAGCACAGTAAATACCTTGATTGATTTACAAAACAATGGAAAACTGAAGCTTCTCCACTGGCAGCAGCGTCCCCAGCATGGTGGTTCTCATGGCTGTGGGATCAGGCCATGGGGAGGGCAGGAGGTGGCACATTATGTCCTACAGCAGCTTTGGTGTGTGGTAGGAAAGGGACAGTGGAGTTGGGAACCAGCTCCTTTCCAATGCTCTTCATTGCTGGAGACTGCTCAGCATCTTGTATAGAAATATTTCTCTACAATTGTATTTCTGTATTTCTCACTCAAGATCTTTTATGTCACACCAGCCACAGGCCAAACCAGCAGCACCTCAAATACAGACAGAATGGACAAGGATGAGCCAAGGCTGCATAGGAAAGGAGATTTAGACAGTGGAGGAGAGGCATGCATAGCCAAAGCAGAAAATGGGGGAAGGAGGAAAGAATCAATAGTTCATTAGATTTATAGAATAGAAGAAAGAAAAAAGGGATCAATAGTTCATCTGCTCTGGAGACTCTGCTTGTGAGATGTGGGTGGTTAAGGACATGATGCAATAGCTTGTTATCAGCATATGGGAAAGAATGAAGAAGTAGAAATTAAGGGTAGCCAAATTGTAAAGTCTGGTTTGAGGGAGGGGATGCCCTTCAAAAGTTTGTTGGCAAATATGAAGTAATTCTTTGAGATTCTTCAGCCTTCCTTCACCAACACTGTCTGTGGCATGAACATCATTGCTCACAATTCTGCAGTTTTCAATTAGGATTTTAGTGAATGTGAGTTTTGTCTACAGGATTTGGCGTTGTGGTTTTAATAGTTTACAGCCCAAGTAAAAAGTAAATACTCTATTGTAACAGATTTCAGACATGGGTGTGAAATTTTCTACAAAATTAGCTCACTTATTTAACACATATGGACTAGAAGTAATGCAGTCATGCAGTTTCCATGATTATACTGTAGAGAAATAATAGCTCTGTACTATGAGGGTGTATTTTTAGAAAGAAGGTTGCAAACATGCAATGTTAGTTTGGACCGGCGCTTCACAGTGGATGTAAATAGCTTAAGTGTAAAGGGCTGCTTTTAGTACAGAGTAGCTATTTTCTGTGGGTTTATTAATTTCAAGGATTGTGTATTGGCCAGCATTAAATGCTGATGGTCTCACAAGGGCCCACAGAAGCACCTGTATAATAGCTGTGTGCACTGACATCTTCTCGTAACCAATAATTCTTTCTTGCCTTTAGGAATATCAGTTGGCTTAAGTATTCCTTCATGTTTCCTTGCTGTGCCTGAGGGAGAACAGTCAAGTTCTCCTGTGAGCTCTGCAACACAAGTTCCTGCAGTGTCTGTGAGAAGCAGAAGCAATCCCTTTGCCTACATGTGGCTCTGTAGGAGATGCAGCAGTTAACTATCCTTTGCTTTCAGATAAAATAGTGCAGCTCCCCTTTTTAATGGCTACAAATCATGGGAGCTTCAGAGTTCGAGTTCCCTGTAGCCCTCTTAGCTGAGTGTACTCTTGTCCATGCATGAATAATGTAGGACTTCATTGGCTTTAGTAAGATACAGTTAATTCTCTTGGTCTTTAAGGGTTTTTTTTCTCCCCCTGTTATTACTTAGCTGCCATCCTGTTGGAAGGGAATGAATCAACCGCAAGACTACAAATGCTGGTGAATGTAGGAGACAATAACATTATATGGGTAAAGCATCTCCAGAGTTCAAATTCTTCAGCAGAGATTTGTCTCTCCAGAGTTACTAAACATCTCTCTTGTGCTGTGGACACAGTTGGTTTACCAATATTCAGATAGTTTTGTGTGTGAAGCTTTATTAGATGCAGTGAAAGCCCCCGGGCGTTGCTGTGTGGGCAAGGTGGGCAGGGCAGAGCAGGGAGCTGCACACATCAGGCAGGAACTGCAGCTGGTCCCACCTGTTCTCCTGGCCTTGCCAGTGAGCCTGGCACTGAGGTGTTGGCAGGGTGCCCTTTGCAGTCCTGCTTCTACGTTTGGATACCATTTCTGAAGGTCAGGCAGCTGTTGGAACACAGATGCATCCTTCCTAGGATGGCTAGGGAAGAGAAACCTGTGTTCCTGTATTTGTTTATCCAGACAGAATATCCTTTTGAAAGTCTTACTTAAAGCTTAAATCTTTTTTCTCCTGTTTACCCAGCACAGCTGCTGGGAGAATTTTGGCATGGTCTGCTCATTTTAGCAACATGTTCTCTCCATGTTGAGTAGGTAAGGCAAAACTTGAAAAGGCAGGGATTGACAAAGCACCTGCTAAAACAGACTTCTCTTTATAATCTGTAATTCAAATGTTTACTTTAAAAGGAAATACTTTAGTTGGCAGGCTGTGAAGTGTGTGATGATAGCTGAGTAAGCCTCAGCCTATCTGGTTAACAGGAGGTAGAACCAGGTCGTGATATGTTGTGCTTTTTCTCAAGGCACAATTTTTCATCTGGTTAACTTGATGTGCTGACCCTTGTAAAGAATAACTGAAGCCTAACAAAATTGGTTTTGATTCATGGCAAGCTATAGCTGGACTGACAAATCAGGAACATTTGAAGTCTTTTGTGGTATCTAGTGACATTTATATACAGTCTTAAATAGTTGACAATAAGTGAGATTCATTGGTGTAACATGCTAACAGCTCAATGCTGTGTCTTAGTTCTTATTTATTCTAAAGTGAGAAAGGGAGGCCACTTACATAGTTTCACAGTACATGAGAAACATTTTAGAAAACAATAGGTGATGGTAAAAGTAACTTAGGCTGACAGCACTGTTATTTTCTTTGCTTAAGATATATTTCTTATAAAAGAAAAGTGGTATTGTAAGATAAGATTTAAAATCCACAGGTGCTGCATGTTATATGCAATATTTATCTGGTCTAAATTTTTGCAAGTTCTAACAATCATTTAATTGGTGCATAAATTACTTACATCTCTTGTTCTCCCTGACAGTGTTTCACTGAATTTTGTAAAGACTAATTACTGTCATCCCCAGTAGAGTTGTTCTTTTACATCAGCAATCATTCATAACTTACTAGGTGCCTGCAGCTACAAATCAGTCATTTAAACAACCCTGGGAAGTGTTTCACATTATCCAAGCCCATCTGGTAATGGAAGAAGCTAATAGTTCTAACCATATTATCAACTTGAAATCCAGCCATTTCAGAAGCATTGTAATTAGCAGTTCCCTCAGCCAGTGACACGACCCCGAGTGTGCACACGTGCCTCTCGTACAAAATGTAAACTAAAGGCCACAGCTTTGTTCAACCAACCAGGCAATTTCTGATGAAGTTTATACCTTGACACCCACCTTCTTGAACTATCCCTCTGTGTGGAGCAGGACAGTGACAGGCTTTAATTTGGGAAGCAGTCACTCATCCATCAGCTGAAGAGTCAGTGGGGCTGACTTCCAGGAGCAGGAGTCAGATGTGGCCAGCAAGAAGAGCCACCTGTCCTGTGTGCCCTGTGTCACCTGCCCAGCCCTGCCCCTGCTGCAGTGCTGGTGTTCTGGTGCTGCAGCCAGAGTGTGCCTGGAAGCTGCCAACCAACACAAGCACCACGTGCAGCCTGCTTGAAAGGCACATTTTGCATTGGTCCATGGTAATAGTGCGTATATTTTATAGCAGGAGTCAATTTAAAAATAAAAATAAAAAATTAATGAAAAAGGTGTGTTTTATTGGATTCCTCGGCCATCTATTCAAAACCAGTTTATTTTAAATGGCCTTTGAATGGAAAGCAACTAGAAGTTTATTGCAAAAATGCAAAGTAACTTTCCTGTAGGTCCTGTAGGAAACAATATTTATCTTCAGATTACAGCTGTATATTCGGTGTTTCATTTTCCAGTGCCTGTTGGAGTAATAAGAGGATAGAAAATAAAAATTTTTACTTATCCCTTTTCCAATTTACCCAGTCTATTTCTGGGTGTTGTAACTGACCTTTTGCTACTCTAATACTTGTCACAAGGGAAAGAAACTCAGCCTGCTCTAAGATGAGGCTCAATGAGGTAATGAGAGTGTATACTGCATCACTTAAAGTAGCAACATAGTAAACACAATGACCCTTTCATTTTGTTTTTTTCCAAGGCTTTTGTTCATCTGTCTGAAGACTTTGTTTTTCTGGGCTGAACAGTTGTAGCATCTTCTCTGTCCCCACACCTCCATTCCTATTCTACAAGTACCGAATGATAAAACTCCCATGGTCTGGCTGAGGAGGTTATTCTATAGTTCATTTCTGGTATTCATTTTGGATCACTTTTGTTTCCAAAGTTGTAGTATTTCCTGAGCAGTTGCTCTTCATGCTGAGAGCTGCCACATTTGATTTTTGTCGGTCCTATCATCTCCTCATTACTGCTTTCATTTTAACAAGCTTTGTAGTGTGAGTTCTTTTAATCTCCCCTCCCAGGCTGAATTTAGTCAATCTTAGATCAGACTTAAATGTTGTATTATTGCATACAAATGTTGGAACATTAGAACTGTACTAATGTAATGCAGTCATATACCATACACAATTTAATGGTTCTGCACCAGGAAACTGGATTAGGGAAGCTAAAGGCGGTTTTTTTTCTTGCTATGAACTGGAAGGAGCTGGAGATATGGCTGGGCTTTGCCTTGGAGTCACACTCCATAATTCACCACTGAGACACTTTGTGTGTCCATCCTCTTGGCATGTTTTGCTGCCCAGTTTCAAGCAAGCTATCTGTTATGCTTTCAGTATATTTCACAGTCACTTTTATTCGAATATCCTGAAAAGCTGCTTAAGGAAGAGATCTTTTTTGGGGCTCATAAGTCTGACTGTGTGGAATGAGTGATGTCTAGCTTCGCTCTTCAAGACTGAATGGTTTAATAATGGAATTAGGGCAGGCACATCCAAACCCGGAGTGCTGAGATGTCATTCCTGCCTGCGTGAACAGCCTCTGTGATTCCTTCCAGCTTGTCATGATAAACCAAAGTAAGATGACAGTATTCATCTTCTGAAAAATTAATTTGACAGGCACTTTTGTTTCTAAATTAGCATTTTTTTGTCAGCAGTCCCCAGGCTGGCTCTTGGTGCTGGCAAATGAGTAGCCTCGCCTCTTGGCTTATTAGCAGGAACTGCTGGCACTTAGGTGAGACATTTTCTTTTCATCTACTTTAGAAGAATGCTCCAAAGGCAGACCTTTTGGGGTTTTTGTAAAGCTTGGTTTGGTAATTGTGCTTCAAAGGCAAGGATGCTGACAGAGTGATGAAACTGTTGGTAAATAATTTAGGCCATGGTTGCCACTGGTTGTGGAACCACATTTTACCCTTTATGAGCAGTGACTGAGTTGAAGTGAAGGTGAAACTTTATTTTAGAGTAGAGAAAGCTGCAGTGAGTCAAGCTGTGGTGGTGGCTCATGGTTGCTGTTCCTGGCTTTCCTGCCCTGCAGCAGGACAGGCAGGCACAGCATGTGTGTTGCTGGGCAAGGAGGTAGTGGGGTGTTACTGGGGTTCACACCGTTCCCGGAGCCCTTGCTCCCTCCTTCCGTGCAGGACAAGGTGGTTTCACGATTTGCTCACTTTGGGTATGTCCGTTCTGTCCCAGAAAGGTGCTGTGTGTGAGCTAAGTGAATGGCCCAGGCTAAGCACAGTAAACACTGTAGCTCCTCTGTAAGTGACCAGATGTTACAGTTCATTTGTCCAGCTTAGATATTGTTGCATCTCTTCTGCATTCTTGAAAAATAAAGAAGTATTTAGTTCACTCATTTTTATTGGTAACCAGGAAGAAACAAGCATGTGATTTAATGCACTGTCTCCCTCCCTGTTCCTCCCAGGCACAGCTGATTTGTTTTCAGAACTCCTCTCTTTGTTATTGCTTTTAACTGAGCAAATTTCATTTCATGGAGGAGGCAGGTGCTCATTCTGTAAATATCTTTATAATTTTCTTCACTGTGTGAAAACTGCTGTAATGGAAGCCGGCCTGGCAGAAAGGTCACCTCCTTTGAATGATTTGGTGTCTCAGTTTTGGAGACAAATTTCAGGAAAAATGCCCTGGAATGAGCATTTCGTCTAAGGAGAAAGGGCTTCAATAACTCCCTTTTTTTCTGCCAGTGAGAGAAATTGATACCAGCGGGTGAAAGTGTGAGAAAAAAGAACTGTTTATTAACAGGAAAAAAAAAGCCCAAGAATTTGCATGATGAACTGACCAAAACCCCCACGCCCTGTCTCCCTGTGCTGTCGGTGGGAAAGAGGGAGGGGCTGGGGAGAAAAAGGTGTTTTAAAGGCTTAGTTTACTTCTCATTATCCTCCACTGACTCTGCTAATAATAAATTTACCTTAAGAAAAAGGAGGAGGGTTTAGATGGGAACACTTAAAATTTCTTGGCAGATGCTTACTGCTAGGGAAGCCTAGGGTTTTTTTCTCTTTCCTTCTGGGAGTGAGAGATTTCAAGGAGGAAATGGCAGATCTGGGTTCCTGAGAGTGGTTTCTGAAGGCAAACTCAGGGAGCTGCCTCATTTACATTGCAGACCACATCCTTGAGAAAATGTAGCCTGGGCTTCTCACCTGGAGGCTGGCTGGGGCTTCTGGGAAGGAGCCCCAGCTGTCTGACCAGGGTGGCTCCCCAGTTCGTAGAGGAGCAGTAAGAAACAGCCTTTTTCTCCTTGGATAAAATGGAGTCGCAGAGGTGCAACTAGAAATGTAAATTACTGTTCCTGAAACCCAGGAGTAAAGACCTACGTAAGATTTAAACTGTTCTGGCGCTGCATGAGCAGTGCTATTTTGCTCTTATCAGATACACTTCAGAGTTGTGATGTTTGAAATTCTCACAAATGGTAGATGCAGAGGGTCATGCTATTTATTACATTAAAGAAACAAATGAATTTACAGCACTGTGTATTGTTTATGACACTTGGGAGAATAATAATTGTTTAAATTTCAGATAACAAATCTTACTTTTACATTCTTCTGAGCTTCCCAAAAATGTGGCTGACTGCTTCCAGTAGGCAGTTTCACTGAGGCTCTGCAGGGTTAAAACCATACCCCATGTTAGATCTTCAGAGCACAGCTTGCACAGAGGAATCCTCAAAAGAGTTGGAGGCTCCAGAGAGCTGCTGGCTTGCTTACTTTTTGTTTTCTTTGTCATTCTTTCAACTCCCCGGCTTTGTGGGCTCTAGATTACTTTGTGTGTGCAAATATAATTAGTTTAAATGTCAATGCTAAGGTTTTAGTAATGGGTTGGAAATTCATTATGGACATGTTCCATCTGTGTGGCAATGGCTCTAGCTGTATATTAGCAGTGTGTTTGTTGTAACAGTTGTGTGTCTAATGGGCCATGCTGCCCAGGAGGGGTGTTTTGGGGAAACAGGAAAGCCAAAGCATGGCAGGTGTCGTCATGGCTACCTGTCAGCCCAAAATGATTTTGGCATTGACCTGTCTATGTGGTGATGTTTGCCTTCATTTTCTCTGAACTGCAGCTTTGGCCTGGGTAGGCAATGGAAAAGAAAGGCCAAACCCCAGAACTGTGACTCTGAAATGGGTTTTCAGGAAGGAAACAGGCAGTAGCTGTTCAGAACAGCACTGAAATGCAGTGTCTGTAGGGAGCCATCAGCACCTGAGGGGTCACCAGGCATTGGGACCTTAGGAAAGACAGATATTCGAGTAGACTTGCTCTGAAGTACTTCTTCTCTAAATATTTTGTTACTACTGATAAATCCCCTCCCATTCCTTGCCATTCCCCCTCTGGTGCACTTGTCCTAAGAGGAGCCACAAGTCCTGGGCATGGTTGGAATTCTGGTGGGGAGTGGCACAGTTTAACTTTGGTAGCTCATGGAGGAACTGCATCCCTGCTGGCAAGAGCATGGCAGCAAGCTGAATCTTTCATCAAAACTGGGTAAGGCCCATAAGGAAAAACGTACATTTGCATATACTTGGGGAATAATCATTGGAAGCAAGGATTCAGTCCTGCTATGACTAATGAGCAACAGAAGAGGAATTTTGCAGCAGCAAAATTTTGAGACCTTTCCTATCAGTGGTAATTGCTAAATTCATGTGGATTATCCTAAGCATGAATTTGATGAAATTACAAGTGTCATGCACAACTGGCTTCTAAAATAATACGGGATGCTTCTAAGAGAGAAGTGGATGAAATGTTTTTTATTGGGAATGTGTTCACATGGTGCTGGAAGGTTACAAACACACTGTGCCCAGTCCTGGTCCAC
Source organism: Rhabdornis inornatus (assembly GCA_013397075.1). Classification (NCBI taxonomy): domain Eukaryota; kingdom Metazoa; phylum Chordata; class Aves; order Passeriformes; family Rhabdornithidae; genus Rhabdornis; species Rhabdornis inornatus. Next base: position 892,740 of record VWZS01010663.1, read on the forward strand.
ACTGGAAATCTGAAGAGCTGTGGTATCCTGTTGCTGCAGGGTGAGTGTTCTTTTTCGTGAGACCCTCAAGCAGTGATACAAGTTGCCCTCTATGAAGTTGGCTTGTTTCCAGGCATAGAAGTTCTTGCTCAAAGCTGAATGGGAGAGGGGTCCAGGAGTTTTGAAGAATTGTAATTTGGCTTTGTTGTTTTGAAGGGGAGAATGTCCTGGAAGGTCAGTTTTAATTGATGTTACCTACTAAGGAGGAGGCAGTGAGGAATAATATACAGTCCTGCTTTTGTCTTTGGAAGATACATCAATAAAGGAAAAAAAAAACAACAAACTAAAACATTGCCCTTTTTACTTATCTGGAAAGTTACCTTAGAGACAGTGAAATGCATATTTCAATTGTTACCAAGATCCCAAATATCCAAAACCCAGAATTCTAGTTTTGTGTCAGTAAATAAAAATTACAGTATACATGACAAAAATATTTCATTCAGAATATGAAATTCACGATATCAACATCCAAATATGTCATCATAGCAGAGATGATGAAAGCAGTGCATTGAACAGAAACACAGCGAAAGGGAAGTCTTTATTTTTCCTTTGTTCATTGACATTTTAACACTGGTGTTGGTGTGGTGCTGGCCACTCCCAAATTGCTTTTGTCTTTGTCCATTAGTAATCTCCTGCTCTCTCAACCTTCCCAGGCAGGGGATCAGCAGGAGGAAGGATGCCCTGCCTCCCTGGGAATGTCTGCAGAGGAGAGCAGGAGGGACAGGTAGTGGAGGGCTCCAGGTCTCCCGTCTGTCACTGCAGCACACACAGAGCTGCATTTTGAGTTCCCAGGAAGTGTCTGGATGGTCACTGCCTTTCTTTCCTCATCACCTCTTGAGCTGGAAGGTGCTTGGAAGGATAAAGTCAGCCCAGTTCTCTTTGCTTTGGTGCCACTTTGGTTTTTGCTCCTGTCTCCCAGCTCTGAAGGAAAGCATCTTCCTTGATGTGTTAGTCCTTCTTATTGAATAATTTTTTCCTGATTTTTGAAAGGACAAGGAGATGCAAACCCAGTCTCAGCACTTTGGGAAGTGGGATACATCCTGTTTTTTCCCTTTACTGCTGGTCTACAGTCTGCTTTGGGGTTGTGGGTTTAATTCTCTGTATGGTTGAATTGGTTTCTCCTCCTGAAGTAAAAGCATATCCAGAGTAAACAATGAACTAATGCCATGGGTTTAGAGGATGGGTTTGGAATGCTCCCCAGGAAGTCTGCTCTGCTTGGCTGTTCCCACACCTAAGAAGGATGGTTTTGAAAAGTTTTGTGCAGCTTTTTGTTCAGCATTGTCTACATGATTAACTTAATTAGTTAAGAAATATCCAAGACATCAGAATGGCCTGGGCATGTTCCTATGCCCGAGGAGCCAGTGTTTATCTCAAAATTCTGAGTACTTGTGAAAAAAAATCCAATTAATCTTACAGGCAGATTGACTTGGCAATCAGAAATAACTTGGCAACAGAGATAAAGTGAAATATATATACGGATGGGGGACCCCATTTAGCAGTATTTACCCTGGCAAAAATCCCTTTGGCTTTGTTGACAGTGCTGGTAGAGTCAAAAAGGCTGAAGTCGCCAGGGAGTAGAAGGAATTTGGTGGGAAGCCTTCTTTTGTGCTCTGTGTAATTCTGAATGTGCTTTTTTAATATGGGGGGGGTTTGTACTTTGGAATAATTACCAAATTAAAGAATTTAGGCTTGTAATTTAGCATTTCATCTGTTGCACCAATGTCACCTAGATTTTTAGCTAAAACAACTAAAATACTCTGTGCCTGATGTTTTCAGACCCACAGGTAGAAGGGCTTTTTCTTTTTAAACCCCAATTTACTGAGTTACACTGTTTGAGAGTAGGAGATTAGAAGATAGGGAAGGAGCCAGCTGATAAGACAGAAAATAAGACAAATAGTCTAACAGGTCAGAAGATTTGACTGAAAAAGAGAATGGAGTTATATATATAAACTCTAAAAATTATAAATATATGTTTATATCTGCCGCACAAGTTTAAAATGGGATTATATTTGTCTCTCACCTTTTTGGTTTTGTAATCTCATTAATAAAACCCTAAAAATTAGTGTTCAAAATAGGAGGCTGATAGTTGAGGAGTCTGTCCAGAATCTATTAAAACATAGTGGAAATTTAGCACTGAATTGATATTCCAGTACCTGAAAAAAACTAAAACACAAGTCCCCACTATTACTCTCATTGAAGAACTTACTGCGTGAGTTCAAAATTGATATTCCAAACTGTAAATAAAATGTCAAAAACCCCAAAAATGACCAAAAAACCCATCCCTGTTGTAGGGGCTGAAAATAGCCTCATTATGTTCAGTAAGCTGTGCTGTCTGCTTGGCACTGTAATGAACCAAGTAATTTATTGTGGGACCTCAGTATGGGCTTGCATAAACTCACTGTAGAAAACTGCTACCTGCATATTTACCAATGCCCAGATCAGAAAATAGACCCTAATGGAGCTAAAACCATGTTGAAAACAGTTTGTATTTTGTATTAAGAAATTATTGTACATCTGCTCAGGTTGTAGAATTCTAGAAATGGGGTTTTTTTTAATGATATTAATCACACACATGTAATAGTGAGCAGTAATTCAAGCTCCTGCCTGAATGTCTTCAGGAATCTGAAAGCACAAACATGTAGAAACGGTGATAAGGTTTTTCATATATATTCAGTTTCTTTCATTTTAGTTTATTTGCTATCAGCTGTATTAGTGGGTAGACGAGATTCCCTTTCCTAAAGAAGTCAGGTATGCAAGTACATAAAAGAATGAGTGAATTGCTCAGCCTTGATTTGTTGTTCCCAGATGCCTTTGTTTAATTGCCAGCCTCACAGACTGACTTTGGGACCTGAAATTCTAGATAAATCTTTCTTCACAGTAGCTTTCCTGCAGGCCAAATGATGCTTTCATTTACACCTGTGCAACTGCTGCCAGCTGGCAGCTGGGGCAGAGCGAGCTGGAGCAGGCTGTTTATGGACAGGGTGTGTTTGATAATGAGTCAGTGAGAAGCAATAAACACAGAGCACAGCCACACCACTCAGGGCTTCAGCTGTTCCTGGCTTTCTCCTCTTCTTCTCCTGGTCTTACACCAGTGCGGTCCTGTGCAGATGGTGGTCATAAAACCACAAGTGGGGACAGAAGGACCAAGCTGGAAGTGAAGCTGGAAGATAAGTGAGGAGGGGAGGGCTGGGGTTAACATCCCCCTGGTCATTCCCTGCTGCCCTCCCTGTTGTGCCTGAATTCAGTGGAACAACAAATGAGCACCCCTGGGGGACAGTCTTTGTGTGGAGTTTGAGAGATCCAAAGAAAATGTGTTGGCTGGATCTGTGGACTGCAGAGGACAGGGAGAAGTCGTGAGTGGTATTACACTGCAGGCCTGGTTCTCAAAATATATTAAGCAGTGTTGTAAGGAGTAGGCTGATGGATGTTTGGAGAATGGCAGCAGGTCCATCCCTGCTGCCACCCCCCTTTCAGCTGTTCTGGCCAGAGAAGACAGCTCAGAGGGGGCTCCTGCTGTCCATGTATCCAGGAGGACCAAGTACAGGAAAGAGTTGCTCAGTGATGCTGCTCTAGAGATGAAGAAATTCAGTGCCAGCGAAACTCAAGTTAGCTATCATATTCTAGGAATCCTGTATGAAATTCCACGGGGTGTTTCTGTGAGTTTTAATGTTTGTCCTCATATTGTATCCCCCTACCCCACATGCCTAGGAAGAAGAAAAGGCACTTCAGTGGGCAAACAATTCTGTAGCCCACCTAAACCACTCTGTAGCCCACCTACCCTCTCATTTCTCCCATCCCATCACTGGGTTTGTGCTGGTGCTGCAGAGGCTTGGGGGGTGGTAACACATCTCTTACAGTGGCTGTAGAATGCATAATATGGAAATCCTCTTTCCACACTCCTATTTCCCAGGAAATGGGTTTGTAAGATGACATGACTGGAGTGCTGATTGTAGGTGGGGCAAATGGATGTGACATTTCAGACAGAGCTTTGCCAGCGTTGAAAGATGGTAACAAGAGTTTGTGATTGAGAAGAGCTGCACAGTGGTGAGTGGAGGCAGCCCCGTGTGCTTTATCTGTGCTATGAGACTGCATTTGTGTTCAAACTGAATGCTTTAGAAATGTGTTCAGAGAGCATCAGCTGTGTTTGCATGCCAGGCAAAATGATGAATCCTAAATTCGGTATGAAAATAATTCAGATCATCTCCAGTACCCATTTTCTGCTGGTGAAGATTATGGTACTTAAGAAAAAAGATCACTTTGAACAAGTCCAAAATATAAATGGTACTAAACTAATGGGATCAAATTCATTATATTGAGCTTAATTGCAACTTCATGGCTCCAGATTTATTCCAATGTAATTCTGTTAATACCAAAACTAGAATAATAAAGTGTTGAGTCAGGTCTATTGTTTGTAAATCTCCACTAGAGATCATTAGCTTGTATACAATTGCATTAAAGTTTCAATGACATGCTGCTGTAATTTTTTTGCTTGGTTTGAGAAAATCTGCATATGTTGGAGCCTCTGGGTAATTTAAATTGAAGTAGTTGAGAAAATGTCATGTAACAATGATATGAGGAATGCAGTCAAATATTATCTTAAACAGCTCAGCACAATTTGTAGTAATACATTAGTTGAGTCATCAGTTCTGTTACCCTGTCAATATGGTGAAACTTTAAAGAAAGCTGTAGTGCGGTGCAAAAGATGCTTTGAATCAATTTAATTGCTAACTAGGGTAAACAGCTTTGGTGTAATACTAGACAGGCATATAGAACACTGGTGAGAAGTTCCAGCTAAGAATGGAAGTTGTAAGCAGTGGAAATGTTGGATGGAGGTGTGTTATTTCAGTATGGTAGTGTGGAGAGATTGTGGTGAGGCTCCAGCATGCTCAGCATAGTACAAGAAAAGATGACAGGGAGTGTTTCACTGTCCTACATAATGAATATGTCACACAAAATGCAACAGGTAAAAAGAGGCCAATGGGAGAAGGACAGAGCAACCAGGGACCCGCTGGGTTCAGGACACAGTGCCAACATTTTGGTCCTTTGCGTGCTTCTCATTCATTCTCTTCCCTTTTCCCTCTCCCCCTCTCATTCTTGATTAGCTAACCCAAAATAAAAAATGTCTTTAAGAGCAGCTGTGAAAACATACAAGTTTGAACTTTAGGATATTTTAATCAGTATGATTAGGTTTCCCACCAAGAAATCTCCTCATCTGCTGTCAAGCTATTAAGGCAGAAATGTGTAAATGAGTTAAAGGAATTGGAAGAGGTTCACCAAAAATATCTTCGACTTCCTGCCCCCTTTCCTGAGCAATAAGGACTTGTTCACAGCCATAAAGGTGCTTATAGGTGTGAACCTATGCATGCTATTTTACATGCCCGTTTACGAAGCACATCTCATGAAGGGATAAAATGCAAGGAATTGTTTCAGCATATTTCAGTCAGGATGTTGCTCGCAGTTGTGCAGGTACCTGTCGCAATAATTGCCTGCAGTGGTTTGTCCTTGAATCCTGAACTTTCCTTCAACTTCTTCTGTTATTACTTTTTCTATAAATCTGTCCATAACCTCTGGACCACATTGTCTTTGAACTCCAGTGCATCTACTCAGTGAAATTCTCATCCAGGCTTTAATCTTCTCTCACCTTGATATATTTTAACTCCCCTCTTTATGGGCTAGCACACAAGTTGAATTTAATGGTGATAAATGTATTTCTGAGATTAAAAACTATAAAGTATACATTACAGATTAATCTGAGCCAAATCTCCATTGTCAACGTGGTGAATTTGGGGAAGCTGGATCAGGGAGGAGCCAAGGAGCCTGTGGTTGTAGCTTAGGCTCATCTCTGATGTCAAGCACATGGTTTTGTTTGTTGGTTTTAAAGAGTGTCTATTAATTTTTGGTCTCTTTGCTACCACAGAACATTTAAATCATCACTGAAGCAACTGTCTCAATTTACCTTCACATTGTGTTCAAGATCAAAGCTTGAGATGTGGAAATATCTGAGGGGAGGAAAAGAGCAAACAAATCAAGGCCAGAAAGGAAATCTTTCCAGCCCATCCTCCTGATTTGCATTATCCTGGTGCACATAGGGAATGAATTCATGTGTCCTTTCTCTTTCAGAAGGGAGTGGCCACTGGTTTTGCTTATGCTCTTTGTCACCATGCAATTTATCAAGATATGGCAACACAAGTTTATTGCACAGCTTGGCTGCATTTTTTTAAAAGGCACTTGTTTGCTGTTAAAATTCCTTATTATCTGACTGTTTTGCAGTTTCTGAATCAGATACAGCAGTACAATTTAGTAATCTAAATTGTAGAAATAGTGTAGTAAAATGTTCTAAAATATGAGTCATACCCTTGGTTTTGGTGGTGGAAATCGGATTATTATGATGCATATGTACATTTAAATTAGCAGTTGTAATTCAGAAAAAGATTTTCAGGTGAGTTTCCACAGTAAGGTGTGCTTGTAGATTTGGCTTGGGCCAGACTTCGTACTGTGCCTGTTCTTAATATGAAATGTGGTGGATCCACATTTCAAAAAATATGTGATCCTTTCAAAAAAGGGTGATCCACCCTTTTTTGGGTGGATCATAAACCTACCGCGAGGGTAAGAACTATCACAGACCACGGGGAGCTTCTCAGAGGGGTTGCTGCCGGTATAGATGTGTATGACTATAAATACAGCTTTCCTACAAATGTACACAGACAAATTACTTTTCCAAGAACACTCCTATAACCAATATGATTAAAAAAATGTATTGGCCTATGCTTAAGCCTACTAAATTGAAATCTTTAGGAGTGAATTTTAAGCCTGTGTTGAATTAATTGAATTTAGGCTCTGGTGTTCATGAGTCAGTATCAGTTGTCTGAGTCTTGTGTGTCTGCATCCCTGGAGATTACAAACTCTGAACTGCAAAAAAGACATTGCATGGAGCTGTGTATTTGTGCTTAAAGGACAGATTCTTTATCCAACCCATAACATGAGGTCACTGGTTTTGGGGCTTGGTTTTGGTTGTTTTCATTCTGCTCTGCTTTTCAACCGTTTTCTTCTCAAGAAAGCACAGCTGGAAAGCATTAACTGAAAACAAATGATGTTGCCGAATATCTGCTTGTTCACTGCTGCTTTTTCAGCTTAATTCTGCTAAATGCTGCTTGATTCAAGTTTTGAACTGCCGTTAACTGCATTTAACACTTAAAAGACAAACCTGTAAACCAATTCTCCCTTCCCAACCCAAGGTATGCAGAGGAGGATGGGAGGAGGGTTACCCTTGAGTGCTTCCCTCTGTTCAAGCTTTCTTGCCTTCCTTTCTCCCTTTAACATATTAAATTTCAAGTGCCGAATTTTTGTGGGATGCGGGTGAGCTCAAATACAGGGCGGTGTTTGTGTTGTTTCTGTATTTCACCTTCCCCACCGTGCCTGCTAAGAGCAAGGGGCGGGTGTGGACAGCACAAAGCTTTATTTGTGCTGGCAGACAACTGCTGGAGACAGTGTGTCCTTATCAGGCGTGCCTGATAACACAAAATCTGCCCATCTGCCACCCCTGCGCTTTGGAAGACACTGCTGAAGCTCCGGGCTGCCGGTGGAAGGCAGGGCTGGATGGATAAACCTGGAACTTAGGGAAAAATGACAGTGCTCTCCTGAAAATCACTGTGCCCTTTGGAACTGCAGAATTCCTGACAGAGGTGATTGCTCTGACCGTGATTTAAATACGATTTCTAAGGTGCTTCACTGGTTTAGGCTGCAGAGCTTAAAGACATCTGTGGGGAAAATAGATAAGTGTTATCCTTTGTCTGAGTTTCCATTGCTGTTAGGAGATTTATTAGCGTTTTTTATGGCTGGTCATAGCCTGTGTTCTTTAATATATTATTTGCAATTTCCTTCCTCTAGATTGTGCCATTTGAGGAGCACAACTCAAATTTTCCATCAGTTGCATCAGGGAAGCCATAAATATGTCATAGGGGTGTATTTATGTACCCTATTATGCGTTGGAAAGAATTTGGCCTGTCCTGTGTAAAATTAAAACAATAATTAGGCTTTGACACAAAGATTGGAAGGAAAACTCCTGGCTTACATATATTTGTGTGCTTACTGTGTGTGATAATTATTAAATGGTAGTTACAAATTTCTGCATACCCTAAATCATCCTAATGGAAACACTTAGGCCATGTTACCTCTTAGCAGGTGTCCTAATAACTGGAGGAGGGATGAAAATTGAGGAAAAAGAATTTAACAAAAGCGTTCTGCAGTATCGTGGGTACTCGGTGGGCACTCAGGTGCCCTGGTAGGGGACAGAGGATTGTCCTTCAGAGCAGGGAGACATCAGCTGAGTGCTGACAAGCCATGGAGAAGCTTTCCCTTCCTGCTTTAAGCATGTGAAAGTCCCACCAGGCCCAGTGTAAGACTGATGCTTTGTGTCAGTCATACTGGAGCACATTCCATGGCAAGGGATCAGTCTCGGGGGACACCATCCCTCTGAAGATCATGATGCTCAGTGATCTTGGCAAAGTATGAGATAGAAATGGAGCAATGAAAGGCAGTGCTGGGCAGAGCTGGAGTGCTGCTGACTTAAAGAGGTAGAGACTAGGGGGCAGAAAGGAGAAGAGGGCAATTGCCAGAAAGTACAGAAAATACAGAAAAAGTTAGGACTAGAGAAATGTCCTTCTCCTGTTTAGTGGTGTGCAGTCACATCTGTCTCTTGACACTGTTTTTGTTGTTGTTCTTTTTTGGGATTTTGGTTTTTTTTAATCTGACTTTAAAACTGCCTTTCAGCAGTTGGAAGCATAAATATGGATTGCTGACTATAAGTGCTTTTAATAAGTTTGAGGCTAAAACTATCAAAATATAAGGTAGCTCGGTGTCTTAGGTATGTATGTATATAAAATAACTAAAACCAAAATTTCTTAAGTTCTGGTGACATCAGTTCTTGTGAAAACTTCTTGTGTCTTTCACCCAGCTTTAATTTTGCTGATTGTGGTTCCCCCTCCCAGTTATTTCTGCTTTTATAACATGAGATAAAAATACATTCTTTATAGATTAATGGAAGCCATGAACATGAGGTGCTGTTAGAGCTTTACAAATTTATTTTTAAAAATACCATCGTCATTTGGCAAATAAGTGTTGTCTGCTAAGAGCTGCTCTTTTGTGTGAGCCTGTGTAACATTGCAGTTAATAACATTTAGTGTTATCAGCTGCTAGATGACTTTATCTCAACTACAAAAGCCTGTTTGCAGAGAGGAGGCAGCTTTGCTGGAGTGCCAGATTGTTAAATAACTGCAAGTTGCCAAAACTAAATGAACTTTTCAGCTGGTAATGATGTGCAAATTGCTCACAAAAATGTATGTGCACTGGAGGAATGCTTACAAGCAGGGGGTTGTGTCTGGTTGAAACGTTTCTTTGCCTTTGTCCTTAACCCAGCAGTGACACCATTAGAATGAATATATCTGTATGTATAATAACACAGTTATTTTGTGCTGTTAATAGCTGAATAGTTAATCAATAGCTATTTTAATTAACGTAATTAACCAAATATATATTTAAACAATTTTTCAGTTATTAGCTATTATGTTAAATAGCCATTTAAGCTATATTGTGGCCCTCTTGGTGAAATGCAGCTCTGGGTAAGAGGAGTGGCTGTGGTTGTGCTGCCAGTGTCCCCCTGGGTGTGACTATAGTGTATGGAAAGGAAGGTTTAAAGTGGGCCTTTTTTTAGGTGCTGATGCTACTGGCGCCAGAAGGGGAGACACAGGAATTAAACACTGACATGTCAATTAAGCAGTATTTTTAAAATTAATTTTTTCTTTTCTTGAAAAATAATTTTCTGTAATGTGGCAGATACAAGAAGCGACCTTTGGGTGAAGAGGTCTCAGTGTAAACTTCAATGAGAGGATGATGAGTTAAAGTGTGTCCAGGAAGGTGGCTGGGGTTGGCCCAGGAGTGGAGCTGTGTTACCCAAAAGCTGCAGTTTCTCTGCGGGTGCTGCTGCAGCCCAGAGGAAGCGCTGGGTTTCCTGTGCAAAGCTTGCTCTCCTGCCCTGCAGTGTCTCACCTTGGATTTCTCAGCCTGGTTGGGAATTTAGTACAAAGAGCCATTCTTGTGAATCATGTTTTCTTTGCAATTTTGCATTCCAGCTCAACAATTCATTCCTCCTTTTTTCGAATGGCAAGGACTTTACTGGAGTTCACATAACTTTGGAAAAACAGTTAGTTCAGGTTCTTCTGGGGGCCTTGAATGTTCTTGTTCCAATCCATTGGGGGTTGTTTTAAAAATGCAACTCTTGGTATACCTAATACGCATTAGAGTTAGTGAGATATTCTGACAAACAGTTAATATCCCTGAATTTAAAAGTTTTTCAAAGGTATTTTTCTTTAGTGAAGTTAAAGCTAATGATGTGACTTCAGAGTATTCATCTTCTCATCTCTTGCATTATTCGACTCTTCTCAGCAGTATTTATATGATCTCAAATGCAGACAGCATTTTGGAAATATGATTTGAATGTTTGAATGTGCTGTGGAGTGTTTTGGATCCATCAAGTCTGTGTTTTTTAGGTGGCATGGCAACATCCTCAGGTTGAACCAGTCCCTTCCCCTCTGGAAGAACTGAGTTATTCATGGTACTTTTATTCCTGCTTTGTAAAATATGTAGTAAAAATGTGAGATGTGGTGAAAGGGGAGTGCCAGCGTTTAGGTGCACAGCAAGTGGTTATTAATGGTATTAGGCTGCATGAAAAATGTCAGTCTTTAATTTTAGAGTTCTGCCTTTGTCCCATAAACTGTTTCAAAACTAAGATTATTTCTTTTTCTGAATTTAATTTTTATTCATTTAGGACTTTGCACAGTTACATACGCTTTTAACTTAAAATGTTGTTATTACAATTTTTTTCTCAAGTTCTTACAGTCAGCACCCCAGAAAAACATAATTTTTATTTAGTATTGTGGGACTAGCCTGTTCTGAATTTGTTGTAGGTTTGAGCTGCTTTCGGGTAGAATAAAAAGAATATAGTTCAATTTTCAAGTTGCAAAACACATTTAGTATGTACAATTTAGCAGCTGTTGCAAACACTTGAGGGTATTTTCTTCAGCATTTGAAAATTCCCTGTAGAAGTGAGACAGGAGACATTAATTTAGCATTTCAAGCTTGAAAAATAGTTCAACCTTTCCTTAAATTGTGTTTTGAAGTTTGGGATTAACACTGTGCCTGGCTGCACAGATGGTTACATTTTACATATTCCTTTGTCTAGGAAAAAAAAAGAGACCACATGGTCAGTTAATGACTTTAAACACTCCTAGTCCTCATTTTATGTCTTCCTAATGGGACCTCAGAGGCTGTGGGAAGATACTCAGAAAATTATTGTTTATCGTGTAAGATTTCTAAGATGTGTTGTATTCTGTGTCCCAGAACTCATGAGCTATTTTTGCTCCTGCTTATTAATCCTGGTTAATGAATTTTACAGCTTCGTCCCTTAAGATTTAACATCCATAATCCTGCTGTGGAAAAAAATGAAAACTAAGATCGTTGATGTAGAGAAAATGTTGCTTTATTAATGGAATGTGAGGGCTCTTATTTTGTAATTTTTAATAGGTAAAATTATCAATGAAGTGCATTGTCAAGAAGTAGACTCCATATCAAGTCACTGAAGTGGTTATATGCTAAAAAAGCTTTTTAGTCTTTCAGAATGCTTTCTAAGCTTTTTTGCAGCCACTTTGGTTCACTTGGTGAACCGAGGACGACACAAATCAAATGTGATGCTGGGATAAATGATGGAAAATCCATTACGTTGGTGGTGTGTCACCAGAGGCAGACAATTCTAGCGTATAAAACCAGTCCTTAACTGGATATTTTGTGCTTTGTAATGATTTTTTTTTCCCAAGTAGTTTTTAAAGTATCAGCTAACAGATTGATAGATTAGCACAGAATTATAGAATAAAGCCATGGAATGGTTTGGGTTAAAAGGGGCCTTAAAGGTCATCTGTTTCCACCCCCCTGCCATAAGGGAACACCTTCCACTAGGCAGAGTGTGTAAAACTGCACATGGCACATAAAGCAGATCTTGATAAAATCACTGAGTGCTGTACAGCATTGAGCACTTGTAAGCAATCTGTCAAGTTTATTAAATGTTATCAATATAGGCACAGTACTTTTTTCCCCTCCATTTGAAAGTGCAAGTAAGGATTTTAAGGCTACTGCTCTTTTATCATGTAAAGAAGAAAAGTTTCCTTTAATCTTTTAAGTTCTTACCCTTTTAAGCCAACACGTGCAACAAAATCCATCTGGTTGGAATTCTTAAAGATAGTAACTGGTACAAAACTTCACAGCTTTATTCCAGCTCCTGTGGCAAAAGGATTTCCAACACTGCAGTCACAGAGATGATTCTTGCTACTATGAGGTGGAAATTTTATGATGTTCCTGCAATTCTGTGTTAGCTTTGTGGGCCAGGATGGGATATGGGGGTGAGATGGTTTGAGATGCTGAGTCTCCAGTCTTAAATGTTATCAGCCAGGCATTTCTGGCAGATACTTAATTCACTTTGATCAAATTAAACTTCAGACATCTGAAGATGTTGTTTATATATTTCGGGGGTGTTTGTATGCATACATATGGGGACACACACTCTGCCTTCCAGTCAGCCAAATCCTCCTCCACTAATTTATTCACAGAGGAAAAGGTTATGTTTCCCCTAGATTTTCAAGGGTGTTTTGTTTAGTTTTTCTTCCAAGGGACTTCCTAGAAAGAAAGGCTAAGAGAGTGTTGCAGGAAAAGCACTGTTGGCTGAGAAGTTTGGTTACCCCTAAGTGCCATTTCCAGTTCCTAAGATGCAGAAGGAGCTGGGATGTAAAGGTCAGAAGTTGCCAGTGTAGTTCATGTTAGCACAACATGATGGATGTTGTGTTATAAACACAGTGGAAGCTCCCTGTCTTGTTTGAGATCTGGAAATCTCAGTAGTAACTTCTCATGCTTGGTAGAATGGCCTGAAGAGTGGTTTGGCATTATTATTTTAAACCTCACAGATACAGAAGCTCAGTGTGAAACCGAATGTGAAGCAGCCCCTTACTATGGGTGAAACGTGGAAAATTCTACCTTGGCTTCTATTGATTATCTTAATTGCCTCAAGATGCAAAGGTTTTCCCAATACCATTACTATCTTTATGACTGATCAATAGAATATGGAATCTCTGTTAATAAACAAAACACTGTCTGTAAATGGAGGTGCTGCAAAATTAACTCTTTTTTTTCTTTGTCCTGTTTTTCCAGCGGAACCCCTGCCTTTAATGGACTTGTGCCGAAGATCAATTCGTTTTGCTCTTGGCAGAGACCGCCTGCATGACATAGAAATTCTACCTTTGCCTCTGTCTCTGAAAAATTATTTACAGTACCAATAAGACATCTAGAACCCTCTGGCCTCACATTGGACTTCATCAATGCAAATGGCAGAAAATTGTTTACAGCAAAATATAAATCTTTGTGATGGACACTTAAGTGTTATTTAATTTTTAATATATATATTTTTTTCTGAACCAGTGAAAGCAGATCACTGTGGGGGACTACTAAAGAATGTGAAAACATTGATTTGATTGAGGTTCATGTGTTACCTGTTGCCTTTTGTGTTTACAGTCCTGAAGGCTATAATTCTCATCTCATACATTGATTGGTTTATCTTTGTTGCTTCTGGTAAATGCCAATAGAAAATCTGACCTGCAAGATTCACTGTCCTGCAGACAGATTTTTCAATATTATGATTTTCATTTTTCTTTCTCTCTCCTACACTTTACTCCGATAAATAAAAATAAATTAGCAAAGGAAGAGCCTTGACAGTAACTTCTGAAAAATATTTAAACCTTGGTATGCAGAGTTGTTGAGAGTTCTGTGTGTTCAGCACTCAACATAATTAGGCCTATAATGTCTAAAAGCTCTAATGTTTAAAAAAAACAGAGTATTTTCTAGAAGAAGAGAATGTGGTTTAAAAACGTGGGGGGAAACAAATAGTTTATGTGTCAGATCAATTTCTGGACTTGGTAACAGTAAGGTGCAGTTCGTTGTTTTCAAGACCAAATCTAGTCCCTCCAAAGTTCTGCAGTTTATAACAAAGTGTTCATTGTTCCAAGAGTTTAGGACATTCATAATTTAGGAAGCTTGTCACTTTTTTTTTTAAACAAATTTATAATTTTTATGTGGTATGAACTCAAAATACTTTGTTTTCTTTTTAATGTATGTGTGGTTATAATGTTTATTTATCTGTTTAGCGTCTGGAGTTCTCATTTAACTGTTTCCCATCTTGGGGTGACTTATTTTTTTTTTTCTCCAGCTCCATCTGAAATGTATCAGTTTTTCAGTCTCATCCCTTTTTTTTTTTAAGATGCTGCTTTCTTTTTGTGTTTCTTACATGTTTCAAGTAATCTGCCTGAATCAGTTATCTAGTTTTTAAACTGGAAGTTGTTGTTAGGGCAGAATGTCAAATGTGTAGACTGAGCTGCCTTCAGCATATTTTAATGTGAATTTACTGATGAGTGAGGAGAAAATTTCTAATAAAGTCTACTGTCCAAAGTAAAACTCCCATCTCCTTTGATGAAGTGTTAAAACTGCTCATAGTCCAGAGCTGAAGTTCAGCTCTTTGTGCAGCTTTGCACATGTTTCTATTTGGTTCTTCTGTGGGATTGCTGCTCTGGGCTCCTGTGTGAGAGACATGGCAGGCACTGGCCTGTCCCTGTCTTGATTTATCCCATGGGTTATGGCCATGCTCTTGCTTTCGGCACCATTCTGGGCAGGTTCCTCTGCACAAAACCTCACTTCTGTGCCAAGCTGTGCTTTGGGACTCGGTGCTTCTGAGGCAGGTTGGGGATCGACGGCTGTGCACTGATGATCCAGGCAAAACCACTGACCCACAGATGGCCCACAGTCACCCCTGGGAACAGAATTACAGTTCCAGCTGGAAAAGAGAAATGTGAGATACAACAACACAAGCAAGAGTGAAAGCAACAAGGGCAAGGTAACATAAGGACGTCAAGAGTTAAAAAACTAAAGTTTGACTGACTGGGCTTAACTGCAAACTTCATCATGGAATTATTTTTTTTTTTGGACTTGCTTTCACTTAGGGCGAGAGGCACATACTGCATTCCTTCCTTTAATCTTACAAAGGGAAAGAAACTACAGCAGTGATCCACAATGCTTCATATAAACCTTTTGTCTCAGTACATTGGAAGAAGGGGCTATAACAGTACAATAGTTCACACAAAAGGCAGAACAAAGGTGTGTCAAGTGATCTGTCATAAGCGAGGTAAGCAGCTGTTCAGGAATGGCAATTCTGGTAGACCTTATTTTTCCACCACCGAAGTCCCTGTTTGGTAAGCATTCCCTAAAATTAGTGTTCTACTGTGTGTAACTACAGACTTCATGTTCCTTTGAATAACTGCAGTGACACAACTGTTCTTTCACTTGACCCAGACCAACAGCTTTTTAATATTATGGTAGAGTAGGAATTGATATCATAAGATAAATTAATGGTGCTTCTATATGTTAATTAACCTTATTGCTTTACAATTGCGTTGGAATTTTAGTTGGTGCCCCTTCTGTGATGATTTCTCTAAACCAAACATCCTTATTTTCACTTTCAATTCTTTTTTCTAACACTTAGTGTCTTCCAAGGCATGATAGTTCTACAGGAATTATTATATTATTTTACTGTTTCCTAATTACGTGTTGTGATTCGGTGGATGGTAGATACACTCCCTCATATGGTATAAGGGCTGTGTTTTTGGGGATCAAAGTCTGTCTGATACATTTTTCTTGGTCTGTAGAAGCCCTGTAATGAGACTGCAGCATGGGGAATATTAATGATACTTCGGTGTTCTTCCTAACCATCCCTGTGCAAATGGATTCTCTTCTGAGAAGGTTTATAGGAACCACGGAGTACAGGTAAGGATGAATCAAGCATTGAGGCTAAACAAGTGGTCAGAGAATCTCCTCACAAAGAGTCCCAGGAAGAATCTCCTCTCTGCCATTGAGCTCCAGCCTGGGTGCTGTGTCCCTCACATTGATTCTCTAGGCTCCCTTTAGTGGAATGCAAACATTTACTGCCTGCTTCAGGAGGGAATTGAGCAGTAATTTATAAAGCGGCCATGCATTGGCTTTTGCCCAAATCAGAGGTCAAACACTAAGTTGTTACCTTCCTTCAACCAAAGCTGTTGAAACTTCTCAGAATCTCTATCCTGGCCACCTAAATTCAGGAAGATCCTTACCCAGAGGTCCACTCTGGGGAATATCTGACAGGGAGGGTGATCACTTACTACAAAGCGCACTACTTTGAGATTTGGAGTGAGATCTTCCTTGCCTTCATATTTTCAGTTTCCAGCCACTTCTGCCTTTCATCACATGAAAAAAACAGACAATCCATGTGATGGTTTTCAGCTTTCACTGTGTCCCTGTCCTGAGCAAAAGGAGTGCAGTTTCTCTAGACATGATGTGGAAGTGAATTTCAGAATCACAGAATACTCTGTGTTGGAAGGATTCACAAGGATCATTGTGTCTGACTCAAGTGAATGGCCCATATGGGGATGGAACCCACAGCCTTTTATACCCTGCTCTGACCAACTGAGCTCATCTCACACCCAGTGTTCCCGTGGCTGGTAAGCTCAGGGGGGCAGAAGCTCTGTAATGCAAAACACAGGAGTTTATTGGAAATATCTGAAGAAAAAGGGCACATGCCTGGGAGCTGCAACCGAATTGCAGCCTCTTTTGATGGGCACATGCTAATTATTGGCTTGCAAAAGGAAATATTTTACCTATTCTGCATTTGGTTCTCTAATGTGGCCTCTTCCTAGGACTTAATGATGGTTCAGAATCCCTTTTATTGTGACTGTGGTTAAGATATGTGGGAACATGTATCATAGCTTCTCTTTCCCTAGTGCCATTCTTCAGCCTTCTGCAGCTCATGTGAAGTTGGGGAATTGATTTATCCCCCTGGAGATGCTGCTCTGGTGATCACGATTCACAGATGCTATAACCTGAGTGACACACTCAGCTTTTACACTTACTGAAACTGTAATTTTGTAACATCTACATTTGGAGTGAAATTAGAGAAGCCCCTGCCCTTTAATATAGCAGCAGTCACACGTATCCTGCTACTAGGCTGACAGAGTCTGTTCTACAGAGGCTTTATTTCTGCCTCAGATTGAACCACTGGGGATGTGTTGAAATGTCTGCATTCTCATCCAGAGGCAATGTAGTACAATCTGTAGGGAAATCATGAAGTTTTATTTTAGTCTTTACATGTAGTCTTTCTGGTGCTCATGTTTTTATATGAACAGATAAACTCTTGCTGTTCAGGTAGGACCTAATTTTGGAGCAGTTTCTCAGTGTTTACTTGAAGCTGGAAAAGATGTTACAGAGCAGACATGTACAAATCATATGAGTGTTTTTGATAGTTATAAAAGAGCAGCAAGCCAGAAATGCTGCAAAATTTCCTTCTCATCTCCATTACAGTTGGTATTGTTAAACTATAACCATATGTTCTCCTGTCAGTGGCAGGCACTGCACAGCGAGCTCTGTATCAGCTCCAGCAGAGCTCATCCAGGTGCAATTCCCACTGACATCAGCAGGAGATCTGGCTGAGTCAGCACTGCTGCTTTTGGTTCCCATGTAAAGATCCCCAAACATTTCCAATACACTGTATTGAGCCATACTTTATTATATGTAAGCAATGTCAAGCAGATGGTTTCTGCAGCAGTTTCTCTAATTTGGCAAAACATGCTGGCAACTGTAGTTAGGTGAATGCTGTGAGAAAGTTGAATGAAAAAATGTGTCTCATTGAGGCTGAGAGCAGTGTTCAAAGGGGAAGCCAGACTTCTTGGTTCCTTGGTGATGGTTTTCCATTTATAAACCTTTAGAATCTCAGTGATTTTTATTCTGTATGCTTAAAGGCATGTAGGATCTTTATACACTCCTGTTTATCTCAAAAGAATATCTGGTGATCATGAAGTGGAAATCCCTCTGTTTGCTTGATTCAAAAATACATAAAAAACCCCTCTGTCCTCCTTGGGAAGTGTTCTCTGTAGATGTAGGGCAATGGGAAATATACAATACACACCAGCCTGGAGGCCCACCATG
Source organism: Rhabdornis inornatus (assembly GCA_013397075.1). Lineage (NCBI taxonomy): Eukaryota > Metazoa > Chordata > Aves > Passeriformes > Rhabdornithidae > Rhabdornis > Rhabdornis inornatus. Next base: position 910,875 of record VWZS01010663.1, read on the forward strand.
TCCTGGCTTTTTTCTTTTTTTTGAGGTAGCAGCTGTTGCTTCAGAGAAGACCTCAGTGTGTTCTGCAGACAGTGTCTAAAATTTAACATCTGCAACAAAGCTGAACCCTGCTGAAGGTATGTTAAAGCAAATTTGGATGCACTGTGGTGGGGGCAGAGAAGGATCAGAGCTTAGGAGAATAGTGTTTGCCTTGTTTTCTTTTTTTAGCCCCACTATAGAGTACAAGTAAATTCAGAGGGGAAAGGAATAAAGAAAAGTTACGCTTTCATCACCATCAGGTGTTTAGTGTCTTCCCCATTAAACCTTTGTTGCACAGCCTTAACAAGGCTCTACCACCCACTGCTTCAGAAGCCTCTGAATGCCTCTGGGCTCTGCAGTTGTGTGTAATAACACCCAATTACACATCTTGTCCTGTTAGACCTTAATTCATTAACTTCTAGGCAAAAAGCACAGCTGCTCTGTCATCATTGGCAGTGCTGCAGGAACATGTGGGGGTACCCAAAGCAGCTCCCATCCTCGGCAGAGACAGCCCAGCCCTTGGCAGAGCAGAGCTCAGTGCGGGGCAGCTCCTGTGCCAGGCTGCAGCAGGACAGCAGCACGAGGCTGAGCTCACATGGCTCTGCATTTCAGCTGGGAGGCAGCTTTGCAAATCCTGTTTAAAACACGTGTCAGGATCAGGTACTTGCAGGTTCATTTGTGTAGCTGTGAAACTTTGTAAGGTATATATAGGCTCTGATCTCTGCAGATGACAGGAGATGTAGAAGCAGAGCTCATGTTTTTAATAACTTTAACATATTAGGGGTGCTTACAGTGGAGACAAGTATGTTGGATTTTCATGTACTGTTTCTCTGCCTTTTGAAAGCTACACCACGAAAGGCAGATGTCTTCAGACTTCTAAGGAAAAGCAAACAAAACACATAAATGAGCTGATATTTTATTTCTCGTCTATGACAAATGCTACTGCCAGTTTCGAATTCCAGTCACAAGCCAGCATCACAGGCACTTAGCTGAGATCAGAATCTGCTCGGTGGTGCCTGTCTTGGTTTCCTCCATATTTACCTACTTTTTTTAAGAAGAAAAAGGTATTTTACAAAGTTACTCAAATTGCAAGCTTAACTTGAAAATGCACAATTCTAATGAATAAAATGCTTATAGCACACTTAAGACTTTATTAGCAGAGACACAAGAAACTGCTGCACAGATACCTGGGAAATTGGTGAATGTTTTTAATGGGAAAATGATTCAGCCTTTTCTCATTTTACTGAGAAAATCAGTTTGGCAAGTGCACTGCTTCTTACGTAGCAAAATATGAACAGCTGTAAGGCTGTGCAGTATTTCAGTATGTGCATTTGGAAGTGACTTCTCAACCATAGTAATGGTACTGTGACATTATTTTGGGGACTGAAGTGTTACTTTATTTGGAGGTTACTTTTAACTTTCAGGAATTAATAAGATTTGGATCCTTCTAAGCTATTCCATCAGGGCTTGTGTAGAGATGAACCAAACCAAAACCAAATTCCCCCCCATAAATTTAGCTACCTGGGTAAACCTGGCCTGGCATCAAGTACTGCTGGTATTAAAATGTTTCCGAAGTCCTACCATCTAATTGCATAAATAAACCCCCATTGGGAAAAGCCATCTAGAAAAGGAAAGGATGTTTTGAGTATTAAGTTGGAATTCATCTAAGAACTTCTGAAAGCCAAATTGTGCCAGAAACTTTTATGTTCTTGATTATTTGCTGATTCTCCCTCCACCCCTGCCTCTACCATTTCCTGTGTACATCAAAGACAGCAGTCCAATTTTTCCAATTTTTCATTGATCCGAGGTTTTCATGATACAAATAAAACCACCCAGTTCATTTATTCATCATTTCTAATCTTGCTGCATCTTTTACTTCACTGGTGTTTGACACTCAGGCTGTGTTTCCCAAGCTGAGCTTCATAAAAACCTACCTTGTAATTTCATTCTCCTCACCATCCACTTTGGGAAAGCATCTTTACTGTTCATAAAGTGAAGCATCTTCACTGTTCATGACTGTAAGAGCCCATTCAAAGGATGTTGGGACATGTCACATTGGTGGCTTGCTATTGAACTGACCTAATTAGTTTTTAATTTAATAACTGTCCAGTTATTAAGGTCAGTGCCCCCAAATGGCCTCATTCTGCACATATATACAAAAACACAAGTGACCATTCCTAATTTGCAGCTAATACACCTTTTGTCTTGTGTATTTGCCTTTATATGCAATTTCCCTTGACTCTTCTACAGGAGCCTCACTCTGGGGAACGGTGCTTCAGCCATCTGTGAGCCCAGTTGAATTTGCCTTCTCAGAAGGATCAGCAGTATTTTAAGTAAGAATTTGTTTTAGATCAAAGTTCTAAGTTCTAGTTCAAAGCTGTCACAAGCGTTGCACAAGATTGGAATAAATATGAATTTTAATAATACAGCTGCTTAATGCTGAGGTTTAAAACTCTGTGCTTCAGTTGCTCTCACATCATTAACCCTCCCCCACTAAGGAATGTTATACACAACTTTACTACCAGTGATTACTCTCACATAAAAATAAGAGAAATTAATCTATAGTTGTAATACAGAAACTTCCTCCTCTCTGAGATCCGTGACTTCCAGCTTCCTGCTGAATCTGAGCTGAGAAAAAGAATCTGGAGAGGCTGTTTCCATGCATTGCTTGATATTCCCATCCCCCACAGAAGTGGGAACAAATGGTTTTCATTGTCAAATAACTGATGATAAGTGGACAGCTGGGATAGGAACCTATCCCAGGGTGTTGTGTCTTGTGCACTAAAAGGTGAAATAAGTGTGTTTTTTTTCCCAGAACTTTATCTCTCTAGAAAGATCTCCTAAACATTTCTCTTCTGAACATGTGCATCCCATTGAGGGCATGAGGAGATGCTTCTAATCTTTTGAAACACCAGCCTTTTGGGTCAGGCAACTTTGTGACTTTGGAAAAGGAAGGACACTTTATATCATGCCCTCTTTTTATTTATTTTATCTTTAGTTAAGGCTTTAAAGTTCTGCTTGATTTATGGTTTTGGAATTTATTTGTAGAAATACAAAAATATTCCTTTTTTTTTCCTTTTCTGAGTTTCCTTATGAATCAAAAAGTTTTTATGGTCCTGCTATAATTACAGAAATTGGAGGATCAAAGGATGTGTTTTATGAGACCAGCTGAATGAAACTAAAGAGACACTTTCAGACACAGAAATGTTTCACTTAAATAGAAACACCAGTTTTCAAAATTAAATTCAGATAAAGAACTGTTTAAACCTGAACAGTTCTTAAGCTGCACAGAAATTTGAGAGTTGATAAGTGTTCTGGTTCTGTGCCCTGTTATGATTTTTCCCATTCCTGAACCACCAGCAACCTGAACCTCTTGTGTGTTCTGCTGAACCCACCTTTCCTCTCTCTAATGACTTACTGAAACTTCCCTCTCTGTTTTGCAGGTACAAACCTCTTTGATGATATAATTGATTAACTTGTGCAAGTTAAACTCGTATCACAAGTTTGAAGCTGTATTTTGCCTTGAGCATCAAAGCTTCAGCCTGCATATCCTGCAAGCTGGTTTAGAGTACAGCATTAGTCACATTAAAGATACTATCTTTGTAAATTCAATCCTGTATGTATCCTGCAGTAATGGTGTGTATGTTCACACCATCCCTCTTACAGAGAAGCTAACTAAAAAGAGCAGATGTCATATATTTAACCAAGATCTTTCCCATCCGTGGTTTTCCTGTTCAAAGAAAACAAAGATGAATGAGTTCTGAGAATTTAAGTCCTCTGCTGTTTGCACAGAGCTCCTTTTTTGAATGGTTTTATAGGCGTACTCCTACTCTGCTGTCATGCAGAAACATGGTAAGATTTTTTGGGGTGTGCTGTGTTTTCTTGTGTGGTGAGTAATGGGAACAAGTTGGGGCTGGGGCATTAAAAATCCTGGTGATGCTGACTGACAGGTGAGGCCGTGGAGGCATGAGCCAAGCCTGGGAATGCTGCTGAGCCTCTGCTTGCCCTTTCCCAGGTACATGCTGCTGATGGTGGCCCTGTGCCTTGCAGATTGCTCTGAAAGGGGGGAGCTCTCTGCTGGGCAGATGCACCTGGCCAGGTTCCTGGAGATGCTGCTATGCCTGCCTGATGAGACAAACATCAACTGGGCTTATTGCCAAAATAAAGTTTTCCTATAAACCCCAGCAATTTGGTCCCCAGGGCTTTGTCATTCAGTCTCTGCTTACATTGCTTTGGAGGGGCTTGATACCAAGGTGATGGTGCCAGGAGTGCACCTGTGTCTTTTTTCCCCACCTTTCTCTTCACATTGTGGGAAATAACTGGATTTTGGTTGTTTTCCACTGCAGTTCACTGCAGATCCCAAAAAATCCATCAGAGGAAAGATCAATCATTGCTCGTCCTTCCACCACCAGGTGAGAGTAGAGATGGCCATGTTTCAGAAGCCTAGTTTTGGAATATTTTATGGAATTGGACAAGTAGCTTTTACTTCTGGGGTTTCCACATTCTGTCCATGGCAGATCCAGTCTGTGCTTCAACTTAGTGCCACTCTTGAGCCCTCAGTCCGCAGGGAAATGAACATTTTGGGAAGTTCCTACAGCTTTACTTAATGGTTTGTGGATTATGATGATTTTCTGGAATTAGGCTATCCATCCTGACCTGTTTTCTTCCCACTCCCTGTCAGACTGTACCTGCAGGAAGGCTGAAGTGAGACCAAGATCTATAAAATCTATGACTCTCCCTGTCTCCCTGAGGCTGAAGCTGACAGAGTGGGAGATGCAAAAGGCTGGAAACTCCTTTTTTATCCCTTGAATCCCAAGACTTTTTAAGACTCTCCTTTCTTTGTGGCACCTCAGGGATACTTCCCAGTGCATTGGGCAGAGGAACCTGTTGTGTGTCAGCATGGGAACCATCAGGACATACCAAGAACAGCCAGAGATGTTGGGAAGAGATCTCCCTCTGGGCTGGAGTCAGAGATTAGGTCGGTGTAGTTCCTTGGGAACACTTCCAGAGGACCATACCCTTCGTGTTTTCCGGAATCCCACCATGGACACGGTGCAGTAAAATCTTGGTGGCCACAGTTCAGAACTAGCTCTTCCTGTTTCTGCCTGGCCTACCTATACTGGGCTTACCTTCTTATGGCTAGCCTTACCTAGAACTTCTGGGCTTTCTCTTGCCTATCACTGCATTTGCTTTCCCCTCACTGCTCTGGCCTTGCCTACCTCTCCATTGACTTGCCCACACTTAGTTTGCATTGCCTTGGAAGGCAAGCAAGAGAGTGGTAGGCGAGGCAAAGCAAAGAGATTGTAGGTAGGGTAAGGCAGGGGAGACATAGGCAAGGCAAGCAAAGCAAGGGTAGGCCAGGAAAAACTAAGCAAGGTGCTGAAGACAAGGCAAGGTGAAATAACTTGGAGTGCCTTTCCTCGGGAAACAAAGGACACAGTGTCAGTGTGGATGGAGCAGCTGTTAAGGTACCATGGGGAGGAATAGCCCAGCAAGACATTTCTGTCCTGGCCCCTTCTGAGTAGGAGCAATTGTTGGATGTATGCAATACTGGAGGCTTTATGCAACTTCTGCTTGCTAAATTCCTGAGGGAGAATGGCAATGCTTTTTCATGGGAAGGAAAGCACATAGCTGCAGTGTTGGGGGTGCAGGTAAAGTAGCTGCCTTGTGCAGGTCAAGGGTAGCAGCAACATTCTGTCCTGGTATATTTGTTGTGGAAGCACTGCCTTGATTTGTACAATTAGGGAGTCAGTATCCATCTTTGGAAGGTGATCTCCTGAAAGATTCAATTTGGCATGTGGTTTCTACTTCTCAGAGGTGGCCTTCTGAAATTCAGGCAGGACACTTCTTTTGGACAAGGTGAGCAGCTATGCTTAGTCTTGGTGTAGCTGATCTAGTGCAGGGTAATGCCCAGTAACAGTGTTCCGGCACATTTAAGGGATCAGTCCCTGGATGTTGTGCATTTTGGAGGAGAGAATGCCATTTCTTTTCAGATGGCCTTCTAGCTCCTCTCTTCGGCAAAGAAAGCAAGTTTGGATCTGCACTTTGGGTGGTCTTAGTGATTTTAAAGGCTTTTCCCAATAGGCAGTTCTCTGGGTTGGAGCTGTTGAACTTTCACAGGGAATGCAAAAGCCAAGCTCTTGAGCTTTTTGTCCTGACAGCTCCAGTGTGTGAACAGTCCCTGGTGCCCTTCTGTTTGGATCCTCACTTTGTGAGGCTGAAGGCTTAGGATGGTACTTAGAGCTGAGAAGGAAAGTGCTGATAGCAGGATGTGTGCGGTAGTTTGAAGGGTGCAGCTGAAGTTGCAGGCAGCAAGAGCTTTCTCAGCTGGCACTTCAGTGAGCTCACTTTAGTGAGCTCTGGTTTTGCCAGATGTTTTCAAGTTTGTGGCTGGACTCTGCAAGAGTGAAAAGCTTTGTTAGGGCAAAGGAGTTCGTGCTGCTGTTTTGAGTGTGGTGCAAAGAAGGGTTTGCACTTGCAAGAGGAAGATCAGCAAAATCTTTTTATCCTGACACAGTAGGTTTGAGAGCAGGGACATTTCCAACTTGGCTCTGTGCTTGGGGTGGTTTGGAGCCGGGCTCGGCTTCTTTTGCGAGTCAACATCACCATCGTGTGGTTGTTTCGATGAGCGCTGACAGTGCCTAGGACAAAGCCAAGCACTTTTCTGGCTTAGCCCCATTCGTGGAAGAGCTCTGCTGTGCATCCTGGCTCTTGGAGACTGACAGAATGGGATCCCGCATGTAGCAGGGAAGGAGGAAGAATAGTTTCATTGTTGGCTGTGCAGTTAATAGGCTGCGAAAGAAAAGGCAGTTGCAGAACGGCCCCTTTCTTTTAGAAGCTTTTCTGTGCCATCAGCTGCTCAACATGTAACTTGCACCCACTGGACTGCATCCAGCTCCCTGGATATCTGCACTTTGCTTCAAGCTCTACATACCATCTTACCCTCTCACTCTTGCAGATCCCAAAGCCTTCAAAACACCCAGCAGCTGCTCTCAAAGAAAAATTCTGAGAGCAAAAAGCCAGTGCTGGCCTTTATAGTCCCTTTACAGACTGTAAACTAGATGAAACACACAGGTGATGTGCACTTTCCTTCCCAACTGTATATATAGCATTCATCACATTCTCTCAAGGTGACAGTCCATGGCTAAAGTGAAGCATTTCCTGCTGTAGTTTGGACTGAGACATGTCCCAGGACAGAAAGCATTAGCTGAACTTTCCTCTTCCCTCTGAAACCTGATGCTCATAGTGCAATCACTTTCACACACGTTCAGTATCTCTGAGTCCAAGCAGCTGTATCTTACAGAGAAAGAGCTATCAGGACAGAAAGCATCCCTAAGTTACCTCTTCTCTTAGCAGCACTGAAATTGTATACAGCTTACTAGGACTACACACCTTCCTTCTCACATGTATGTGCTGTTGCAGTTTTCTCCTCTTGCAGATTTTTTCCAACGTTCAGCAGCTGCTTCCATACAAAAAAGACTCTAGAAGATAAAACAGCCTGCTGGGACAGAAACGTCCAATTTCTGGGTGCCCCTTTTGTGCAGTTACTGCCATGCTGGGAACAGATCCGGAGAGGGAGGGAGGAAGGTGGGGTGGAGCAATCTCCACAGCAACCCCCTGCCAGCCAAAAGACATCAGAATCTGAAAGTCAGTCCTGAGGATCATCTCCACTCTTGCAGTGCTTAAAAGTTGTCCGGTGTGGTTCATCTCAGCTGGGAATCTGAGCCCTGGCAAACTAATACCATAAAGCCCAGCCCCACTCAATTACCTGATGGTGATTCCCATGCTGCCCCCATGGCCTGCCAGACCCCTTTGCACGGTGCCTACCCCAACTGTCCACACCTGCCACTGGTGCTGTGGCTGCATGCACCCCCAAAATGTCTGTAATCCCCCTTCCTCAGTGGTCCCAGGAGGCCACTCATCTCAACACGTGAAAGGGACCGGACCACGCTCCCAGGCCCTGTGGCACCACCCCCACCAGTCCCTCTTCTCCTTGACAACTGTGAATATGGCACTGGCGTGCTGCCATTGGCATTCTCTGCACTACGTAACCCCAGCCCTCTCAGCCTGTCCTCACGGGGCAATGGCTCCACTTGCCTGATGGTCGTTGTGGCTCCTCTGGGCCCTCTGCAGCAGGGCTGTATGTTTCTTAGGCTCTGCGTCCTAGAGCTGGAGGCCGTACCCAGCTGGGGTGTCATGACAGCTGAGTAGAGCGGGATAATCCCCATTCTTGATCTGCTGGTCACACCACTCTGGATGCAGCCCAGATTATGATTGGATATCTGCACTGGGCAGAGGCATCACTGGTTGGAAACCACTCAAGTTGGACATCAAGCTCTAGACCACAAGACCTTGAGTGCCACCATCCATCCAATCCATGTGCACTGAGTGGACAAACCCCATAAAATCCACGTCACTCCTATTTAGAGGGAAGGATGCAAAGAGCAGGTCCAA
>VWZS01010664.1:2158-35750 GCA_013397075.1 Rhabdornis inornatus
AATCAGAAGTTTTGTTGTGTTTGATATCAAAACCCCCACAAACAAATCCTGCTGAGCCTGCTCTGCAAACATGCTGAATTCCTGAGGATGAAAGGCGAGGCAGGAAAAGGTCATGCCTATTAATTTCAATCCTTGTGCAAACCCAGCATATTCCACACTTGCCTTGTAAGATTTGTGGCATTTGGGTAAATACATTTGTATTCCTTTCATGCTATTTACAATCTCCACGCTCTGCATTGCTAAGTGCATTGCCAGGGGGATCTTTTGCAATGCTGATGCACCTCAGTTAATTCAAACACGATATTTTAGGTTTATAATTGACTATTTCCATCACATTGGCTCCATTTAAGTTGGTGAAATCCTATATAATTTGACAGGATTGTTGATAGGATTGGGCATTTTTATGCTTCCCACTATGAATTTGTATCTTGATATGGCAATGATCTGGCAAAGTCTGGTGATATTTGAAGGATTCAAATGGAATTGGGAAGATTTGAGAGGAGCAGGACATTCCCATCCCATTGACAGAGATCTTTGTGCAGCCACAGGATGGGGAGAGGAGCTCCTCATCCCACTGCCAGCCCTCTGCACATCCTCCTGTATTTCACTGAGAAAATAGGAAGAAAAAAAATCTTCTTTCATTTTAGGATAAAGCCCAGTCCTTGCTGAGCTTCTTCGTGGGTGCAGAGAGAAGAGAGAGCCCAGCCCAGGACAGTGTGAGATCAGCACATTCATCCAAAATGCAAAACCAGGCGCAGCTTTGGTGTCACCCACAGGGACAGAGAGCGTGCAGGGACACTCACAGGGACAGGACAGGACACCACAGCAGATTTCCCGGTGTTTCCTCACCGGTTTTGGCAATAAATCAATCCTGGGTGTGAGGATTTGCACAGAGATGGGTGAATTGGGTGTTTGTGGCAGCAGGGGAGCTGTGGGGGAAGGAGGTGACAGGAGATCAGTGTGGGATGAGTGTGGGGACTCCTGAGCCTGCAGAGTTTATAACCAGCTTTAATTTAATTAATAATCAGGGTTTATAACCAGGCTGAGATCAGTGACAGCACCACAGCAAGGCCATGGAACCAGGAATGTGGGGTGGGGGAAGCATCCATCGGTGATGTGTGAGCATCTCCTTGCTCACAGCCAGGATTTGTCACCTCCCTGTCCCTGTGATGAGAGAAGGGTCTGGAGTGTGCAGGACAGGAGGGACACACTGCACACAGCCAGGCTGGGACAGAGCTCAGGGGTGAGGTCAGGAGCTAATTAGGGATGGATGTGCAGCACTAATTATTTAAGTGGGCACTGATTAGTCGATGTTGAGTTCATCAGCTCGGTTTACACCAGGCGGGAGATGCTGCTGAGGAAAGGAGGAAGTGATGCTGAGAAAAAAACTGATGAGGAAATTATGCTGAGAAAATGCTGATGAGGAAAAGCTAATGAAGAAAGGATGCTGAGGAAATGCTGTGAGGAAAAGCTGCTGAGGAAATGAAGAAATGATGCTGAGGAAATGAGGAAATGATGCTGAGGAAATGATGCTGAGGAGATGGTGCTTAGGAAATGAGGAAATACTGCTGAGGAAATGATGATGCTGAGGAAATGAGGAAATGCTGCTGAAGATGTTTTCCTGCTTTTCCTGCACCAGGATTCAGTGCTGAGGGCTCTGTGAGCACAGGAAGGTGGAATAGGGGCTCATTCCTCACCCATGGCCTGTCCATCAGGGATGCTGCTGTGCTGGGAATGCTCTGTGAGCACAGGAAGGTGGAATAGGGGCTCATTCCTCACCCATGGCCTGTCCATCAAGGATGCTGCTGTGCTGGGAATGCTCTGTGAGCACAGGAAGGTGGAATAGGGGCTCATTCCTCACCCATGGCCCGTCCATCAGGGATGCTGCTGTGCTGGGAATGCTCTGTGAGCACGGGGAGGAGCAGCTGATTAAAGCACTAAAATGGAAATCGGAACGCTAATTACACCACTCCCTGACAGAACAGTATCAACAGCAATTTGTTGCTGCTCCATCTTCATTTCCTAAACACCAAGGCCACGCTCATTAATTAGGGATGTGCTGCAGGCAGCAGCACAAACAGAGCAGTTTTACTGGGGTGACTGTGCCCATTGATGTCAGTGTCATCCTGTGCCTGCAGAATTGGATGCCACATTACCTGGCTCTAATTGCAGCCCCATCAAACACATTCCCTGCCTGAACACAGCCCCCCAAGATCCAATCTGCCTTAGTTCTGCTGCAGAAAAATCCATGTGCATATGCATTCAGATCTGTTCGAGTACTATCTCGTTTTATTTTGAATTTTTCAGCATGAGCTTGCAGCTCTGAGCAGGTTCTCAGTTCAGGGCTGGAGGAGGGACTGGAATTGGTGAGGCTATGAGGGGTTTGGGGCTACATTATAAATCTAAAGTGCCTATGAATTAAACATTGATTTTTGACAGCTTTACTGACTGTCCTGTGAGCGAATCTCTGAGATCAATCAGTTTTCAGAGGTGAGTTCTCTTGCACAACCCCATAACCACAGACCAGCCCCATTAATTCATCCACAGAACCCTACTCTGTGGTATTTACACCTTGAACTCGCTCTGGAGCAAAAGCATTTACAGGCAGAGAGGTGCAATCCATCTGGGAAAAAACCCTTTTACCTCATCCAAAACCAGAATATGCCAGCAAGGACTGAGGCCTTTATACGAACTGAAAAAAATTTAGAATTTCTCTACAAAGTTAATATTCCTCCTGCTGAGCACATTCTGTCTCCTCCACTTTCCCCAATTTTAGAGCTGGATTGAAGTCTGAGTCCTTCACAGAAGTTTTATCCCCCTTCCACCAAAGGAAAACACAAATTTTGGGAGCAGAAGATCACAGCCAATTACAGCTTCATCACTGATGCTGCAGCTGGGAGGGGAAATCTTCCCAAATATCCAGGCACGGTGTAAAAGCCTTGTGAAAGCATTCAATTTGCAGCAAAATAGAGCTGGGAGTTTATAGAGGCACTGCAAAGCTGGAGAAGGTGATAGGAGAAGGAGCCAGACTTTTATTTGCATTATTTCATTCTTGTGCAAACCCAGCAAAATGTAGGATTGCCCCTGGGTGAAAGGAGCCTCAGCTGCAGATTGAGTGGAGAGTTTCTTTTTGAAAGATGCAGCTTTTACCTGTGGAGAATTTTAGCCCTGTTTAGTGTCAGCTCCTTTATTAGTAAAGCTCTCCCAGAGATTGAGCAGTCCTTTCAAAAGGAGGCAACTTTGATGGGGTTTACACCAAATTTCAGCTTCACTTGGCAGAGATGGGAACTTCAGTGACTTCTCACAAAGCCAAACTCTGAACATCCTTCATGTTTATGGTGGCTCTATGTTATTACATGTGCAAAAATAAAACAAAAATTGAGAAAATAACGATTTTTCCTCAATTGCAATTACACCATACTCTCCTGGAAGGAAAATCCAGAAAATGAACATCAAGATCACCTTCCAGGGACTAAATTCAGACAAGGTTTTGAGGCTGTATTAAATGTTAGACATGTGAGTATTGATTTTAATTAAACAAATGTGATACAGGAAGAGATCAAGGGCTCACCATTGCTCAGAGATAAATGAAACTCTTACTAAGGATAAAGTGCAAAATCCATTTTCTCCAGGAATTCCTGCAGCTTGCCTACAAAGGACCACAGGGATCCTTTGGAAGGAGAAGATTCTGCAGCTCAGCTGGAGCTGGAACACAAAACAAAGGATGTGGCAGAGTCTGAGTGATTCCCCAGGCAGGTCCAGACCCACAGAGAATAAAACAGCAAAAAAATTATTAAAAAAAAAAATAAAAGGAGAAAAAAACCCCTGAGAGCTGAAATTCTGCCAAAAAAAAAGGTGGAAGATGGCTACAGAACGTTTAAATAATGTGGGTTTTTGAATCAGCAAGGAGAGGTGCCAGCAAAAAGAAGAAACTCAGAGGGATTTCTTTTTTTTTTTCCATTCTTTTCCCAGACAATATCTTCTTCTCCAATTCTTGGTGTCTTTAAATAGTTTTCTTTGAAGCTGGGCAAAGCAGACTTGCCATGAACTGTAGCATAGAAATTTGAGGGATAGTGCTTGAAAATGAAATGTAAATGGGGTAAAGAAGGAAAAAGTTGTATTAAACTAATTATTTTTTATATTCTAAAAAAATTATCAGCTATGAACACATCTGCCACCAACCCTTCTACCCTTCCTTCCCCTTTTTCCTCAAAATAAAAATCACTTTTTCATTTACAAATAAATGAGTTTTATGCAGGTTCTGCTAGTTTATGCCTTGAATTCCCACAAATGTAGACAAATATTCCCACATCAGCTGGAAAAACTGCAGAGAATTCACCAACACAGTTAAAAATCAACCCAAAAATCAACAACAAAGATGCCTTGTCCCAGAGTGGAGTTGCATGAGGGTCAAGAAAGGTTTGGCCGTGTATAAAAGAGATTAATAAATGCATTTATCTCCAATATTAGCTGTAAATCTGATTAGACATGTCTGGGTTGTCATTTGGGTTTTTAATTTATTTTGTTTGTTTGTTTTGGTTTTGGTTTTTGTTGTTGTTGTTGTTTTGGTTTTTGTTGTTTTGTTTTTGTTTTTGTTTTTTTTGGTTGTTGTTGTTTGTTTGGGGTTTTTTTTGGTTTTTTTTGTTGTTTTTGTTTTTGTTTTGTTTTGTTTCTTGGGGGTTTTTGTTTGTTTTTTTGTGTTTTTTTTGTGGTTTTTTGTTTGTTTGGGGGTTTTTGGTTTTTTTTTGTTTTGTTTTTTTTTATTTTGGGGGTTTTTTTGGGTTTTTTTTAATGGCAGGAAATTAACCCAGAGATTCCTCTGCTGTTCCAGGAAAGTTGGAACCCGAAGCTGTGGCTCCACATTCTGCCTGTGCCTCCGACTTCCATTGCAAAAATTTCCAACATAATTGAATTCAAATAATGAATTATTTTTAAAAAATGCTTTATTAAGAGTGGTTTTATCTCCCAGCTTGTTCTTTGGAGGACCTGGGGGTGGCTGACCTGTATGAGAGGGTTTTTCATTGAGAAAAGACATTTTTTAGTGCTTTGGAAGAAGCCCTGAGGTTCCATCTGAGCTGAAGGGATGGAGAAATCTTAGAGAAATTCACTGGGTTTTAAACTGGAGGAGAAAGCACCTAAAAATACTGCAGCTCAACAAAAGAATCCTTCTTTTTTCAGTTGGAAAAATGGCCTTAAAGTGGAACAAATCTCAGCAAGGAGCAAGGTGAATCTCTTGGCCAAACGTTCAGGGAACAAAAGAGAAACAGAGCTGATGGAGCAGGGAGCCAGGCCATGGCAAGAGAAATAAAGAATAAAATCTGAGCAACCTGAAGATATTATGGCAAGAGGAATAAAGAATAAAATCTGAGCAACCTGGAGATATTATGGCAAGAGGAATAAAGAATAAAATCTGAGCAACCAGAGAAATGATGGCTGAGAAATTCATCAAAAAATCATCAAAATCACACAAAGAAATTAAAGAAAACTCTCAAGTTCAGAGCAATTTTGGTTCTAAACAGAACTGAGAACATCTGCTAAGTACTGAAACAACTTTTTATTTTGCCATAAAGAAATTATTTGTCATCCCAGCATTGTGTCTGTCTGTAAGAAACCAGGCTGGGAAAAACATCAGTGATATTTCTCATAGAACAGAAGAACAAGGAAAAGGATTCGGATCCATTCAGCCCAAATGCAACATTGGGCCACGTGCAGCACACGTTTCCTTATTGGAAAAAAAGGGGAAAAATTCCAAAGTCGAATTTGATTTCCCAAGGTGAGTTTGGGTAATCTGAACTGAGGTGTGTGGCAGGGTAGGCAGGCACTGCTAAAGGACACGGAAGTGGGAATGAGGAAATGACAGGAAATTTCCCAGCGTGTGTTAGCAGCCACAATGGGGGGTGATAAACCACATTTTGTTCTGTTTCCCAAATGCAGCATCTCAACAATTTTCCTCCAAACGACACTGAATTCTGGAGAAACCCACGTTTTCAGCTTGAGGGGAATGGCATCAAATCAAATACTGAGTTCTGCTGGAAATTGCCAGTTCCAAATGCAAATTGCTCTTTTGCTTTTCAGCCATTAAATGTAGCATTTTAACCCCAAATCCGTATGACTCCACAATTTTATTCACACACAAGCAGATGGTGTTTCAGTTGCAAATAAATGTGAATTCTCCTCAGGATGTTTCATTCCTAAATATAAAAAGAAGAAGAAGATGAAAAAAAAAATTCTAGAGTTTTAACTTGAGTTTGGACAGGGTGGGATGGAGCAGGAGGAAAATTTGTGTTTAAATTCTTGTCATGGTCTGGTTTTGCACACTCACAGAACAGACAATTCCCAAATTTTAATCCAGGAAAAGTTTCCCATCCACTCATTTTTGGAGCTGTTCCATCCCTTCCCTCGGTGTCTGTTCCAATGTTTAACCACTCCCCAGGGCAGGAATTTTTCCTGATACCCAACCTGCACCTGCCCTGGTGGAAGCTGAGGTGATTTTCCCTTGTCCTGTTCCTCAGATCTGAGGTTTCCCCTCTTCCCTTTGGAACCTGCACTCATTGTCCTGGGAAGAGCAGCTGGAGGGAGGAAACTGAATTCCACATCCCCTTTTCAGCCCCTTAATTTGTTTCTATTCCCCTTTTTCTCTTAGATACTTTGATTGAAATCCATTCAAAGAATTCCACCCCTAAATCCAGGTTCTATTCAGGCTCTGGGTGCACATTAGTCTGAATTAATCAGAGCCACCAACAGCGAAGAGTTTCTCGCTATTTTTGTCCCAACATGTTCTGAATAGATACAAATAATTTCATATAAATACAGATACACCCCTATGAATGGAGAAACACTTTTCATTAACCATGAATGGAGAAACACTTTTAAAATCCCTCTCATTTTGAGAAAACACCAGGTGTCATTTTACTTCCAGATGATTTTGTGCTGTCAGAGCTCTTTGCTGCCATGCAGTCACATTATTTTTGCAGATGATAGGACAGGCAGCATTTATCATCCCCTCCCCTCCTGAAATGCAGGAGACACAGACCCATCTATCTGCCCAGTCAGAGCACCAGTGCTGCATTTATTTATTTTGGGAACACTCCTTCCATCCCTCAAATTTAGCTTGTCTGGGAGAGGGGATCCTACCAGGGAAAAAAAGCTGCATTCAGATAGATGGGGACGATTCTGCACTGTGCATTTACACAAATGTCATTTTTTTATCAGTTAATTGGAGGCAGGCGTGGCCCAGTGTTTGCACGGCTTCGTGTTGATGGGAAAAAATGACAGCAGAACAAAAGTAGGTGACAAAGTGCATCATGAACCAATTAACAAATCTCACCCTGGTGCTCTGAGGGGAATGAAAGCCAGACCACTTGGAAATGATCCATTTTGATTGGGGGGAAGTTATTGGGAAGAGGATTTTTCCACCCTCTGAGGCAGTAACTCAGCCCTGGAAATGCCTGTAATGGCAAGAGTTCCTTGTGAAATCTCATTTTCCTGTAGGGACTGAGCACTCCGTGCTCCTTTTTCCTTTTGGAGACCCAGCGAGGCTGCAGGGATGTGGGAGCAGAGCAGGGATGCTCTGCCAGCCACTTCATCCCTGATGAAATTAAAAATTCAAATGAAAAAAATGAAATGAAAAAATTGCATTTAAAAAACGAAAATTTAAAAAAAAAAAGGTAAAACCCACCCTTTAATCACCTAAAATTTTGGTGCCATTACTACTCTGAGAATATTTTTTGTTGCATTCTTCACTAGGTAAAGAAAATAATTATATCAAAAAGATGGTGAAATCCTCCCTGATCGAGCTCTGCTGCTGCTCCTTTTAACAATGAAATGTTATTTTGGCAAGGGAATCACTCCTCTCCTGAAATTTTGGTTTTTTTTGAAATGATAAACACTCCCAAGGCTTTGGAACAATGAAGGAGCAAAGGCTTGTTTGAATCTCATTGTCTCCCAGTCAGAATTAAAAAGAGAAGCCACAGTTTTGTTATAGAAGTGTTTGCATTTTAACACAGTTCCCTTCTGTTCACCAGAGGGATCTGGGCATTAAAGTGCAGGAAAAAGTGAAAAAATTGGATTTTCCTTGGGTGAAATGTCCCAAACACACTCAGGTGACTTCTGAGGCTTAGCCAGCACCTCTGCACATTCCATGGGAGATGGTGAAGGGAAAAAAAAAATAAAAATTAACAAACTGAAGCTCTTTCAAAGATACTGTTGAAATATTCAAATAGAAAACAATGCAAGTCTTCAGGAGATAAAACAAATCATGGTCATTTCCCCAGGCTGGCTAACTGCACGTGTGAGAGACTGCTGAACAGAACAGCAAAATTAAGTTTTAATTAAAGATATGAGGCAGATGATGATAGTCATTGATAGAAATTGATAATTAAATAATGCTGTAATTATTATTAATTGCTTCCCTGGCTGTTCTTCTCTATCTGATAATTTTATTGAACTCTTCAGAATCTTTTTTTTTTTCTTTAGTCTGCTCATCTTTGAAGCCTTTCTGATGTTGCTGCTTCTCCAGCAAAACTCAGGAGCAAAACTTGCCCTTAATAAAAAAACCAACGAAGCAAAATTTAATTAAATTTCACTGGTGCCAACAGCATTAAAATGGAAACGAAGATTCAGATTCAAATCACCAGTTTAACAAAGCTCACATGCAAGTTGGAACTTAGACACCCAAAATCTTCAAACTATTCCTGGAAGCAGCAAGGAAATGGCGGAATAAATCGAGGGATGGATGAGGGCAGGATAGAAAGAGAAACTGAGATTTGTGGTGTTTCCCCCTTGGAAAAAATAAAGAGTTCCTTGTAGTTTTATCAATGGGTTTCTGAAGACTTTAATTCTGTTGTTTGAGAATATTTCTGATTCTCATAAACCTGAAGTTTAAGCAGCAGCATCCTTCAGTGCATGGTATTGTGTTGATAAAAAAGTAAATTAATAAATGTGTGATAAAACATCAATTAAAACATAAATCAATAAATTAAACACATGCACTGCTCCATTTCCCACACCAATACCTACGAGCCAGGGATATCTATGAAGAGGAAAAGGGGAATCCAAAGAATTTTTGCAATAAATTTATTCTTGGATCCAAATCTAACCCAGAATCAGCACTGAACACACAGAGGTGAATCTGGAGAACCCAGAGGAGCAGTTTGGGCTGAACTTTGCAATTATGTACAGAAAAATAATTCCTACAGCTCCATCTTTCTGTGTTCATTCTCTTTTACACAGGAATAATCCTGCACATCTATTGATGGTGTACCCATAAAAACAGAATATTGGTTGTAGTTCGTGCTATTTCTCTGTTACATAAAGATAAAATCTTATAAAAGAAAGGCCTTGTAAAATCAGCCATTGTTACTTCAGCTAAACTAACAGCTAGCCTAATAAGTTCCCATGAAAAAAAAATTGTGGGTGAGAATCAATTAGCATAACAATCTATTCTTATAGAAAAACAATTTGCACTTGTTAAAAAAAATTCTATCTGTATAAAACATCCACTTCTCGAGAGACAAGAATATAAACATATCTAAAAAGAAAAAAGTGTAACAGACGTATACACTAACCATTACCAACCAATAAACTTAGTTTCAAGAAATTACTAACAATTATCCTTCTGATAATCATATAAATATAAACTATGTGAATAAAAATTCAGCTATTCTGCATTAAACAAACAAACAAACTCCATTACAACATTCCTCCTCCCCTGATAAAACCAAAGCCAAGGAAAAAGCAAGAGAGGTTTTAACCACGAGCTCCCAATATATTTTTCACCACCTGAAAAACTTCCCTGGGGTTACAAGGCGGAGGCAGCAGGAGGAAAACCACGCTGTGTTTTATGTGCAGCAGTTTCCTCCTCCACAAAATTAACAGCGGATTTCACTCCATTTTTGCAGCAAGGGGAACCAAAACCCCTTTGGCACTGTTAAACCATTGCCCAGCTGTGTATTTAATCAGATTTATTGGATTTGCTGCGTGCTGAAATCAGTTTGTCATTGTCATTATCCAAGGAGGGGGCTGTGTTCATGAAAGGTGTTTCACCATCCGTGCCCTGATGGCAGAAATGCTGGCAAGGGCTGCCAGGATTCCTCCTGGCAGTGCAGAGCAGGAAAAATCCATTTTTATATTGGATTGTGTGTCAGGAGGAGCCAGCAGCAGCCACAGCCACACTGCTGTGTCCATCGTGGACATTAAATAACTTTTCCCATCGTTTTTTGCTGGAATATCCATCTGCTCTGAGTTAGGCACCCACTAAAGATTTCCTGGACAGAGAGGGCTCAGCCAAATCCCAGAGTTCTGAAGCTGAGAGGCTTTGGCAGTGGAAGGAAACCTGGGGGAATTGAACAGATTTTGTGGAGATTTTTTACAATTTTGTAGAGTTTTTGGTTGGAGAGCAGCCAGGCCAGTGCCCAGGTTGTGCTGGCAGGGCAGGGCTGGGATGGATCCTCACAGAGAGCTCCTCACCTTTAATCCAATGTCATTTAATCCAGCTCTTTGTTACACAGAGGTGAAACCTCAAAAAAAAAACAAACACAACCTTGTAAAACCAGGCCTTGTTAATCTGGCTGAGCTAAGGGCAAGCCTGAAAAGTTCCAGTGACAAGAGAATTGTGACAGTGAGGATCAGTTAGCATAAAAATCCATCCTTGTGGGAGACAAGTTCACACCTGTGGGGAGGGAAATTCTACCCAGAGAAACGTTGACTTTGCAGGAGACTGAATGTAAAAATGTCTGGAAAGGGAAAAGTTTGGTGGCCATGGACACAGCCACTGCCAACCTCCTGTCCTGCTCAGAGCAGCTCCCAAAGCCCTCAGCTTTGGTTTCTGCATCTCATTTCTTGGCAGGCTCTTGACCTTCTCCCACCAAAGCAAGGCAAGGTTTCACTTGCTGGATATAAAAAAAACCCAAACAAAAACCCCACAAACAAACAAACAAACAAACAAACAAACAAAAGCAAACAATCAAAAAAAACAACAACAACAACAACAAAAAAGCAAAAAAAACCACATTAAAAATCACCTGAAAAATATAAGCACCAATAAGAGAAATCAGAAGAGCATGTGATGGAAATAATTTCTTTCAAAGAAAAATGTGCTTTTCTTAAAATGAGACATTTCTGCCTCATAAATCAGCTGAGGACTGGCAGCTGCAGGCTGGTTTAGTGTCAAGTTTACAAGACAACCACAGTTAATGGCTTGGAAGAAATGAACTGAGCTCAGCAGAACTTTCTGAAGGACTCAATCAAACCCAACATTTGCTGCTTTAAGACAGGTGAAGTCGAAAAATAAAAGCAAAAAATTCACAAGAACCTTGAGGCACTTGAGGGATTTCCTGCAGCTCCAGCACAGCAGAGGAAGCACATTCAGGACCCAAGTTACAAATTTAATCCCCCAAAGAGGAGGGGTTGTCACTAAATCAGTCCCTGCTTAGGAGAAGTGGCTGCAGAGGTGATGGTGAGAAAGGATGGAATTTATTGATATTCATCTCTGCCTCTGTGCCCTTCTTTTCCTGCCTTCTGTTTTCCTCAGCTAATTCTGTCTCAGCCAGCCTGGCAGAGCTGATCAATTTTTGATAGGTGGTCATTTCTCCATCCAGCTCCTTTCCTTTCCCCAAGAGATAATTTGGTTTTAGCAGAATGAATTTTCCCCCCGTGAAAATGATGAGAGTTTCATCTGAAAATATTCAGATTTTTTTTTTCCCGTAACAAACTTTCTATATGCATGAAAAAAAACCTGCCTGGTCCGGATCTTCAAGGTTTTCAAAGATGAAAATGAACATCCCTTGCATTAATATTAATTTCTTCAATGGAAAGATCAGGCTCAACTTCTCAATGTCTGAGTATGCAAAACTACTCAGAGAGTCAGAGCTGGCCTATAAATACCTGGTATTTTATATTTATATTTTCTGCTATCCACCTCTCATACCCTGCAGGATTTTGGTTAACCCTTCACCATTTTCTCTGTGTATTTCTGGCATTCCTTGGGATTTTATTTCACTCTCCCTCTCCACAAAACGTTGCTATTTAAATCTTCCCTCCCAGACAGGGGTTAATGGAGGAATTCTGTACCCAACATTTTTCTCAGTCTGTTCAACATCTCAGCAATTAACCCCGGTTCAGGACAGCAGATATTGAGCAATTTGTTTCACATTTCCACTCAAAGTCTTTCTCCTGGGTGTCTGTCATGCTTTGAGGATTGTGCCTTAAATCCTAGAAGGGAGGACAGCTGTTTCCTAGACATAAAATTTGTACAAATCTGATTTTTTTCAGACAGATGCTGCTCCACACACCCCAGACGAGTCTGGAAACCAAACACCCTCTTCGAGGTGGCAGAATCACTCCAAAACTCTCAATTCCTCTGCTTTTGCCACCTTGAATTGAAACTGGAATAATTCCAAGGAGGCACGTGCAGTCATTGGAACTTCTTGTATAGAAATCAAAGGAAGATGCTGTAACTCCCCTTTGAAGTTTTACAGAATATTTAACCCTGGGGTGGTGGTTGCAGCACTGAGAAAGTGATTCCCAATGAATAATTTATCCGGTGGCTTTAATTTGGTTTCTTCCTTTCACAATATCTGTAATCAGATTGGGATTTTCTCTCATCCATTTGTTCCTTAAAACTGTTTCACAAATTAATTTAGCAATTGCTGGCAGTTTGCTGTAGCCCCAATTATCTGATTAGCACAGGAGAGCTTGAATTGTTTTGACAGTGGGAGTTTGGATAAAAGGTGGAATTTGGGAAGGTGAACACAGAGATGGCACCAAGGCTTTTCTCTCCAAATTAGAATCCACCTTTAGAAAAGAAAAACGCCATTAAATTCTAGAAGAGATATTTTCTAAACTTTCTGCAGAACTCTTTACAGCTCTGCCTCCTGAGCTGATACAGAGGCCAGGCCATTCCCAAAACTCTTCCAGAATTTTGTTTTTTTCCAGCAGCAGCTCCTGAGGGAGGCTCTGGGAGAGGATTTCAGGCATCAGCCCCAGAGCTCTCCCTGCTCCATTCCCAGAGGAACTGGAGAGGCAGCAGAAGGAAAACCAGGAATCTCCAGCAGCACCGAGAGGAAGAACCCCCAGGCTGCTCCATCCCTTTTTGCCCTTTCAAACTTTCACTTTTCAATGATTTTTTCACACTTCACCTTTCAATGATTTCTATCCAGAAACCACATTTTGCTGCAATTGTTCTCAAATTCAGGAACTCAGTGGGACTATTTTCACAAACAAGGGAGATGGGAATCACAACTTCCCTGATTTCTGCAGAAGTGACAAACCCCACGAGTTTGTTTGTCACGGATGGATTATTTCTGAAAAAAAACCCCTCAGAAAATCCAGAAAAATTATCAGCAACACGGAGCAGAACTTTTCTTTTTCCTGCAATGACCAAAGAGAACAAAACAAGGAGTGGAACAAACTCTGCAGTTCTCCCTCAGAATCCTTCCCAGGACTGACAATTTCATGGGTTTTGGTTCAAAAGCACGGAATTCCTCTGTGATTTTTCTCTGTTTTATTCCCAGTTATCCCAATTCTTACCCCACTTGTACTGAAATATCTGGTGTGGAAAACATTCCTGCAGAACATGGAATTGATATTAACATGAATTTGTTATTAAATATTGTTCATGGGCTCCGTGGGGTGAGGAGTGGCTGCTGTGCCCTGGATTTAGAGCAGTTCTTGGCTCCTTGGAGTTGTCAAAATGACTTTTTTATTATTATTATTTAAGTGTGGAGATCAGCTTTATTTCATGTCCCTGAGCAAGGCAAAAGCAGATTCTTCTCAGAGGAAAGGGCAGAAAGGAGAAATCTCTGAATCTAAAAATCTTTCATTCAAAAAATTCCAACCCTTAGTGAGAATATTCCACTGAAAAAGTTGGATTTTGGCTGAGACATCTGTGCTTGCATTCACATATTCAGCTTAAAAATATTCTTCAGTTTCATAGCCAGAAAATGAAATTTGTGACAGTTTAATTCTTTCCCTGGGAGGAGCAGAGAAGATCTCTGATGGCAAAGAACAGAACAGAGTCAAGTGTTTGTCCTGCTGTTGCCAATTCCAAATGACATGGAAGTAATCCCGAATTTAATACGCCAGAAATGTAAAATAATAATAATAATAATAATAATAATAGTAATAATAGCAATAATAATAATATCTAGGACAAGCATAGAATTTCTCCATGAATTGTTAAATATCGTTTTTAAGCAGTACTTCATGATCTACCTTCATTTAAGAGCTCATGGATCTTAAAATGAACTTTTGTGCTAATTGTGATCTTGGCCCCCTGTTAATCAGGCTCAGAATGCTCCAGAGGTTTTTGTAAATCTGCTCTGATTGCAAAATCAATACCAATGCTGTCTCTCTGTCAAAACTGGGATGGATTTCATCAATATCAAACTCAATGATATTTTATAATACAGAAATAACAAGTATTTTATTAACAAATCACTCCCTGCACCGTGCTGTAGAAAATGAGGATTTCCATGGAAAACTGGAGCTTTTTAACAAAGAGAAAAGTTTGGGTCTTTCTGAGCAAATCTGCAAAGTGTTCTGGGGCAGGACATGAACAGGAGTAAAGGAGCCCCTTGTGAGGTGCCTGTGAGCCCAGAACTCTCCAACATTTAGAGGGTAGTTCAAGGTGGAATTGTTCAGACAAAGCCAAGAAATTCAATTATGGATTAAACAGCCCATAAGTGAATAGAAAATAATTATTCTCTTAATTCTTTGTTTTAATATTAGCCTCAGAGTTCAATTTTGGTAGTTAATAGAGCAGAATAAATAGCATTTCTTTTATTATCAATACCCATTAAGAGAAGCAGACACTTTCTAGGAAGCAAATCTGCTGTTTCATTTTTCATTAATTCCCAAGCTGTAAATTTACTCTCTGTGTGCAAAATCCAGAAACCTCTCCAGCCATCAGTACAAGGCCAATACATGTATTTTTTAATATATATTTATATATATCCTTTCTCTCATGCCAGCACTCTCCAGATAAACACCTCACTGACTGACAGTTAGTAGGTGTCACTTTCTAATTTAAACCCCAATTTAAATTTACATTGTTGAAGAAAAGTATTACCTTTCATTCACTAATTACACTTAATTGGCTGGAAGATTTAAATGGCTCCAAACATTTCAGGCTGTTTGAGGTCTGAGAGAGTTCGAGCCTCCTCCTGGATCTTTAGAAATCAAAGTCAGCTTTTCCCACCTTTTTGCCTTAAAGCTGATGCAAAGAAATGGCTCCACAGGCAGGACGGGGGAATAATTCAGATTTTTTTTTTTTTGTGACATTACTGCACATCTGGCAGGACAGGGAGAAGGTTGAAATTGCCTGTGAGCAAACAGCAGGAGCAGCTCCCAGGGAAGGAGCAGGGACTGCACACAAATCAAGATTCCCATTCTCCTTTCACCCCAAAATTTCCTTTTCACTGGCAGTGCCCCCTTTCAGTGTTCAGCTCAGCACCTTTTCCTCCCTGCCCCCTCCTTTGCTCCAGGACATCCCAGCTTTGCTCCTCCTGTTAAAGCTTCCCAGAGCTTCCCTCTCCCTAGAAACCCCAAAATTCATAAATATCAGCCCACTGCTGCAAGACACAGCCCAGAAAGGGAAAATCTGGGTTTGGGGCAGCAAAGCAGCTCCAGGGCTGGGAATCCTCTGCCAGAGCTCTGGGGTTTGCCTTTCGGAGCAGCATCCTCCATCGGAGGCCTGGAGGATTGGGAATTTTTCTCATCAGCTCCAGTAATCAGCTGAGCTGAGCTTTGAACTCTGTTTGTTTGTGTTACAACCAATCCCTGGCTTTGTTCTTTCCCGTTCCAAGCCCTGCTTTGAACCCTGCTCCTTGTAGGATTTGGGTTCACGACTTATTCCTTCTAAAGCTCTTTTCTGAGTGGCTTTCTCCTGCCTAAGTTTGGAAAGGACCTCGAAGAATTTGGTCTCCATCACCTAAATAAACATTTATTGTCCACGGAGTTCTCTAAAACCCAGCCCAGAGCTCTGAGTGCCACGTTCAGCTTTTACCTGGACACCTCGAGGGAGGAAAAGGAGGAGAAAAGGGAGGAGGAAAAGGAAGAAGGAAAGGAAAAGGGGAAGGAGGAGAAAAGGAAGAAGAAAAGGAAAAGGAGGAGGAAAATGAAGAAGAAAAGGAAGAGGAATAAAAAAGGAANAGCTTTGAACTCTGTTTGTTTGTGTTACAACCAATCCCTGGCTTTGTTCTTTCCCGTTCCAAGCCCTGCTTTGAACCCTGCTCCTTGTAGGATTTGGGTTCACGACTTATTCCTTCTAAAGCTCTTTTCTGAGTGGCTTTCTCCAGCCTAAGTTTGGAAAGGGCCTCGAAGAATTTGGTCTCCATCACCTAAATAAACATTTATTGTCCACAGAGTTCTCTAAAACCCAGCCCAGAGCTCTGAGTGCCACGTTCAGCTTTTACCTCGACACCTCGAGGGAGGAAAAGGAGGAGAAAAGGGAGGAGGAAAAGGAAGAAGGAAAGGAAAAGGGGAAGGAGGAGAAAAGGAAGAAGAAAAGGAAAAGGAGGAGGAAAATGAAGAAGAAANGCCTCCATCTCTGGTGTCTGAGCTGGGAAAAGTGGGGCAGTGTCTGCATCTTTTTCCAGAGAGGAAATGTAAAATTGAGTTTGGATCAAGACAGCCTGGAAAGCCTCCCAGAAACTGGACATCAGGAAAAGTTAAAACCACTCCTAAGGTTCTATAAAATATTGGGAAATTATTTTTCCTTTCTCTTCTGCCCAAGCCAGAAAAATCAAACTGGTGGCTTGTTAATTAGGAGTGTGGTGGCAGAGCAGGGCTTTAAAGATGAACAAAGATTTTATTAATAAATCTTTCTTTCCCTGTCAAACATCAGGGCAGAGAGGGGCTCTCAGAGCAGAGGAGAAGCTCTTTGTGGGAGCTTGGATTCACTGCCTCTGAAATTGTGCTCTGGATTTCATCACAGCCACATTTCATCCAGAGGCTAAATATCAAACTGAATTCAACCCTGCTGAAAACATCCCGAGGTGAAAGGAGCACAGCTTTGGGCTAGAAAGGAGATTTTTCATCCCACTTCAGAATATTCTTTTTTATTTTTTATTATTTTAACGTGTCAGGTGCACGGAGATCGCGTTCATTTGCTCTTGGAAAGGTGAAAATTGGCAATTTGGGTTCACTAAAGCCCAAAGTGACCCTGGTTTGTGTCACTCATTTGTTATCGGCCCACGTGGAGTGGCACTGCTTTGGGCAGGATGATGAAATTGTCACCAAATCCACTCCATCAGCTGCCCCTGGTGCTCCTTAAAATGGAAATTTCTGAGGAACACAGAAGTGCCAAGGAAAAATGTTGACATCTTTGGAGAGAAGCTTAATTTGACAGGAAAATATTTTCATTTAAAACACTGCAAATCAAGGTTGTTCCTCAATATGAAAAAGGAGACTCTGGATATTGCCAGGGGCAGTGAGTCCTTGCCCAGCCCTTCCAGGCTGGGAAATAGAAAAAAAAAAAAAATTTTTCTGGGTTGTGAATTAAATGTTGCGTGTATAAAAGACTGTTAGCTGGAGCTAGGTGATCTTTAATATCTTCTACGATCTTGCTCTATGATTATGAAAATGAGAAAGGTATTTTCATTGTTCCCATGCAGTAATTTTGAATTTGGACTGGTCTAAAACAAAGACAGAACCACCCAGAAAACACAGCCTGCATTTGGCAGACCTCTGCAATTTTAACTCTTTTCTTATTCACCTCTCCTGAAATCAAATTTTTACAAAGTGTGTTTTAACACACTCTTACCTGTGTCTTAAAATAGGTAACATTTGCTTTTTCTTTGTGCTAGCTCCTGTGGGAATTTTCCACAAGTTTTGTTTAGAACCCTTAAACACAATTTCCTGCTTAAGCCTGACAATTTCCATTTGGCTTTCCTGCAACACCATCGAGCTGCTCCAGTTTCACTTAAAAGGTTTAAGACCTGAGCCAGTCAAAAAATCTGAAACCAGTTAAATCACCCAATTTCCTTTTTTTTCCTTCAGCTCCAAGGAATTGACATTTCCAGCCTGGTTCACGCTCTGGTTATGTGGGGAAAGGAAAAGTTTTTATTACAACTTTTCCAGGAGGTGACATTCACTTTAAGCCCCAGAGTCCTTAGCACCGACTCAGCTGTTTGAAAAATCACATCATTTCCCCCAAAATAAATCTGCTTCAAGTGCTCTTTTCCCATTGAAGGGGATTTTTCAAGGAGCATTTCAATCTCCAGGACAATTTGCACCTTCAACAACAATCCCAGCTCCAGCCATCTGTGCACCAAGACAAGGGGAGAGCAAAACTGGCCAAATTCCAGGTTTTGAAACTGTTTTGCCGTCTCTGCTTCCTGAAGATCCACCAAAAAGACAGAATTTTCCTTATTCCTAATGCAGCTTTTCAATCAGATGCTCTTCTTTTAAATTAATAGCTAATATTTGTTGTTTTCCTCTGTTTTTCCCTTACCAGATATAAAATACACACTAGTAATTCCTGCTTAAGTCCCTTTCCTTATTCCCTGGGAAAAAAAAACCCCAACAAAACAAACAAACAAACAAACAAACAAAACCCCACAACAACAACAACAAAACCAAAACAAAAAAAAAAAGAAAAAAGAAAAAAAAAACAAAACCAAAACCAACCAACCAAACAAAAAAACAAAAGCCAAAACCAAAAAGCAAAACAAAACCAAAAAAAACCCAAAAAACAAAAAACCCCACAAACAAACAAACCAACCCACAACAACAACAACAACAAACAAAACAAAAAACAAAACAAAAAAAAAACCAAAAAACAAACAAACAAAAAAACTCCAAAAACAAAAAAACAAAAAACAAAAGAAAGCAAAACAGAAAACCAACCAACCAAACAGCAAACCCCACAAACAAATAAACAAACAAACAAAAAATAAACTGAATAAATTCCTTTTCCACACAACCCTTTCCAAGGACTCCAGGATTTCCACTTCAGGATTTTCTGGCTTCAGGATTTGATTTGTGTAAGGAAGAGTTTGTCCTTTTCACTAGTCAACAAGGCTGGTTTGACAAATTTGTCTAATTATACGATGTATTTTATATTATTTATTTTAACTTGCTGACATCTAACGATTGAGCAGAGGTCAGGTGGGGAGCTCAAGGATGAACCAGCACTTGTTTCATATTTCATCTTTCACAGCCAATAAAAAATGGCACCTTGTCCCCAGCTGGCTGTCAGCAAAAGGAGAGACCTCATAAATAATAAACAGCATTTTCTGTTAAACTTCACAGAGAGCAAAATCTAAACAGGAAAATATGGATGAAATGGTGTTAATATTAAACTCAATGAAAATAGGAGAAATACCTATTCTTTCAGTTATCTGTGTTTGTGGTAATTACATTTTAAATTAAACTGCTTAAAAACAAGGAAGACTGAAAAAAATCACAGTGATTACAGATTCATCCCAGCGAAACACCTTTATTCATTCATTTATTTATTTTTAATGGATCAGTACACCAGGACAGAAGAAATCCTTTGGTTCTTTCTTCAACACGGACATGGTTGCCAAGATTCCTGTCCTCACCTTCAAGGCTCTCTGATCCCATCCCAAATTAAGGCTTTGTTCTCTGTGTGATCCCACTGGCCCCAAAACTGTGCCTCACCCTGAAATTCTGATTTTCCAGCACATCCTGGAGGTTTATTTTCTTTAAATGTCTTCTATTTTGATACCTGAGCCAACGATGAGTTCTTGAGTGCGTCCATCTGGCAGCTCATCCACGCTGTCGTTGCTCTGCACCTTTGGGATGGAATAAAAGCTGCTTGCCTGAAAGCTTTGGTTGCTCTGTTGTTTCCTGCAGATTGAACTGATTTCAAGCACTTTCCGTGCTTTTGTGTGAAAACGAGCTGCAATTATCTCAGCCAGCATGGGAAGGGTAAATAATTCCTATCAACCTTTCTGATGCTTCTTAGTCAGGAATATTTCTCCATTTCTCAGGGTGAACTTTGGTTGCTTGATTTTGGTACAGCCTTGCTGGAATGAAAAAAAAAAAAAAAATGTAAGTTCTCTGCTTTCTTACTGACCATTTCTCCACAATTTTCATGGATGTGTGTTCAAGGTCATGTCAATTAAACTCTTCATGTTATGAGCACCCAGCGATTCTGTCTTGGAAAAGAAGTTTATTTATGGATTTGATTTCATAACTTATTCAAACTGCTTGGGACATGCTTTCAGAATCACTTGTGTGTAATCTAAAGCTTTGGAAATAAAAGTATTGCTTTATTGTATTTTCCTTAATTCTGAAAATGCCATGATCCCCTTTGCTCTGTCACCATGGCAGGACAAAAGAATTCCCATTGTGAAACTTTTCCTGAGGAATCCATCAAAGTGCAAGCCTGGATTTCATCAAATATTTCTCCATCCACGTCCCCAGAGTGCAGCACAACTTTCTTTGTGTCACTTGGAGTTCCAGGAAACAGAATTTGCAGGGGGAAATGTTCTTGAAGGCTTTTTTCTGCATTAGGGCTGGGGAATATCGATTTACTTGAGCACAATTTGCTAATTGGGGATGAGCAACAAGGATGAACAAAGGGAGACAGATTTAGGGTAGATTGAAATTAAAATATTGGAGGGTTTGGAGGGAGTTTGGAGAATTAATCCAGGAACCAAAGCAAATATTGAGGTGAAAACCCCCTGCAGCTGTTCAGAGAAATTGAATTTTCTGAATAGGAACACTCAAGGCAAGATTCCAAATCGGGCACCAAAGGAAAAAAAAAATCAGGGGGCAACTGAGTACATGGAGATCCCCCACACCTGGGGCTCAAACCAGAATTCTCCACATTTTCTATAGGGGAACAACAAATCCTTGACAACTTGGTCAAAATTTTAGGGGTGAGAAACGACCAACATGCAAAATGTTTTAATTTTCTCATCTCTAAAGCATTTCTGTGGTGGGTGGGAAGGGAAGGAGCTGGTGCCTCTCTGAGCACAGATTTCCAGCCCATCCTGCACCCAAAGCTTTGTTTTTAATGTGATGAGTTTTGTTTTGGGGTGGGTTGTTAGAGGTGTTTTAGGCTCTCAAAGAGCACCAGTGTGGAGCTCTAAAATTCCAGTTTCAGCTGCCTGCAGAGCCTGATGAAAACACATTAAATCCTAAACAATTCTGGGCAAGGGGAAAAAAACATCATATGAGAATTTATTGTTTTCCTTAATTCAGTCACTTTGACCACTGAAGAAAAGCACAGAGGGAAGATGCTCTACAGTCAATGCAAAAAAGATAAAAAAAAACATTTATAGAGGGAGGTTTGTCCATATTCTTTTAGGATGGAAGTAATTCCTTCTGTCCTACAACCTCTCACCTCAGGATAATGCAATTATTTTAAAAGATTGTGCAGTCTTCATGCTTTTTGTGCCTGAGGAGTTTGAAACATGTTTGAAAAATATTGAAATAGCAGTAAATAAAATCAAAATTTTACATGCACAGATTGAGTAACTGAGAGACCTGTGAGGGTTTATATCACTGGAGCCTATTAACCACAGTAATAAATACAGCTTTTTCTTTGCTAAATTTGTGTTAAATTCATTAAATTTACTTATTAGACAGATTGAAAGGATAGGAGTTGGGCCACACCACTGAATCATGAGAATCTATAAAAATGTGTTCACAAACAAACTTTAAACCAAAGGAATGTTCAGTCCCCTCTCTCCCAGAGCAGATTTTTTTCCTGATTTTTTTTTCCTGAGGAAAACAAAAATCAGTAACAGCCAGCAGAACCACTCTGTGCTCAAAACATTCCTGCCCAGACTGCCTAAACAGCACAAATCAAAATACTTCAATTGTCAGTGATTTTTCCCTATAGGGTGGGAAAGATGAGGTGAATAGTCACTAATCCAGGGGCTGGAATCCAATAATACAGAAACTTTCATACGATATACTTTATTGCAAATCAAATGTTATTGCTTTTAGCACAGTACTTATAAACTGCTTTTTTTTTTTTTTACAAAGTTCTTAAAAACCTTTTTTTTTTTTTTTTTTTTTTTTTTTTCTCCCAAACTGCCACAACAGTTAAAATTTAACCTCTTTCAGAACAGAAGCAGCAGGGAAGAATAGCAACAAATTTTGGGGGTTGGTTCTGAGAACATATCATGAATATATCAGTGAATGCAGTCATAGGGAATTCTGAGTGATAATCAAGCTGTTAAGTGAAATTTTAAATCCTCACATATAACTCCATTCCTGTAATCCAAACCTCGATGAAATTTTACAGGAGTTAAGAATGATTCTGTCAGAACCCAGTGAATTGATAAAGGAACTTTTTTGGGGTCATTCCCACTCCCACCAAAAGATCAGCAGAGCACAACTTCCAAAATCAGGGGTGCCACAGGGGATGTTCCTGGCCCTTGGGGGACCCAAGCTGGCTTCTCCCCCTGCCCTAAAACCAAAACACCCCTGGCTTCACCTCCCCAGCCTGCCTAGTGCTGGCTGCACAAACATTTCCTGCAAAATCCGGGTTTATTTCCCCCTCTTGTCTCGGGATAAATGCAAATCAGCACAAGAGACTGGAGAGCTTTTAATTAAAGCAAGGGAATTACAACAGACAGGGTCACTCTGGATGTGTGAGCTGGAAAAGGGAGCAGGTTTGGGCATGGGTTTCATTGCATGCAGGTTGGTGCATGGATTTCACCTGGAGCAGGTTGGTGCATGCATTTCATTTCATGCAGGTTTGTGCATAGATTACATTTCGTGCAGGTTGGTGCATGGATTTCACCTGGAGCAGGTTTGTGCATGAATTTCATTTCATGCAGCTTTGTGCATGGGTTTCACTTCATGCAGGTTTGTGCATGGATTTCATTTCATGCAGGTTTGTGCATGGATTTCACCTGGAGCAGGTTGGTACATGGATTTCATTTCATGCAGTTTTGTGCATGGATTTCATTTCATGCAGGTTGGTGCATGGGTTTTATTTCATGCAGTTTTGTACATGGATTTCACCTGGAACAAGTTTGTGCATGAATTTCACCTGGAGCAGGTTTGTGCATGGATTTAATTTCATGCAGATAGGTGCATGGATTTCACCTGGACCAAGTTTATGCATGGATTTCATTTCTTGCAGGTTTATGCTTTGATTTCACCTGGAGCAGGTTTGTGCATGGATTTCACCTGGAGCAGGTTGGTGCATGGATTTCAGCTGGAGCAGGTTTGTTTTGTTGTTTCATGGAGTTGTCCAGTGCTGCTTTCAGACACAGCAATGTTGTTAAACTTGCTCTGTTTCTCAGGGTCTTTATGGATGTTTCAAGATCCCCTTTTTCCCTTTGGTTTAATGCTGCTCTTTATTCCTTCAGAATAAAGGAGGGAATGCCTTTATGCCAGGAATCCTGATCCTTGGAATTCTGAATGCAACAGAGGCACCACACGAGCATTCCCAGAGAGCTTTTCCTATAAATGAGAATTCCAGCTCTGAGCTAAGCTGACTTCATCCATGAAATTCCAGTTTAGAGACTCCAGCTGACTCCTCCAATGCCTCCAGCCCTGAACTCTCCATTCCAGCCAAGCTCTGTCCAAACCACACCAAGGAGCTCCAGGAAATGCTTTTGGGGAATCACACCAAGGATTTTGAGCAGTTTCACCTCCAACATTCCAGCTGCCCCTGGGACGAGCAGGAGCAATTCCAGGCAAAGCTGACTCCTCACCCCAAATGAAATGTTTATTCCCTTTACAGATTCTCCCTGGCAATAATTGTGCTGCCAAGATGACTCTCTGTTGGTACATTTGGTATTGGTTTCATTAAAATTATATATTTCCAGTTCTGCTTTCAGCTGCACTTGAAATAAAAACCAGGATTTAAAAATCCCTGCCCTTGCCAGCAGCAGTTGGATGAAGAAAAGTCTGTTCTGCTGTGCTGGGGCTGACAGTTTTTATTCTGTTCTCTCTATTACAGTTGATTAGGGACTACTCAGTGCAGGACACATGAAATCTCATCTATTAAATGCTCAGAAATCGTATGAACAGAACCCATAAATCACAGAAAAATCAGGCTGGAGGAATAAGTAGCAAGACAAATATTTACACAGAGAATCTCTGCTTTTCCCTGTTGGGACTGGTCATAATTTCCTCAGTAAAGTTCCTTTCAGAGTGATTTATTGTGCAGCAACATCTGCAAGTGTTTCTGATGTCTGAGGGTGCAAATATACAGATTTTTTTTTTTTTTTGGTCTCATCATATTCTGCTCCTCTGACCCTCCATGTGAACAATCATTGAATTGGAAATGTCTTTAAGGTAAAGTTCTTCCTGCTTGAGGCAGGGAACAAAATATTGTCTTTTAAATGATATTGGTGAAGTGTGTACTGTGGGAACAGTGATTTGGGAGAACAATCATGGCAACACACATAGAGCAGGGAAATAACATAGGTTCAGGGCTGTCTGAAGGAAAATATAACCTCAAATCAATTATGAAGAACACACAGACAGTCCTGATCATCCCATGGATTGATATAAAATCCACAAATGGGAACTTGCACTTGAGAGAGAAAATAACAACTAAAAATATGGATTTTTTTACATGGGGATTAAGTTTGAAACAGAATTAAAGTTTGGATGATAAAAATAATTTAAAATAAATTCAGTTGGATGTATAGGGCAGTTCTTAACTAACTGCTAAAAAGACTTTGCTTTGAATTATATACCAAAAAATTATTATGGTCCAATAAAAACCTAAGAAGTAGGAAGGAATCTTAGTTAAATGTCTACCAATATCTTCCAAAACCCATTAAAACACGCTAGTGAATAATCAATAACTGCTGCTGCTCCTGCTCTCACTTTAGGGATGTTTAAATCCTCTTTCCCAATGAGGACACCCTCAAGCAGCAACTTTTAATAAATCAAACTTCCCAAGTGAGCCTGGGACTTCTTCCCTTGGTACTTAAAAATGTTAGAAACTCTTTATTTACCAGTTCTAAGAATTCTTTTGCTGCTAGAAATTGCCATTGTGTGGGATTGCCCCTGGAATTCCAGGAGAACCTGGAAGAGCTAAAAATGGTGTTGATAATTGTTGTAATTGTTGTCTCTTACACAGTGTCCAGGGAACCAGGCATGGATGGAAAATCTGGTGTCTCCAGACCTGGATGTGAAGGGAGTGGATGGAGGAGCAGGAAGGAGCCCAGGACAGCCCCAAGGCCAGGCTGGAGCAGCTTGGAGCAGCCTGGGACAGTGGAAGGGGTCCCTGCCATGGCTGGGGGGGGAATGGAGGAGTTCTGAGCTGCCTTCCACCTGCCAGGAAAATTCATCCACAAACACCAGAGGTTTCTCCTGGAAAGGCCATTTCTGTTCAGAACCTTCTGGTGTGGCTCCACAGATTAAGTCAAAGTTATAATGATGCAGTTACTTCATTTATTTATTTCCAACACAACATTCAGAAGCACAACAAGCCGAGGATTCTGAATATTTCAGCTGTTAAGGAATAATTTCTCCCTGGAGGCTGAAAGCCTGCCTCATTCACACATTTCAGGAGTGAGAAGCAGCAATTTGATGTTTCAGCAGGTTGACTGCAAAAGCTTTTTCATTTTGCTGTACTCCCCCCAAAAATCCCTGAGCTTAAAATATCTTCTGGAGCTTAAAAAGAAACTCACCTGTTTCCTCTGCAAAGGAAAACTTTCACTTTATTGCACTATGCAGAGAGAAGAAAAGTTCTGAGAGCTCCTGGGGGGTCAAATGTCAGCTCTCCTTGGCCTTTCCTCTCCTGCTCTAAGTTCTCCAAGCAGGGATCAATATTTGCAGAGAAGCCCAGCCCAAAGCAGTGCTTATGGCTGGAGTTTCATTAATTGAATCCCTGTGCATCCCAAAGCAGTGCTTTTGGCTGGAGTTTCATTAATTGAATCCCTGTGCATCCCAAAGCAGTGCTTTTGGCTGGAGTTTCATTAATTGAATCCCTGTGCATCCCAAAGCAGTGCTTTTGGCTGGAGTTTCATTAATTGAATCCCTGTGCATCCCAAAGCAGTGCTTTTGGCTGGAGTTTCATTAATTGAATCCCTGTGCATCCCCTGTGCTCATTTGCTCAGATCAGATCTCCATGGGGCTGAGCCCTGAGTGTTTGGTGAGTGTTTGGTTTTGGGGTCTCACAACCTCTGCTCCCTGCAGAGCTGCTCATCAGCACAGTAATTTCCTGAACCCAGAGATTCCTCTCAGTCCCCTCCTTCCAGCTGACATCGGGTACAATATTGGATATTCCAGATATTGGATGGCTCAGCCTCAGGAGAGCCAGAGCACTGGGGAACTCCTCAAGGATCAGAGGGGAAAATTTGGGAAAAGTTGATCAGTGCCTCAATGAGTGCCAGGGGAGGGCCATTATTGCCCTGGAGATTTATTGCTCAGCTCAAAGCAAATTAATATTTTCTCTCTTCTCAAGCTTTATCCTGACTACATTTTTAATCTCCACATTTACATTTTTAATCCTCCCTCTCACATTTGTGTCTTGCAGAGTGGATGTGGGCTCACCCAGGGGGTCTCTGGTCAGTGGAAATTCTGAAATTGTGGCAAAACATCTCCCAGAATTCAGGCTGAAGGTATCTTCTGCCACAGAGAGTATTTACAGCCCCTCGTGCTCCCAGGCCATTAATCACCCTCCCGGGGTGGGGAGTTTAAGAAAAATTGGCAATGCTAGAACTTCAGTAAAGCTCCAGGAAAAAAAAAAAAGGAACTATTTCTATTTTGGATTGTACAGATCCACCTTCAGCCATGCTGCAGAAACAGTTTAGGAGTCAATTCTGAGCCAGAAACTGCAGCAATACATCTTATTATGAATTGTGAAACACGGGGGTGCTGCTGCCAAATAAACCCAAATCTCCAGCAGCACCAAATAAACCCAAATCTCCAGCAGCACCAAGTAAATCCCAATCTCCAGCAGCACCAAGTAAATCCCAATCTCCAGCAGCACCAAGTAAATCCCAATCTCCAGCAGCACCAAATAAATCCCAATCTCCCGCAGCACCAAATAAATCCCAATCTCCAGAAGCACCAAGTAAATCCCAATCTCCAGCAGCACCAAATAAATCCCAATCTCCAGCAGCACCAAATAAATCCCAGTCTCCAGCACTGGCTCCTGTTGCACCTCAGAGTTTTTCCATCACGCTTTAGGAGCTGCCTGAGGCTCAGCTGCTCAGGAGCTCTGCCCACCCCTTCCAAGCCCATTGTTCCCTTCTTTGTTAAACCATTTCTGATGAAGAAAATTGGAGTTGCCAGAGCCTGGTGCGGGATCCGAGGTGAGAGGGGAGGATTTGCTGTCTCACACCGAGCCACTGAATCAATTCAATTTTTTCTACTGTAAAAGCATTTTCCTCTCCTTACACTTAAAAGCTCATAAATACTTCTTTGGAGGAAGTCTCTGGCCTTTGGGGCTGGCAGCTGCATCTTTGTGAGCGACAAAATGAACTCCCCAAAGCTGCAGTTTTTGGAGAGATGCAATGTGGATTTAAACAACTTTGCCTTCAGCATTCCCTTCCCTATTTTTCCTTTTTTCCTTTTGCCTCTCTCTGCTCCCCTCCCTCCCGCCCAGAGCATTTCAGAACGGAGGCAAAAACTCCAAAAGCAAAAGTTCTTTTCTCCCTGCTAAACACAAATATCTGCTAATGACAATGTGAATTATTTCTCCTTCGTGGCTATGGGGGAGCCCCCACCCTGCCTTCACCAATTCCAGCCTGATTTCATTAAGCTCAGTGCTCCCCTCCAATGGGATGTGCAAAATGAACAAAGGTTGGAGGTCCCTGTTGAGTTCATATCCAAAACCGAGGCAAGCTCCTCAAGACAAAAATTTATCTCAAAGGGAAAAGAGGATGTAAAAGTTTCTTTCTTTGCATGGCACAGTCTCCCAAAAACTTGATTTTTTCTCTGCCAAAGCATCTCTAGTTTTAGATAATTGATAACATATTTCTTAAGTTATTCTTTGCTGAAGTGTTGTTTTTTTTTTCCCCCTATTCTTGATGGGAAAAGAATTCTTGGTTCCTTTTTTATTCAAAGATCAATAACTTGCAGGTGGGTAGCTCTAAGGTGGTATTTGCTGGAAAAGTGAATGAGTAGTTGAGGAATTTTACTGACAAAAAAGCTCAAAAAATGACTTATGTAAACAAACCAGAACACTTTATACAATTAATGAAGAGAATAGAGAAGTTGCTGAGTGCTTTCTGAGGTTTTTCCCAAATAAATCCAAAATTAAGAATAAAAAGCACATTTGGTGACAAGGTGGAATCAGCAATGTGAAGCTGAAGAAAGACTCGAGGTTCAGACCTAAATTTAAATTATTATAATCATTACATTAAATTATTGGCTGCATTTTTCTCCTGTTCCAAGAGAGCTGCAAAGCAATCCTGCAACACCCAGGGAGGGAGAGACGCTGTGGGAGCAGCAGGAAGGAAGAATTCAGAGGTAATGCCCCAAAAAAAAATCAAATTATCTGTGATTAATCCCTCACCTCCCCAAGAATCAGCTTTTATTTCCACCCAGGAGGGTGAGGGTGTAAGAGGAATTTTATTGGCGTGGATTTGCTGGAAGTGGGAGCAGATGGACGAGTTCAGGGTGTTCATTATTGCAGCAGCACTGCCAGGGACCTTTTGTGCTTTAATTACACCTCCCTGCCCTGAAAAGCTGCTTTCCCACATTTTTCATGTATTTCATTCCTCCAAATTGTTGCTGTCGTGGATAATTTATCGAAAGAAATAATATGATTCACAAGAAAAGATTTTAATGCCAAAAACTCCCTTGTTTTTTCCTAAAACAAATACCTAGAAAATGATTTTTTTTAATGTTTGTCCCTCTAA
This sequence comes from Rhabdornis inornatus, assembly GCA_013397075.1. Taxonomy (NCBI): domain Eukaryota; kingdom Metazoa; phylum Chordata; class Aves; order Passeriformes; family Rhabdornithidae; genus Rhabdornis; species Rhabdornis inornatus. The sequence goes on from VWZS01010664.1 coordinate 30,922, forward strand.
AGGCTCAACATAATTCAGGCCCTCTGGTCTTCCTCTAAGTGGAATTTTTCCAGCTTAAGAAGGGTTATTTAAAGCAGAAAAGGATCAAAAAATCTTAAATTTTAATTTTTTTTTCTGAGTTCTGTCCTTTATTTTCCATTTCCACTCTGTATCAGAGGGATACATAATTAAATCTCCTGATTTTGCAGGAAATTACTGTTTTTTATCAATTATTTCCCTGTTCTCTGCACCTGTTGAAACACATCAAAACACACTCAGGTGAAAGCCCTGAAACACTTTAGAAAATTTCCTGCAGTGCATTTTAAAGACAAAATTTAATTAAAATGAGCAACCAAAGTCTCACATTTCACTCGAGTGTTTTTGAGGGGGGAAAAAAAAAAAAGGATTGAAAGCATCCTTATAAATGTTCCCAAACATGCTTAAAAATATTTAATTTGCAAAATTTGTGTGAATTTCTCATTTGTTGCAGGAGGAAAAATAAAGTTTCATTGATTCAGTGGGGAAAAAAATCCCTTTTTTTTTTTGACATTAACCAGTTACAAAATAAATAAAGTAAATGTGACAAGTTAAAAATCTGAACAGCAGGAACTCCACAGTGCCTGGCAAAACCTGGGCTGTGGTGATTCTTTAAATGAATTCATGAAATTAGCTGTGATTATGCACTACAGGAGAACATTCTGATTTACAGAATAAAATCAATGCAGAGCAGAGCTCAGTCTTGAGCTGCTACACAAACCCCTGCAGAAAATCTGGAGCTTTCCAGGGAATGTTTGCCAAAAGAAATCCTTGGATAATAGAAAATATCCATTTTAAGGTTTCTCTCTTCATCATAAAGTGGCTGTGGAAAGTGCAGCAAAATATCCAGCAGCGCTGCTGGAACCTGAGTGAGCAACGTGAAATTATGATTATGAGTAAGTCTAAGAGCAAATTATAAAAATCAGATCTAAATTTAAACCCAGCAGCCCCCCTCTAACAGCTTTAAATATGAGTCCAGGTCTGCATTATTGGAAAATTAGTATACAAATGATACACTAGTGGGAATATGAAAAATATTATTTATGGGTGCTTGGTATTAAGTAAAAAATGATTTCAGGAGGTAAAGCCCTCAGGCTGGGTATTCACTGGAATAAAGAATGATCCATCTCACTGCTCAGGAAAATTCTGATGCAAACTGAGACTGGGGTTTTTTTGGTTTTTTTGTGTTTTTCTTTTTTTTCCCTTTTTAAAGCAAAATGTTTGTAAAAGCAGGACTGAAGTGATTCCATCTCAGCTTTTCCTGGAGGTGGGAAACTTCAGCCCAGCTTTGGGAGGGTGTAGGGCAGGCCAGGGCTGGATTTGGGGAGTTCAAATTCCCCAGGGGATGGAAACCTCACCAAGGGATCTGTCAGGGACTTTGGGCTGGGTTTTGGGAAAAGCTGCTTCCCCCAGGGAATGGTCCCAGGGGGCTTTGGGCAGGGTGGGATTTTTGGGGTGTGTGCAGGGCCGGGGGCTTCAGAAATAATTCCATTTTCCTGGGCTGGATGATCCGTGTGGAGCTCAGGATATTCTGTGATTCCATCAATCCATAAAAAGTGGGGCTGTTTTTTAGCCTTGTTCACATATTTGCTGTGAGCAAAATCAAACTGGTCACGAAGAGTGGCTGAGTTCAGAACCAGAAGGATGCAGAGAGACAGGGGAGAGGGGGAAGGTCAGGATCCCACCAGAATTTGGGAATTATTCCAATGGCCGTGGGCTCCTTTGGTGTTAAAAAACACGGGGAAACTCAGAACAGCCCCAGCTGGAGCTGGCAAACATCCTCAGGTCTCTCTCCTCTTCCTGCCACCAGAAAAAAAAAAAGCCACGGGTTTGAGAAAAAGATAAAAAATATCAAATTAATGGGTTTTTTGTCAGAGTGCCTTCACACTTAAAGCACTGAGGATTTCAAACTGACAGAGGGGAAATTTCGGGTGGATATTGGGAAGGAATTCCTCCCTGGGAGGGTGGGGAGGGCTGGGATGGAATTCCCAGGGAAGCTGTGGCTGCTCTGGATCCCTGGCAGTGCCCAAGGTTGGACCCTGGGGCTGGGAGCAGCCTGGCACAGTGGGAGGGTGTAAGGTTGTTATTTAAAATGCTGTTTATTGTTTTCAGATTTACAGCAATTTCTTTATTTTTTAAAATGCTGGTTATTGCATTCAGATGATACAGCAATTTATTTGTTATTTAAAATGCTGTTTATTGTTTTCAGATTTACAGCAATTTCTTTATTTTTTAAAATGCTGGTTATTGCATTCAGATGATACAGCAATTTATTTGTTATTTAAAATGCTGTTTATTGTTTTCAGATTTACAGCAATTTCTTTATTTTTTAAAATGCTGGTAATTGTATTCAGATTTTACAGCAATTCACAGCTCGTGGGTGACAAGAGCCCAGCCCACAGCTGTGGGTTTGTCTGAAACCAACTCTAGTTCTGGTTACAATGCATTATTTACTTTTTATTGCAGAGCATCTTAAAACATAACAACCAATCAATACTTTTATTATTATTTATAGCCTAACATAACTACTAACATTACCCTATGTATGTTACTATTTTTTAATTACAAAAAGTTAATGTGTTACAGTTTAAGCTAAAAGTTATATTTTAGGTTTTTTTCCAGTGGAAAATTTTAAGCCCTTTCTTTTTACTTGCAACATTGGCTTTCTTGTTTGCCTGTGAAAATCCTTTTGCTTGGTAAAAACATCTTTTGTTTGAGGTGGATTTATCCTTTGCTCTGAGTTATAAAAACTCCTTTAAACTCACTTTACTCTTTGGCTTCTTAGTTATCCAGTCAGACTGGCTCAGCGATTTCTTTCTTCTATATTAAAACTTGCTTTCATTTCTATTCTTTCTTCAAATTCTGTATTTAAAGTTCTTTCTGTTATACCCACATATTTGTGAGACCTTCTTGTCGAATCCTCATCCTTTCCAACGTGTGGATGGGTGAGCTGGGAGGTCCCTCCCATCCCAAACCACTCTGGGATTCTGGGATCCCAAAACTCAGCATCTCAGGCACAGAAGTGGAAGAAAAAAAAAATCCCAACAATTCCAGCTTTGCTCCTGGCCTGGAGCAGGGAGGATGCTGCCCCAAGGATGGGATTTGTTTTCCAGCCCCTTTTCCATGGATTCAGCTGCTCCATCCACCTGCAGCAGGAAACTGAGGAGCGTGGGTGGAATTTGGGGACGCTGGGCAGAGCCAGGAGCTGGCAGGTGACTTTGTGTGGCAGGTGAAGTTTCCTGGCAGCTCAGAGCAGGGCAGGATTTAAATCCAGCATCAGCCACTCATTTAGAGATGAACTGCTGCCAGCTTGGAGCTGTGGGAGCAGTGGGCAGCAGGAGATGAGGAACGAATCCAAAAGGGATCCCAAAGGGAGCCCAAAGGGCCGGGAATGTGCACCACAAAATGAAAATCAAACACTGGGATGAACTCCCTGACATTTAATCCACGCTCAGAACTCTCCAAATCCAGCAAATAAAGGAGTGTTCAAATGCCACATGGGGTTTTTTTCGTTTTTATTTAATTAAAAAGTGCAGGAAAAGGAAGGGAAGGGCTTTGGTGGGACAGGGGTTGGGTTTGAGTGGACTCTGCCCCACACTGATGGCAGGAGACAGAAATTAATTCGAATCACCCTTTATACTCCAAAAGGCCTTTTAGGATCATTAATTGCAGATGGACTGAGCTAGAGAAGCTAAATATTTTCATAATACTTTCAATAAAAGTTCAATTTCTCAATTTCTTGTGTTTTGTTCGGGTTTTTTTCCTGCCTTGTTTGCATTTTCTACTGTAGTAAAAAAAATACCCAACAACACATGAAAAGGAATAAAACACATGAAAGGTTTCATTTCAGGGCTTTTTAAACCCAAGTCTGTATCTTTCTTTTCCCTGGATTGATTTGGACAGCTTTGCTTTCAATCCAGTTTAATTGAAAACATGAAAATGAAATATTACATTTTTTTTCTCATAAATAATTCCAATTTGCTGTTCTGCAGATGATTGGAGGGTTGTAGCTTCTCTTGTTCTGGCTGTGTACAACCCAAATTCTGATATGATGTAAATGTCAAGTTTCATTTAAAACTAAATAGATCCTGAAGAGCAGCAAAGCCATTACAAATAACTTTAAAGTAGCAGACTCAGGATTTTTAGGGATTATTTATTTTTTTTTTTAACTCAGGGCTGATTTTAGCACGTTGGTGAGAGGCTGAGTTTGAAAATGCAAATTTCAGGTGTCTGTCACGAGGGGTGCAAGGTCTGTGATGGAACCAGAGCAGCTGGTTTGTGATTGTCCAACTGGAATTTCCTCCTGGAAGGATTCACAAGCATTTCATGTCACTAAAGGTGACAAACTCCCTGTGCTGTGCTGTGCCCGCTGAGATTGCCAGGGAATAAAAGATGCTGGAGAGGGAAAAAATGCCCAAATCGTTTGTGCCACAGTACTGGGAGAAATTGAATTTTAAACACACTGATTCCTGCTGGGTTCGTTCATTTTGGTGGCAAGGAAATGTTACCAAGAGAGCAAAAAAAAAATAAAAAATAACCAATGTTTTACAAAGTTCTATTTGAAGATCACTTGGAAAAAGCTTTGTAAAACACACCTTGGGAGTGCACTCCAGAATTAAAACAGAATAAAAATGTAAAAATCCAGGTTAATGCAGAGTAAGGGATGTGACAGCAGAGCCTGGACAGGACCTGGCATTTCCCAAACAGGACATGAACTTCCCAGGAAAAATAAAAAACACCCCAAAATTCTTATTCCAGACTGTGAAAGGAGCAATACTCAGGAAATTGAGGTGCTGGTAAGGCAGGGATTGATT
>VWZS01010664.1:35890-60931 GCA_013397075.1 Rhabdornis inornatus
AAATCTAGATAACAAATATATTTATTTATTTATTTATTTATTTATTTTATTTTTTTTTAAATTTTAAAAACTATCTGTGAAATTCAGGGTCCCCAGTTATTTTTGAAAGGCACCTCTCTGTCATCTTTATGAGGACTCCAGAGAAAATTTACTATCCTGGACAGTGAGTGAATTCTGCAAAAAAAACCTCTAAAAGCTGAAAAGATTTACCACCCTATCAGTTGGAGACATCTTTTTTTTGGATAAGGTCTCACTACCCGGAGATTTACAGCAGATTTTGGCATCATTGGGAAGCCAGGTCTGAAAATCTGCCTGGAAATGAATTCTTCACTTTTTTCAGGACTGTTTTGCCTCCCTCGGGGAGTTTTTGGGTAATTCTGTGATTCTGCCACAGCCCAGATCTGAAAATGCAGAATTGGCTCCGGTTCAAGGAAATGTCAGGAGACAATGGATGGGCACCAGAGATCATAAAATCAGCTCTCAGTACATCAAACATTTTTTATCCCGTGACTGGTCATCACAAAATATCATCAAATCTGTCCTGATAAAGGGCAGCCTGTTGGAAATGGGCTGATGAGCTCGGAATCAAATAAATAAATCAGATTTGATTTATTTGATCATTATCGAAGAGAATGAACAGTTCAAAGATGCAGAACTTTCTTTGGTTTGGGCTTGTTTTCCTTGTTTTCCATAACTGAACAAAGTCAGGAGGAAATTTTTATATCCAGACACAGAATATTTCAGTGGCTGTTGGCCAGAAACTCATATTTCACTGACTACAGGGATTTTGAGGGATAACCTAATAAATATCATGACCTAAAAAAACTTTTTATCTCTAGTGAAAAGCTGGAAAAAGACTTTGGGATTAACTTTGTTGAGAACTTCCTGGGAACAAGGATGAATATGGGAAAATACAGAGGGAAAATACAAAGTAAAAAAGAAAAGAAACACTGATTTTTAAAATCCACATATAAAATCCCATATAATCCATCTGTAAATTCATGTATCATTCGTATTTAATCCACATATATGTGATGTCTCTCTCTTTATTTGGCCAAAGATCTGGGAAAATTATTGTCCATCCTCTTGGAGGATTTAACATTCAAAAAGTGACCCTGGGAAAGCTGCACAATATTTAATAAAGGCATTAATTGAGTTGGAAATTCCTCCCTCTCCATCTGCCAACAGCTTGGTAGAGACAGAACAAACTCATCTCTGCCTGTGGGGCATGGGAAGATTTGTGTGGGAGGTTTCAACATTTCCAGAAAGAAATAAATCACTCAGACACCTCAAATTAAGTGGATTTATTTGCTGCTACAATGATTTCGTAAATGGTTTGATGATAGAGAGGAATTACAACCTGCAGATGTTGGATCCCTGCTCGGGGCATTTGGACACTTCAGAGATGAATTAAATCTCCCAAACACCTGTAACTAAAGGGGGGATGGAAATTAGGTTCAAATTTATTTGTTTTTATCATGAAGTCAGATATGTTTGGACATTTTTTATAATTAAGATGCTAAGCTGATTGCCAGGGATTTCCTTAGTGGTGCACTAAGTTATTTTTCTTCAAGATTAATTCAGCACCTGTTCCATGGCTTTGCTATGAATATTCCAATGTCTGAAAAACAAAACAGGTCTGCCCATAAATCATATTTGGGATTTTACAAATAATCCTGATGACATAAAACTCCCATATTTTCACCAGAAATATTATATATTGTGTTACAAAAGTAGCCCAAAATTCAGCCCCGAAAATATGGAATCTCAAAACCTCTCTAGTAAAGAATTAATTTTTTTATTGCTTCTAGCAATTGCTACAGACACTGCTAATTAGTTCTGACCTTGATTAACAGGAGGAAATCAGCCAGAGCTACTCCAGGATTGTCCAGCACAACAAATAACCAAAATGTATAAAGCTAATTCCATGCCGTGCTTTCCACAGCTGAAAAGGCTGGGAAAAAAACTTATTTTTGTTTTTTGCAAAAGCATAAACCCATTGTGGTTTGTGTTTCAGCTGTTCATTAATGACAACACGTTAATTAGAGATTACAGAATGGGAATCACAATCCTGGGCTAAAAAAAAACTCATTCCCACCCTTTTTACTTCAAATGTTCATTTCTTTGCCACATTTTATTGCTGCTAGTACACATTTTGATTAATTAAATGAAGTTTTTTTTGTTGGAGGGAGCCACAGAAATTTGTAAAACCTTGGTGCAGCCGAGCGTGGAGGACAGAAAAGCAATGAAAGCACGGACAGGGCTTGGAAGCTGGGCTGGAAAAAGGAATGGATTGCTCATTGCTCCATTCCTGCACATTGCAGGCTGGAAATTAAGGATGAATATGCATCTTTCCCTCAGAATAAATTGGAGATTGTTGGATTCCCCACTTGGCTGGGAGCTGATGAATAAATGGTGTTTTGGAGGCTTTAATAAGGCAGGGGAATAATGAGTGAGTCTCCAGAGCTGTAAGAAATACAATTTTCTAAAGGAATAGGAGAGGGGATTTCTCCCAGCACCTCCATAAGATCCAGCAGGATTTTCCATTTATCCTGACAATGAGAACAGTGCTCCTCAGATAAGGAATGCCACTAAAATACTTCCATTATATCAAATTTTATTCAGCACTACTCACACGTTTTAACTCAATTCTCCCTTAGATTATTTAAACTCCATTTTTCCTTCCCTAAACACATCCAGCTCTGGAAGTACATTCATGGATCACATCCCAACCTGAGTGCAAACTAAAAGTCATAAAATACAATTTAAAAAAAAGAAAAAACCAATCAATTTATCTCTCAATGTTTGAATTACAAGAATGTAAAAATTGGTTTTTTCCACTCCTGCCATGGCAGGGACACCTCCCACTGTCCCAGGCTGCTCCAAGCCCAATGTCCAGCCTGGCCTTGGGCACTTCCAGGGATCCAGAGTGAAGAATTCCTGCCCAAAATCCCACCTAGCCCTGGCTTCTGGCAGTTTGAAGCCGTTCCCTGTGTCCTGGCACTCCATCCTCTGGAAATAATCTCTCTCCATCTTTTTCAGCTCCTTCAGGTACTAATTAAACAATAGTAAAGCTTGGCAAATGTGGATTATTCCTCAGTCCTGGTGTGTTTATTCCATTCTCTCTTGTGCTCTCTCCTCACCCCCAGAGCCACAAAAACAACCTGAGCTGAATTTATTCCAAGGCAGCCCTGCAGGAGTTGCAAAAAAACCTCTTTTATCTCTCCACTGAACGCATAGATCCTGAAAAAACTGATTTTTTATTTTTTTTAAACACCCCACATAATTACATCTCCCAGGTCATTATTTCCCCTTACAACAACAACTGTGCTGCCACAGACAAATGCCTGAAATTCTGTTCTGTGTTTTATCCCAGCACACAATGGGGTCAGGCAAAGTTCTGCTCCTTCCCAAACCTCTGAAAAGGATTTGGGGTTTGTTTTGTTGGGTCCTGACAGCTCAGCAGAGGAGCAGGAAATGATCCAGGAGCGTGAGGTTGTTCCCACAAATTGAGTCTTTAAGGGAAGCATCACCTTACAGATAATTCTGGATTGTAGGAGCTCCAAAGGGTTTTTAATTTGGGAAAAGCACTGAGTTTTCTGAAAACTGCACAAATAACCCAAGGAAATGATCCTGAAATGAAATCAGTTATAGGGTGAGCAGGGAGAGCTGAGCTGCTCAGGACAAAGGAGGGGCTGTTAAAATAAAAGATTTATTTTATATATTTTCCATCCAAACCCATCAACTCTTTTCCTTTTATTTCTTTTTGTAATTTTTAAGTTCAGTATTGGAAAGGTTTTACTCGTCCAATTTAGGCTTGAACTTGAACATTTCATCACTTCTGTGTTTCTCACTCCTTGAATGCCAGAGAATTCTACCAAAATACCTCTAAAAATGAGCTGAAAACGATCCTGGCTTTTAGGGACTGTCCTTGCATCGAGCCAGAAATGAAGAAATAAATCATGCAGTGATTTTTAAAGCATTAAATTTTGATTCCCACAATCTCACAGTGATAAAGCCCTACCCCTATCCCTGCCCACTGGAAATTGCCAGGTTTTCATATTTATTTCTCTTTCTTCTGCTTGGTATTTTTTACATAAAAGACAGGAACACTTGATCAGTTTTTTAAAAGCCTCAAATTCCCACTCATGGAAACAGTTCCTTATCCATTGCCAAGCCCTCCTGACTGTTCACTCTCTAAAATTGATGATTTCACCATTTAGAAAGCATTTATCCATTTTATGCCTCTTATCATCTTTTCCCCATACAGAAATAAGTCAGAAAATTGACTGTCACACCTATTTAGATTCACTTTATGCTTGTTGTGGAAGCAATTTTAGCATTTATCTGTATTTTGTATTAGAATTCTTTCATATCCAATTGTGGAACATGCAGGGAGGAAGAACTACCCAAAAAGTTCAGCTAAAATATTCTCTACACACCATATATATTACATATATTAATCACAGAAATATATATTAATAGGAGAAATTGATACATTTTAATTATTTTTTAACCTTAATCCTAATGTAAGCGTTAAAAATGTTGTGGTAGATTACCTAAAAGCATCTTCCACTCTGTTCTGCTGAACTCTTCCTTAAGAAAAGAATTTTAAAAGCAAAGATTTAAAAGCTGCCACAAGAAATTCTGAATTCTGATTCACAGAGTGGTGGCCCTGAGCGCTGGGGACAAACTGGGGCAGGGACAAAGCAGCTTTGCTGCTGCCACATCAAACCCCAACATTGGATTTTTTACTAATTCCTTTGTGTTTTCCCTCAAAATCAGGCTCAGAGTTGACATTTTTTTTTCCTTGTAAGAAGTGATTTGTGTAATAAAGCCGTGGGGGAAATGGAATTTGTCAGCTGTTAAATGCATTTGTCTGCAGGAATAAAATAAACGACACAGGATGGGCTTGGAGGCTGAAATTCCCTGTGATTCCAACTCTAATTTATCATTAGTTTTCCTTTAATCCACTCCAGCTTTACCAGTTCACTCTGCATAATAATTTCATTTGAAATGGAAATGAAACAGAGGGCTTTGAAAACAAACATTGAACATTATTTAAATCAGTGCATTCCAGCTTTGCAGCAATAATTCTGAGTGATTTACTGAGCAGGACACAGCTGAAAACTGACAAGAATTTGGCAAAAAAAAATAAAATATATATATATATATATGTGTGTGTGTGTCTATATAAAATACTTGACATTTAAATATTGGTGGGCAGAATACACTCAACACTTCAAATATATATTTTAGGAGATGAATTGATTTAAAATAACTCCACAGAGCAGTGTGAGGTTTGTTCTGTTGGGGTTTTTCTTCTCTCCAAGCAGCCAGATCTTACCTTGAAACACCACTACAGTGGGAGCAAAAATAGATTTTATGAGCTGTTAAACAAAGCAGATTTTATTTTATTTTATTTTATTTTATTTTATTTTATTTTATTTTATTTTATTTTATTTTATTGGGACCTTCACTGCCAGTGAGGAAATTCCTCTGTGGTTTACAGGCACAGGTTTGATTGTTTCTCAGAGTACACAAAAAGGAGAAAAGGAAATCAGGGCAAGAGATTATGGATCTAGAATTTTTTTTTTTTTTTTATTCCCAGTCAATTAAAGGTTTATATAAAATTCCTTCATCCACTTTGGGACCACATCTTCATATTTGCCAAGATAAGATTTTTAATTTACTCCAACAATTTGCTTTTTTTTAAACTATTTTTACATAAACCTTTGCAGCCTGTTTACCTGTGTGTGCCACAGAAAATCTGGAATATTCTGTATTTCCAAATTCCAAGGGCTGAGGTTTCAAAATCATCTAAAAACCACTGAAAATTTGCAAACACAGCTATGGAAATACGGAATATTCCTTACATGGAACCACTCTGCAGAAGGTGAATTTACCACAGATTTTATTCACTCCAAACCCAGTGAATATTTTGAGATTTTTTAGAGAATTCTGATTCGTGCCAGACTTTGTGCAAGACACTCCAAAATCACCCAACCCTCTTCCTTCTTGTTAAACAAAGTTCCTGGAATGAATAATTTGGAAGAATTTCTTTGTGTTTAAAAAGCAAATTTCTGTTCTCAGACAACCAATGGTTACTAAAATTTGAGCTAAAAGCTTTTACAACTATTTATTGCAATCCTTCATTTAAATTCTTTATTTTCCTCCTAACGATGCCCTTAATTTAGCTGAGTAACAAACACTTTAATCCCAGTGCCCACATTCCATTTTAGCTTTATCGCTGAGATTTGATTTTAAATTCATAAATAAATAACCTGCTGTTAAAAGTGACAGCTTGACAGCACTATAAATTCTTGTTCACCCAGTTAAAAAAAAAAATAATTTACAAACAAGAGATCTCTCCCCAAAAATCACATCTCTGTGCTTTAATCTCATCCAAAGTCTGCCAATAACAAGAATTTAATTGAAATTAATTTTTTTTTTTTTTTTGGAAACTCTGGTTGCATTTGTGAAGATGCTTTTTAATAAATTCTGTGGTTCCTGTCAAATTGGCTTTGGTGGCACAGAGCAGATTTGGATGTCTGAGCTGGAGGTGAAAAGATTTTCCCCTCTCTAAAATCACATTTCCTTCACTTTTTAAGATGGGAAATTGGGAATTGCACTGCTGGGGAAAACTTCTCATCATTCTAAATGAAAATTATGAGGAAAAAATGCAAAGGTTAACAGCAGCCTAATTATGAATTAAGATTAAATTTTAGGTTTTAGGTAAACAAAAAGCCACATCAGGAGAGAATTATTAAAAATTCATGTGATCAAAGAGGAGAAAAAATGCAAAGGTTAACAGCAGCCTAATTATGAATTGAGATTAAATTATAGGTTTTTAAACAAAAATCCACATCAGGAGAGAATCTCAAAATAAAATCCATGTGATCAAATCAAAATAATTTATGTAGCACTAATTAATAAATCCATGGGAGACTGTGGCAAATGCAGGAGAGTGATTACAGAAAAAAAAAAAAAAAAACTACCAAGAATTAATATTTAAGTAAAGCTTCCTAGAAAATGCAGAATTTCTTCATTATGGGAAATATTATGGCAGGAATAGAAATGTTTATCCCCGAGCTGTGAGCAGGATGAAGTCATCACACCCAGCCCTGAGAAAAATGACATTTTTCTGGGAGAAAAAGGGGATTTGACAGCCAGCACATCCAACCCCAGCCAGCTGTCATTTACAGCCACTCAAAATCCTTTTAATTCCCTTTTCCCTGCCACCCTCCCACCCCTCTGGACATCTCCTCCTCTCCCCCCAGTACTATCTCTTTTTTTTTATAATTTTTATTTATTTTTTATATTTGTTTTAGACATTTCCTGCAGCTGTCATGTCCCAAAAGCAGCCTGGCAGCTGCTGTGGGATCAGTGAACGAAATTCCCCCAAACTCTCAGTGCTGGGGGAGGTGACACCACTTGGACATTTCCCTTTGGATTTAATGACAGCCCCGAGTGGTTTTGAAAATTTCCTTTTCCTCGCACCAGCACACCCAGTAGCAAGTGGCTAAAATGGCAAAGCACACACAAATCTGCATTAACAATATAACTAACAACACAAATAGAAACAATATAAATAACAATACAAATCACAAATAGCATTAACAATATAACTACAGGGACAGCTAAACAAATTAAAAAGTTTTTTGTGGGGTTGTGTTGGACAGACAGGATCATTGATGTCTGACATTAAAACATTTAATGTTTTAAATGGCATTTAAACTTATTACATTAACTAAAGTTACTTAAGCATTTTTAAGTTGGCTAATTGGCAAATCTGTGCTACTAATAGGAAACAAAGCAAAGAAGCAAAAGCAAAACATAAAATCAAACTCCATATTTCCCTTAAACTATTACATAACAAAATCCTACAATTTTGATTCCTCCTCTTCTAACAAAAACAACCCAAAGTTCACAATCTTCTACAGGTAAAACATGAGATGCCAGGTGCAAGTAGAGCCATTCAGAAGCTGGGAATTCTGCAATCTTTAATGTATCCATTCCCAAATTCTGTAATCTTTGATGTATCCATTCCCAAATTCTGTAATCTTTGATGTATCCATTCCCAAATTCTGTAATCTTTGATGCATCCATTCCAAAATTCTGTAATCTTTGATGTATCAATTCCCAAATTCTGTAATCTTTGAGGTATCCATTCCAAAATTCTGTTCTCCTTAAAGCATCCATTCCAAAATCCTGTGATCTTTGAGCTATCCATTCCAAAATTCTGTAATCTTTAAGGTATCCATTCCAAAATTCTGTTCTCCTTAAAGTATCCATTCCAAAATTCTGTTCTCCTTAAAGCACCCATTCCCAAATTCTGTAATCTTTGATGTATCCATTCCAAAATTCTGTAATCTTTGATGTATCCATTCCAAAATCCTTTTCTCCTTAAAGTATCCATTCCAAAATTCTGTAATCTTTAAAGCATCCAGTCCAAAATCCTGTAATCTTTGAGCTATCCATTCCAAAATTCTGTAATCTTTGATGCATCCATTCCAAAATTCTGTAATCTTTAAAATATCCATTCCAAAACGCTCAACAGAAATTGCACACACCAAACAGGCAAAACATAAAGCAGGAACTTTAAAAAGGTAATAAAACAACCTGTAACATCTCACTTTTTTATGGTGGGGTTTTTATCCCAATTTTTTGATCCTGGTAACCCAATTTCCCTTCAGACTCTTTCCTTAAGGCTGAGCTGGGTCTGGCTGCTGGTTCTTGCCAGAGCAGCAGAGGGGTCTGAGCACCATTTATGAATTTGGGGGCACTCCAGATGATGCCTCAAGTTTGAGCTTTCATATTTCCCACATTCTGCACTGCATTAGTACAGATGATATAATATAAATTTCATATAAATGAACTGTATGAACTTGACATGAAGTGTTCCAAGTTCTCCTCCCAGTGTAGTTAGATAAAACAATCCTTGCCCAGCCCCAGAACCAAGGACACCGCTGCAGCTCCAGCCCCAAAAAGTGCAAACAGCAGCGAATGGAGGAGAGAATCTGGGAGGGTGGGACTGCAGAACCTGGAGCTGGAGCTGGACAATGAACCCCAAAATGGGGAATGGACCCAAACTGATCAAAGTGTGAAACTCCTGACCCATTGTCCATCTTGGGTCCAGCTGGGCTGTGACCTCAGCCAGGCTCTTGCACTGCCCACGGTGAATCCTTTGAAGGGTTTTGAATAAATCCCTGCTTTATTCCTTCAACCCTGTCCAGCCCCTGCTCCAGGCAGGAACAGCCTGGAATAATGAGGGCAGCACATTTTGGGGAGGGAATTTAAGGACAAGGAGGGGTCACCCCAAGGTCTCATTGCTGCTGTCTTGGCAGCAAGAGCTCCCTGATTTTTGCTCCTTATTTCCATTGTAACCCCACCCATCAAATCCTCCCTTTATTCATAAATTCCTGGAGTTTATGGCACCACTCAAACCCAATTTGTCCTTTATAGACAGGGCTGGTCTCCCATTTTCTCAGAGTCACCCCAGCCCTGATTTCCCTGCTGTTTTAAAGAGTATTTGTTTGCAGATTAAGTTAATTTTCACATAAATTGGTCCCATTCACCAAATCAAGACAATCCAGGAGCCTTAAAACCCTTGGCTCCAGTGACATTCCCTGTAAATGTGTTCCTCTGGAACAGCACCTCAATTAAAGCTGGTGGCTGGAGGGACACATTTCCTGGGCATCAAACGAGCAGGGAAGCTGAAAACAATTTTATTTCAACTACAGCACTTCGCCCCTAAATCTTTTAAAGTGTTTTTTTAAGAGAAAAAAAAAAAACACATTAGCACTTAAAAGATGCAACAGGAGGAGGTTTAGAAACAAAACATTCTGGAATTAACAGAGGTTGTGACTGCCCGTGGTGTTGTTTGAAATACCCCAATGTTTGGGCTGTCGAGTTCAGCAAACACATTTGGTGATAAAAAAGTCAATTTTTAACCTTTTGGGTGGGTAGCACATTGCAACTCTGCTAGTTAATAACATGCCCGTAGCCATGGCACACCAGAGAGCTCATTTGGCTTCAGAAATAATTCCATTTTCCTGCTTCACATGCAGCCCCTTGGCCCCAGCCAGTGAATTCTCTCAGGCAAGTATTGGTCTGGGAACCTTCCCATCAAACCCCAGAAGAAAAAAACCCTAAATTCAGTTTAAAAACTTATCTGGTGACATTTGGTTTATCGCTGCCTTCCTAAAATCCCTGAGCAGCTGCAGGGAGGGAGTTCCTTTTTTGGGGCCATTTCTTGTTAGCAGCAGATTTCCCCTCACTTTTCCAATATTGATTCCCTGGCTATGGAATAATCTGTGAGCTGATCCCGAGCCAGGGTGATGGATCAGCCTGGGGCATGCACAGCTTTTGTATCTTCAGCTCAGGAATTCTGTTCTCAAACATTTACATTTATTTGGGTGGCAATCCGCAGGTTTTCACTGGCTCGGAGCTTTAAAACTCACATTCTGACCTGAACAACAACGAAGCAGAAAAAGTGACCTGCACCTGAGAGATCAACAAATGAAGAGGTGAAAATTCAACCTCAGTGTGAGCCAACCCCTTCTGAGAGTCAAATCTCCAATTCTGATGTAAAACCTAATGGGATTAATTAGGAATTTTTCTCCCTCAGCCCATTCAGAGGAGCCTCTGTGCCCACCTGGCTGTGCTTGAGCTGAGATTTCCACTCCAGCTGATGGCTCCTAAACCATTCATTAAAAATGCAACGCTGCACTTAAGGAAGCATTTGCATTTCATTGCTACTGCTGTTAAATTTCCATTAAATCCACGTTTAAACACAGGTTTCTAATTCATGAAATAGGGGAATAGAAAGGGAACAATCTGATCAGGCAGGTGACACCCAGATTTTGGGGATGTTTGAATTCCTGGGTGTCCTGGATCTATTCAGGGTCACCCACCCTTTGTTCTGGGGAAAAAAAGCTGCAGCAAAAAAATCAGGAGCTACTTGGAAATGAAGAAACCCTTCAGCCTCTTCTATTTCCAAATCAAGTCTAAAATCTCTCCTCCGGGGTTTATGATGGTTAAGAATTCCAGGATATCCAACAAATTCATGTAATGCACCAGTGGGTTAATCCCAAAGCTGTAAAAAGTATTTTTAATAGCAGAATAATCAATTTAGAGAGCAATCTTTTGAGTAAGAAACACAAACCTGAGGGTTAACCAAGGCAGCCAAGTGCAGATTCCCGAGGGATTTTAGGAATTCCCTGGGAAGATGGGGAACTCCTCTTTGCCAAAGTCTCTCCAAAAATCACCCTGTGGTGGTCCTGCCTTGTGGAAATTTCTCAGTTTTTTTAGCACTGTCTCACACAGATTATTTCACACCAAACCAAACCTGACCAGCAAAGGATGAGAAAGCTGGAAACACCTGAGCTCATTAAAGATTTACACACACCTCATTAAGGAAAAAACAAAACTAAAATCAACCAGTGCAGAACACCCCAGTGTTCCCTTCTGAGTTACACTGCAGGTGCATTCCTGATCATTTTGCTTATTACGAGTCTAAGGTCAGAAATTAATTTAGGTTTTATTAATAGCTGGCATTTTGATGACATCTTGGAAAATGGGTCACCAGATTCAACCATCTCCAGCCTCATTCTCGAGTGTTAAATTAACACTTGCAAGGCTCTCCCTGGGGTGGGATTTTCAGGAGGAAGAATTGCCTGGACACTGAGGGCACATAAAGCAGAGAGTCCTTGAAGGGTCGGGGTGGGATCCTTGCTGGTGTTGGAATTATTCTGAATGATTGGTGTTGGAATTATTCTGAATGATTGGTGTTGGAATTATTCTGCTCAGTGACGGCAATAAGGACTCCACAACCAGCTCAGGGCTCATTTCTGCTCTTTTTTTTATTTAAAATAAATCCATAGGCCAGGTACAAAAGCACAGGCAGGATCAGAGGGATGCACAATCCCTTGATGAGGAGCAGAGGGAATAAAAAAAGCTGAATTCAGGATGGGTTTTTACCCTGGGCAGCACCAACAGGAGGCTCTGATGGACAAAACCTCAAGGAATTTTTCTGTCCCCTGTCCTTTTGGTGAGCAAATTTCCAAGTGTTGGAGCACATTCCATCCCCATCACCCCCATGCCATGTGTGTGACAGCCCAGCAGCTCTTCCTGCAGGAAATTTATTTCATAAATAACTTTTAGAGCATAAGGACATTAAAATCATTGGTGTTTACATAAAAAGTAATTGAATATCAATCAAAACACACTGGCAACCTCCTGACAGCTCCAGTTCTGCTGTAACTCATTGAATTAATCAAGGCTTGACACTGGGAGATGTTATTGCAAACGCTGAGGAAGGAGCAGGAAATTACAAAGTTAAGAAAAAAAAGCCCAAGATACCCAAGATACTTTTTGTCTTCTTTATTTCACTGTATGTGAAACTTTCCAGTGGAGGAGAATAAAGCCATGAAAATGCTGCCATAGTTCAGACTCAGCTAATTTGCATTTCAGGCAAAAAAATCACTAAAATTACGGTGAAAGGATTGCATCATGTCTTAACTAAAATCACAACAAAAATAACATTATTGCACCTGCACCTCCTTGGAGCACACCTGTATCACCTCCTCTGATTCTCATTCCTCAGTGAGGGGAAAAAGCAAATTAACTGTATTATATTAATATATTAATATTATATAGAGGAATATTATATTAATATTCCTCTATTTCTGAAAGGAGAATAAGCAAAGGAATCCAGTGTCCCCTCTGCTGCAAACTGAAATCTCCTCACTGGCTGCAGGAAAACTTTGAAAGGCACAAGCAGGACAAGGTTTACAAAAATTCTAACAAACACCACTTGGTTTTGATCAGCCACCACGGCTTCTCTGAAGTATTCCAGCCCCAGGACACCTGCACTTTAAAACCCCACTCTGGGCAGCACCACGTGGAGGTGATCACTGAATTTCTGCTTTATTCCTAAGCCGTGGATGTACAGGATCAGGGGGTGTGGGCAAATATTCCCCTGTGTGCAGGGATTCACAGGATTTCCTCTGCACAGCCCAGCAAAAACAGCTAAAACTGGTTTTTGCAAGACAGCATCCTAACTTCTGTCATGTCTAATCCCCCAAAAACTTTCCCAGCATCAGCTGGTGGAGCTGCTCCAGGAATTGTTGCTGCAGAATCCAGCCCCAGGCACTGGATGCAGAGCTCAGGAATATCTGCAGAGCCCAGGGCAGCTCTGGAAGCACAGGAACACATTCCATCATGCAGATGTGTGTTCAGTGCATGCTAAAGCCTGTCCTTAAAACGAATGGGTCACTTAGGAGTACAAATGGGCACCTGTATAATCAGAATAATCCTCATTCCGCTGGTGCACACACGGGAGATGTTTTCCTTCCGAGGCTGATCATGCTCTGGAGATAAAGAGCTGGGAAAAAGCTCTGCTCTAGTGAATATCTGCAAAAAAAACCCACAGGATGTTCTTCCCCACCCCATCTCCCCTCTGCTTTTGTGGCATGAACAGGAGCGGATAAACTCAGAGCCATCTGCTGAGCAGCTCCAGCAGCTCGGGGGGCAGCAGGGGAATTCTGCCATGGGATCTCTCCTCTCCAAATGACCTTCCTGAGAAATGCTGGCACTCCCCAGCAGCTCCAGCCTTGTGTTCTGACACTCTGCATCGAGGGAAAGGGCAAAAAACAGCCAAGCAGGTTTCAGTTCCTGAAATTGAGAGGATTTTAAGATCGTTTCAGCTGGCGAAGTGCCACAGGTGCTCAGGCAAAGAAGAAAGCAAGATATTTTAAACCTCACACTCTATTCCCACATCATACAGCAAGGGATATAAATACCTTCTCCTCAAAGGTTCTGGCAGAAGATATTGTTTTACTCCACTTAGATTTGTTTTTAAAAAAATGAACTTGCTGAGCAGATGTTGAATTTACCCCAGTGGAAAATGAAGTCTGCTTTTTATCCACACAACAAGTCCAGGCACTCCAAAATCAGAGCTGACAAATCTGCCCTGGAGTTCTGTGCTCTGCTCCTCACTGCCTTTTGTTGCACCCATCATTACAATCCAAATGAGATTTTTCCAGTCCTCCCCCAATTTGCTCAGCCAGGTGGAAACACCACGTGCCCGAGTTTTAAATATGCCTTTTCTCCTCTTTATTAGAAACAGTGAATTTTTTACTTGAAAGAGAAAGGGAAAAAAAGCCTGCACTAAGTCTGCAATTGTGCGAAAATAATTTGTTCTGCAGTCCTGAACTGGTTTCCAGAAAGTGTCCTGCTTTTACCTAATGAAATGTTCAAATTGTGGACAAGTCAGAAAGCAAATATTCTGAGAAAAAAAAAAAAAAACACAAAAAAACCAAACCAAACATTTAGAGAAGATATTTTGGGAGCTGTGAACTTGGGGAAGAATTTAGGGCTGGGAAATTGCCACACCAGCACTGGGGCAGGAGGGAGGGGAGGTCTCTGGCAGTCAATGCTGGATTTCCCTTTTTCCTCCAGCCTGGAAAATCAGGATAACCACAGCAGTTCCCAGCCCATCCTCTGCCTGTGCTTTCCACGGCAGTGCTTTGTGATATCAGGAGTTTTGGAGGCAGAAATTCAGGATTTGTTCTGGTCTGGAGGGACATTCTGGACCAAAACCTTCTCATGTGCTGCCTCCTCTTGCCTCTGCAAGAAATTGCATTCAGTGTCCCAGATGGCTTTTCCCACTGGATATTCTCACATTAAATACCCAGATCTCGAGTCCCCTTTTAATACCCTGGATTAAAATCCATATTAGCAAATCTCCGCATCCCAAGGGTGGCAGACACACTGTGACTGGATCCAGATGCTGATTTCCTGGGGGTTAAATTCGTGCATGACTCAGGGTAAATGGGGCTGGAAATTGTTCATGGGGGTTTAGATTTGGGTTAAACCTCCTCCTGCACACCATTTAGAGATCTTTGCAGCACCAAGCCTAAAACAAACAGCAGAGAAAGGCTGAGGTGCAGCAGGGCTGGGGCAGAACCTCAGAGAGGTGAAAGGCAGAGAAGGGCCTTTATAAAATATAAATATAAATATAAAAAGAGAAGGGCACAGGAGGAGTTTTCAGGAGCTCGTTCTCATCTCCAGCTCACACACAGACAGGGCAGTGATATTTAATACCTCAAACCTCAATAATAAGTTCAGCAGTGATCCCTAAAAGAAGAAATGACTTTTTCTGCAGCACCAATAAAGCCAGATTTCTTGGGAAAGAGGAGATAAAATGTTTTTGTTTGTCTAAAATATGAGCTGTGAAAGTAAATAGCTGTTTCATATAGAAAATGCCATTCAAATAAAACCCTGCACTTTCCTTTGGATGGGATATTAAACATTACACTGAGATCCCTGCCCGGCTCCCATTGCCCCACAGACACCTCTTGGTTACACACGTGTTGTTTTATCAGTCCTCACATGCAGTATGAGTCTATTCCTGCTTTGTAATTAATTCCTGTTACACATTTGCACAGCTCCAGAGTCTCTTCAGGGGACAGGCTCCATTACATACTTAGGAAGTAGATTTATGTGTGCTTGTGTAGTTGGAGACCCTCTGGAATAATTCATATTTTGTTGGGATCATTGCTCAAACACATCTGAGTGGCTTTTGTGTTTTCCAGTGCAAGAACAACAACATCCCCAAAGTCAGAGACACAGAAATAAGCAGAAAATAAAGTGGCGCTCCCTCCCTGGGAGCTCAAGGAACAGCACTGCCTTCAGTAGTGAATATTTCAGCACCAAAACAGGAATCAATCAGATCTGTTATTTTAATCTACTTCCCAAAAGCTGGAGCACGTTGTTGTTTTGCCTGCTTTGAGCAGTGGTGTTCCAGAGTGACAGAGCTCCAAGAGAAGGACCCTTCCTTTACCCTGCCCCTGCTCCAATCCTGCAGATAAAATTCCTCCAGAGCACACTGAAATCAGTGCAGCCTTTTCCTCTGGTGCTAAACTCGCCTGTCTCCCTGCACAGTGCCTGCCTAAGGACTGGAACTAATGCAGTTTAGGGTGCATAATTCCCATTCCTGTCAGAAAGGAGAGGATTTCTATGGAGATCAGCATCTCCTGATTGCATGGCTAATCACTGCCTTCCCACTCCACAGGCGAGGGAAAGAAATATTTTTCCTGGGAGTGAATAAATTCAAACGTGGCAGCTGAAGTGATAGAAGTTAATGGGGATTTCAGTGGGAGCAGTGATAAATAAATCAGGACACTTCAACAAGCCTGAGGGACAAGGCTCTGCCCTACACAGAGCATCCCCACACAGAGAGGAGCAGGTCACCCCAAAACCAAACAAACTGAAAGGAAAAAAGGGGAAATCCTGATGGGAATGAGGAAGATCTCTGTCAGAGCAGGGCCCTGGCTCAGCTCCATCCCTTCTGCAGCCTGGGGTTCCAGAACTCTGGTGCAGAATGGAAGAGTCAGCACCTCCTGCCTTGCCCTGGAGGGATTCAGGGAATTTCACCATCTGCCACCATCCTTTGGAGCTCACAGGAAAGGGATCAGCATCAGGAAGAATATCTGGGCAAGCAATTCTGCACCTTGTATATCAGGAAAATAAATGTGTGGGTATTGGCAGGACAGTCTGGGGCTTATTCTTCTGATTAAGGATGGTACTGCCCTCCAAATTTTACTTTCCAGAAGCATTTGAATGGTTCCATACTGGAAAACAAGTGGAGGGTGGATGGTGAGAACTGTTCCAATGTAGTCCCCAAACAGACCAGGCAGGTGACAGCCTCAGCAGAGAGCATCCAGTGACCAAATTCAGAATTAATTCTCCTGTTAAACCCCAGTCACACAGCTTTAAACAGTTGTCCCACCTTGGTTAGTCATGGAATCAGAATCACCTGCTTTTATTTTTCTGTCCCAATATGTTTGGGGTTTTTTTTAAATTTTCATTTCCTGTTTACAGCCACAACTTAACATCTATTTTAACAACATCTACACTCCCCTCCCAAGAAAAATGGAAGGAGCAGCTGATTTTGGGTACTCAGCAATTTGCTGGCTCCAGAGCAGTATCTCAGCACACCTTCTGCTTGCATCTCATGGTTCCACTGCAGAGCAAAGTCAGGAATATTTGATGCAGCAGGCACAGATATTATTCAATTATTGGCCCTCTGCAGATTTCCATGGCTTACTTTGCTTTTCATCCTTTGGCTGAACGTGCACATCCCATAAAAAGTAAAAGTTGTATCTGGCAGAACCAGTGTGTTATGACACAGATTTTTTTTTTTTTTTTCCTTCTCACATGTCCAGCTAAAAGATGCATTGCAGGAATTTCACATCTCTGTCATGGATTTGTTGTGTCCTGCTTCCCACAATTTCTGCTGTAACCCTGCCCACCCAGCAGCCCTTGCCAAGGACAGGGAGAGCACTCTGGCCTCCAAAGAAAATGGGTATTTCATTAAAGCAACAATAAAAGGCCCTGCCTTGCATTTGTTAACATTTGTTTAAGTTCACAGCAGAATATAAAAGTAGGGGATACAAGGTTAGGGAAAGTCAGCCCAGAAAGCTGAGAGACAAAATTAAAGCCATTGCCAGATTTTAAATGTGGCTTGGGAAAAATTCTAAAAAAAAGAAAAACAACCAAACAAACCAACCGAAAGCATCTTAATGAGCACAGGTAATTAAATCTGGTTTTCATGTGCTCTGTAACACATAATTTGTCCAGTAGGACCAGATCCTTCCCTGCACTGTTTTATGTGGTCCTTATCCCATTGTTTCTGGAAATGGCAGGACTTGTAGTGCAGGATTATCCTGGGGACTGCAGGTGTGGCATTGCAATTGTGAGGATGTGGAAAATGAAACATTCCAGAATCCTGGGATGGTTTGGGTAGGAAGGGACCCTAAATCCCATCCAGTGCCACCCCTGCCACGGCAGGGACACCTCCACTGTGCCAGGCTGGCTTTGGGCACTTCCAGGGATGCAGGGCCAGCAAAGAGTGAAGGGTAAAGCCAGGCTGGACTGGGAATAGAGCCTGGGAATGTGGGCAGTGCTGGATCCCTCACCTGAGCACACAGAACTCCTCCCACAGCCCGGGATCCCTCCGGGAATGCCGCAGGGATTGGCTGGGGTGGTCCCCGGGGATGCGGCAGGGATGCCGCAAGGGGTCACAGGGCAGACGTGAAGCCCGTGGGACAATTTTTGGAGTTTTCCTGTCCGAATCCCATGGCCAGGACAAGGCTGGCATCCCGCGGCAGCCACGGGCATCGCACCTGAGGAGACACAAACACCCCAGCTACTCCCGATATTCTCTTATTCCCTTATTCCTTTACTCCCTTATTCTCTCGTTCCCTTATTCCCTCGTTCTCTTATTCCCTTATTCCTTAGATCCTGTGGCTGCAAAACCTAAAATTCGTCTCACCAGCACGAAAAAAATAATTTTAGCAATGGCTTAGAGCAGATGAACCCCTCCTTCCTTTTACCTGCAAGATTCCCAGAGTGTTTAAAAGCTGGGAAAACACACAAACCAACCATCCTGAATGCACCTAATTCCCTTTTTTTTAGATTGTCAAAAACAGAACCTGTAGGCAATAAAAAGCAACCACAGCAAACTTTCCCCTGGCATCTGTAAATGTGAGAAGTGTGAAGCAATCAGCAGAGCCCGGGTTCTAATTAAAGCCTCCTGTTTGAAACCAGCTTTTCTTTAAGCACTAAAGGCCTCGTGGGAGGGGCAGAATATTCCCTAAAAATCAGAGCGTGGTTCATTAGTGCCCATGGAAGCAGAGGGTGGATCTGCCCCGGTGAAAGCTGAGGAGCACAGGGAGATTTCACATCCTGCCCTGCTCCCAGTGCCCGGGGCTGCAGGGCTGTGTGCACTCCCCACAGCTGCTCAGCTACAGCCTTCACCGAATTAATCTTATCTCTGTCACCATTTCAATCAATGCCAATCTGGCTGCAAGTCACAAACTTCAAGAGCTGCTCACCTACTTAAATGTTAATGGTGCTTTTCTGCTGTAAAGGAAAGGAAAACGAAACACAATTATAAGAATAAGCAGTGAAAGCTGGAAAAATAGAAGGTGTTTCACTCAGAGAAATGCTAAACCAACCCACTTCAATCACTGCCTTCCCTCGAGGAGGAAAAAATCCCTTTATTAAATCTTGGTCAAGCGAAAAATGGAAGATCTCCTTTATTTAAAAGAAAATAGAAAAAATAATTTAAAAAAAGGGTTTTAACTATGGTAAAAATACCCCGAGGTTTTGAGCGACTTTTGGCATGTCCTGGTGCAAATGCACATCCCTTCATCCCTTTAAATGGAAATGGAGATGATGTGACCCATCCCACTTCTCCCAGCAGCACCAGGATTTATTTCCAGTTGTGTTGCCATTTAAATCATGCAACTTGCATTTTGTGACCTGCAACAAAAACATCTACAAAAGAGAAATGTAAAGGGAAGTCTTGATATTATTATTTTTTTCTAATGCATTTGATGCCAAGATTGGCATTTTAGGATCACTACCCTCTCTCTCTATCCACTGTGCTATTCCAGTTTCTGAACCAATAAACTCTAATAACTCCTCAGGATCTGGAGGGGGGTGAGCAGCTCCACTCTTCCTCCCTGTCCCTTTTTCCCTTTCCCCTAACATATGCCCCTGCATCTCCACTTTTCTGACCTGCAGGTGGATTTTGTGGGATGAAAAGGTCCAGGGTTTGGCATTTCCATGAGGTGGAAGGATATAAAAAATGCCATGCTGGAATTCCAGGGGGGAAAGCAAAACCAGTCAGTAAATTGGTTTTTATTCTCCTTTTTGCTCCAAACCCCTTAGTGAGGAGCTGTTATTGTGCAGGGTCCATGTGCAGGGCAGACACTGGAAATGAGGAATTCCCAAGGATGTGGCACCCACTGAACCCCACAGCCACCACAAGGTTTGCAGCACATCTTCACATTTTTTAGGGTCCATCTCCTTAGCCAGAGGTACCTGAAAGACCCACACAGCTCTTCCCAGGTGTGCCAGAATCCATGGAGCCTGAACAGCCAGCTCCAAACACAGGGAGCTCTTTCCAGTGCCAGAAAGGCATTCCCTCCAGGAGCAGCAAATTCCCTAATTCCCCCCAGGAACAACAAATTCCCTCCACGAACAGCAAATTCCCCCCAGGAGCAGCAAACTCCCACATTCCCTCCAGGAGTAGCAAATTCCCCCCAGGAACAGAAAATTCCCTTCAGGAACAGCAAATGCCCCCCAGGAAAATTCCCCCCAGGAGCAGCAAATTCCCCCCAGGAACAGAAAATTTCCTCATTTCCTCCAGGAGCAGCAAATTCCCTCCAGGAGCAGCAAATTCCCCCCAGGAACAGAAAATTTCCTCATTCCCTCCAGGAGCAGCAAATTCCCCCATCCCCTCAGCTCTCTGAGCCAGCAGGGATGCAAAGATCACTTCATGTGCTGGCACCAAAAATCAAACCAAAGCAGCTCCTTGATCCTGTGCCATCCACACGCAGTAATCCAGAGCAAAGTGAATCCCAGGCTGTTTTCCCGGCCTTCCCAGGCAGTTTCACTGGCAAGAATAATCTCAGAGCTGGTTGATTTAATGACCCTTCATTTAAAGGGAGGGTTAGAGTGGCTGGTTTTTGTCTTCTTTGTAATTGGAGCGTTCAGGCACAGGTAGCTGTGTTCTGTCAATCACTGCACGAGTGAAAGGTGAATAAAAGCATTTACTGAACTGTCATTTCCACAATAAAACAACAGCTGCTGCCAGCTCGGGAGGGAATGCATTAGCAGAAATAAACCTGGAGGATAAAGACTTATTAGTCACAACATGCCCTTCAATCCCTCATCTGTGTGAGCAGCTCAGCTCTGGAATGAACATAATCCTTATTTACAATAAATTAAGCTTATCTTTGCACTGTGGGGTACTTCCACAACGATGGCAGATGGATTTTACTTCCTTCAGAAATACATTTGCCTGCACCACTCTCAGGGTTTGGCTTCCCTCCCCTCCAGTTCCTGCAACATCCCTGCACGTGGAAATCCAACATTTACCTTTTGCTATTTTTAACTCAAAGCCCCAAACCACAAGTCTGTCCTAGAAGAAAATTAATTTGTGCTAATTGAATGACAAAAAACACTGCACCACAAATCGTGTGGATCTTTTTTTATTTTCAATGTTTACAGAGATGGAAATAAATACTGGAAAGAGGAGATTCTTTTAAAAGAAATCAATCAAATCTTCAAACAGGAAAAATTGTATCCAAGAGCTGCTTCAAAGTGGCCACCATTGCAGAGATGAGGAATAGGGTAACAATAATGGGAATAACTAAAGATAAGCATTGCCACAAAGCAGGGGGACACAGCAGTGTCAGGAGACAAAACAACCACACTACAGCAGGAGTCTCACATATTTACAACATTCCTATCATACAAAACCAGGGGGAAATGTTTGGGGAGTTTTTCTCTGTCCAGCTGTAAGATATAAAAGACACACCAGAGGGTTTGGTGGTTTGGTTCCTCTCCCCAGTATCCACAGAGGAGTTTCTGCTTTTGGCAAAGTTTAAAAAATCCTTTATATTGCAAGAATTTTTCGTCCAACCTGAACTTCTCTGCATTTCCATCCTGGGCTGTCATCACCACTGGCATCCACTGGGGCAGTTGGTCAGAGGATGAAGAGTTTGTAAAGTTCCTCCTGGATTTTTATCAATGCTCTGACCTGTAGGCTGGAAAAGTGTCCGTGCGATGGAGCTTCACTGGGCTGGAAACATCTTCACAGAGCCAGAGGGAAAAAAAAGAACAAGCCCAGTTAAACACAGGCACCCCAGTCAGTGATTCACACACAGATTCATTAATTACATCTAACCCTGCTGAATCTGCTGCTCCAGCTCACAAATATACATGCAGATTTTCTTTACCACTTCCTTCAGAACAGAAACTTGTACAAAGCAAATGATTTTTTTTTTCAAAGTTCTGGCTTGCATTTAAAATGTAAAAATGCTCTTTTAGATCCTTTTCTCCCAGTCTAACAAGCAAGATATTTTTCTAAATATAAAACAAGCGGTTTGTACCCATGCAGTCTATTTATCTTGTGCCAGCTCCATGCTGAATTACTGATTTAATAAAGGGAATTATTGATTTAATAAAGGGCTCCGTGGCAAGGCAGAGTGGGGCCAATGTGCCACACTTCCCATGCCCTCATCCATGAGCAGCTCTGACCAGGATGGAAGTGCTGCTCTCACCCCTCATCCCTTCCCTGGCTGGAGCTTTCCATGTGCTGCCTGCCCCCTCTAGTGTTGGAAAGAAAGAACCAGGGAAAATATTTTCTTTAAGGTTTTCTTTTTTTTTTTTTCGGTTGGGGTTTTTAATTCTGAAAACAAACACAGCTCTACGGTGCTGACTTTGGCCCTGCTCCTCCGAGGTCTGAGCACCCCCATGAGTGTCACCTCCATGAGTGCCACCCCCATGGAGCAGGGCAGTGTCCAGCCTCAGTGCCACCTCATGAGTGTCACCCCCATGCATGTCACCTCCATGAGTGTCACTCCCATGGAGCAGAGCAGTGTCCAGGCTCAGTGCCACCCCATGAGTGTCACCCCCATGAGTGTCACCCCCATGGAGCAGGACTGAGCTCAGGCTCAGTGCCACCGCCCTGACAGGGCGTGGAAGGCCCCCATTACCTGGCAGGTGTCAGGCAATGTCTCCCCCTCACCTGGCAGGTGTCAGGCAGTGTCCCCCTCACCTGGCAGGTGTCAGACAGTTCCCCCCTCACCTGGCAGGTGTCAGGCAGTGTCCCCCCCTCACCTGGCAGGTGTCAGGCAGTGTCCCCCTCACCTGGCAGGTGTCAGACAGTGTCCCCCTCACCTGGCAGGCCGAGCAGCTGGCCCGTGCTGTGCTGCCGGGTGATGTGGTGCCAGTAGGCGCTGCGGGGCAGGGGCACCACGGTGCCCAGCGACAGCGCCCGCTCGCTCCTCTTGAGCTGCAGCTGCAGGGACAGGACACAGCGTCAGGGACAGCCTGAACAGGACACAGCGTCAGGGACAGCCTGAACAGGACAATGTCAGGGACAGCCTGAACAGGACACAATGTCAGGGACAGCCTGAACAGGACACAATGACACGGACAGCCTGAACAGGACAATGTCAGGGACAGCCTGAACAGGACACAGAGTCAGGGACGGCCTGAGCAGGACACAGCACCAGCATGGCAGGGACTGCCGCTGCAGGGGCTGGGAAATCACATTTAGAGGCTGTGCTGGGATGCTGGATCCCACAGACATGGGAGTTTTGAGCTTTCTGTGCTTTCTGACCCCCTGCAGAACACTGCTTTGGACCTGAGGCCCTGGAGAAGGCTCCAAATTTGACTGGTAAAGTTAAAATCATGGGTGTGTAGCTGAATAGAAGTGTGATTACACATGGTGAAGAGTGTTAAATTGGAAGCTTTCATAATATAGTAATAGGTATGGGACAAGCTGGAGGATTTTGGGTGGTGTCTCTCTCTGTCTTCTTCCTTCCTCTCATGATTTCAGGCAGTAGTTTTTGGTTGCACAGTCAGTGCTGCACTGTGGGTCACAGGAGTTTGGTTATTGGGTCAAAAACATAAATAATCTAGGTGTTAGTTCTTTATTGGACTGTTTAGCTTTAAAATACCTTGTAACTAGCTAAACTCAGCTCCATTTTGCACGCTTTTAGCTGGTAGCTGGAAGTGCTGCAGAACTCTCTGTACTTTAGGCAAGATCTAATAAACAACCAAGTCCAAACACGACAAAATTTGTCTCCATCGTGTTTTTAATCCTGACTCTGAGTGAAGACAGAAGAAACTTCAGACAAGCCACTAATTAAAACAGCACCCTGTTACAGTGGGACATGGTGTTTGTGGAACAGCTTTTCTAGAGGTTGTGCAGCTGCTGCCTGTGGAAATCTACAGCAGCTCTGCATCTGCTGGGTCTATGGGCACTTGGAAAATGGAGATTTTACATCATCTGTTAAAGATGTTATTCCAGAAATGCAAAGCCAACAAACTTGAAATTGCCTGTAAACCTATTCACTGTCGTTTCAGAACTGATCCCTGCTTTCTGAAAACGAAATTTTTCTCTCAACAGGTTCCTCCATCACTTCTGACCCTGCTGGGCTACAAATATTAGTGAAGTTATGCTGACCTAGCCCAGGTTAATTTTAATCTGCTTAATTTAGTCACTGTTCAGTACTTGTCTCATCTATCCATCTGTCTCCACTGAAGATGAATTCAGGTATTTCTGAAGAAGAACTCCATTAACTAGAACTGAAAGAAAAAAGTAAAACCCAGCAAAGATGGTGTTAGATGACATTTTACTGGGAAAGGACAAACCAGCAGCACTGCTGCCTGCAGGTGAGCTCCTCTCACATTCCTGAAAGAATCCAAGTGTCCTGCTGTTCCCAGGGAGCCTCTCTGCCTCTTCCCAAACCATCCCTGGGCACAGACACCACTCAGCAATGGAAAACTGAGCCACACTTGGCAAAGAGATTGATGAGAAATGCTTCCAGACAAACTCATGATGCTGATCAACCACAGGGAATTAACGAGACTCTGCAGGAGCTGATTTTCTCTGTATTCATTCACACTTAGTGGGAACTTTCTACAGATTGCCCTGAATTTTATAATCAAGAAGAATTTAATAGCAATAATAATACTAATACTACTAATAATAATAATAGGAAGAAGGAGAAGAAGAAGAAATTATGATGATAAATGATAATAAAGGACAATGATAATTATACTGATAATGATGATTATGATAATAATAAATGATAACAATAAATGATACTGACACTAATAATGATAATGATTATTATAATAATAATAAATGATACTGATAATTATACTGGTATGATGATTATGATAATAAGTGATAAAGTACAATTATTATACTGATAATGATGATTATGATAATAAATAACGAAATGTAATTATAATTATACTGATACTTTTTATTATGATAATGATAATAATAATCATCATCATCATCTCCCTGAAGCAGCACAATTTTGGTTGATTCGCAGTGTGGAATCCCAATCCCAACCCCAATCCCAATCCTAATACCAATCCTAATCCTAATACCAATCCTAATCCTAATCCTGATCCCAATCCCCAATCTCCATCCCAATC
>VWZS01010664.1:60969-87288 GCA_013397075.1 Rhabdornis inornatus
GTCCCAATCCTGATCCCAATCCCAATCTCAATCCCCAGTCCCAGTCTCAATCTGCATCCCAGTCCCCAGTCCCAGTGTCAATCCCCATCCCAATCCCCATCATCCCAATCCCAATCCCCATCCCCATCCCAATCCCCATCATCCCCCTCCCCATCCCAATCCCAATCCCCGTCCCCCTCCCGTACCATGGAGCTCCTGGCGCTCTGCAGCAGCCGCTCGTGCTGCTCTGCTATGGCCAGGGCAGCGGAATGAACCTTCTGGTAGATGGCTTCTCCGTCCCTGGTCTGGAAGATGAAGAGCCCTTCCCCCGTGTCACACATCCTGCCAAGGCATCAAGGGCAGCCGGGTGGGAGATGGAAATTTCCAGCTCACCACGACCCAGCACAGCCTCCCCGTGCTGCTGAAAAACTGCTCCAGCACAAGGGCTGAGGAAACAAAGGGGGAACAGATTTATTTCCACCTCTCTGGTGCCTTTTCCCAACCCTGGAAATGAAATTCGAGGTCATTTTAGTAAGGAGGTGATATAGAAGTGGATTTTTATTTGAAAATAGTCAAATATTATATTCAGGAATGGAAAGACGTCCACAAAAGCCCACCCCCACACAGGAATGAGTACATTTTATAGGTTTTAGGAAATTAACATAATTAATAAAAAAGCACCAATTAGGAGGACAAGTGGTGATGCAATTCCCCCCCAGGTCAAGCCCCTTCTCTGGAGTCTCCCCTTGGCACTGACTGTGCTCTATCCATGAAATGTATTTCAAAGAGTTGTTCATAATTTTGGGTCCCAGAAAGAACCAAGACAGCACAGGGGTCTTGTACCCCCAGGGCTTGGAGCTCTGCAGTTTGTTTTTTCAGGGAAAGGCTGTGGAAAATTACTGGGAAAAAAAAACTGTGGAAAAGCAGCTACTAAGGCTTACAATAGTCTACAAAGCTAAATATATATTTATATATATATATGTGTATATATATATGTATAGGGAATATATATAAAAGAATAATAAGAATATTATAGAATATACTACTAATAAGAAGAAGAATATAAGAATCATTATATAGAAGAATACAGAAAAGAAAAAAACAAAAAACTAAACCCATAATTTCTGCCTGTGCTTCTTTGCAGCCCTGGTGTCATTTACTGTTCCAGGCCATGTCTGGTGACTCTCTCCAGACTCAGCTGATCCTTCACAAGTGCAAAAGCTCTGGAGAGTTCCTGCACAAGACCCAGATTTTTTATCTTTAGGCTCTATCTGGAATCTGTGCCAGGCAGGATTAATTTGTCTTTTAATGAGTTTTGCAGACTTTTGTCTTCCCCTTGGAACAATAAATACAAATCCTCAGCGTCCCACTGCACTGTCCTGTCACAGCTAATGCATGATCAGCTAAAGGAAAATGTTCTCCTTTCCCCTGCCCAGGAGAACCAAACCCTGCACTGATATGGGGGATGGAAGTTTCAGTGCCTCTCCCCTTTCTGGGTAGGTTAATTGTGTGATCTGTCTCTTTTTCACTGCTGTAATTCTGTAATCTCAAATAACACCTCCAGGATCTGCTCACTAGGATTTGATGGTTCGGTGCAGCATTGCTGCAGCTTCACCCAAAGCTTGGTACAGCTGAGCTGGAGCAGCAATGCAGAACCACCCCTCTAAAACAAGGAATTCCTTTCCATTTCCTTATTAACCTATTTATCAAAAAGATCAGTGGAAAACAGGAGTCTCTTCATTTCTTTTGTTTGCTTTTGGGAAACAACTTGGCCCCTACTACCCTCCACATTGAACTCCACTTCTGCTAAAAGTTAAAGTTAAAAGAAGTTAAAAAAATATAAAAACTCCAAAACTCCGTGCCCAAACCTTGTACAAATTCTGGAATTATGTTCACCTCTTCTTCCCAGATTGTCCATCCAAATCTCTGGCTCATGTACTGCTTTATTTAAGAATAATTCTGTACAGTGCCATAAAACACTGTCAGCTCCCACCCTGCATCCCTGGGGATCCCACTGCTTCTATTCAACCAGGATGAAGAGGGGTTTTATTTGGGTTTATATTTGTTCCAGTATTTTTATTGGGGTTTTTGGGGGGTTTTTTATTTATTTCAGTACTTCAGACGGGGTTTTGGGAGGGTTGGGTTATATTTATTTCAGTATTTTAACTGGGGTTCTTTGGGGGAATTTATATTTATTTCAATACTTTTACTGGGGTTTTTTGGGGGGAAAGTTTATATTTATTTCAGTACTTTTCTTGGGGTTTTTTTGGGGGGTTTATATTTATTTCAGTATTTCAATTGGGGTTTTTTGGGGGAGTTTGTATTTGTTTCAGTACTTCAGTTGGGGTATTATATTTATTTCAGTATTTTAACTGGTTTTTTTTAGAGGGGGTTATATTAATTTCAGTATTTTAACTGGGTTTTTCAGGGGGGGTTATATTTATATTTATCACAGTACTTTAATTGGGGGGTTGCAGGGTTTATATTTATTTCAGTACTTCAGTTGGGGTTTTGGGAGGGTTTATATTTATTTCAGCATTTTAATCACGTTTTTTGGAGGGGTTTATACTCATTTCAATATTTTAATTGTTTGATNGGTTCTTTGGGGGAATTTATATTTATTTCAATACTTTTACTGGGGTTTTTTGGGGGGAAAGTTTATATTTATTTCAGTACTTTTCTTGGGGTTTTTTTGGGGGGTTTATATTTATTTCAGTATTTCAATTGGGGTTTTTTGGGGAGTTTGTATTTGTTTCAGTACTTCAGTTGGGGTTTTATATTTATTTCAGTATTTTAACTGGTTTTTTTTAGAGGGGGTTATATTAATTTCAGTATTTTAACTGGGTTTTTTGGGGGGGTTATATTTATATTTATCACAGTACTTTAATTGGGGTTTTGCAGGGTTTATATTTATTTCAGTACTTCAGTTGGGGTTTTGGGAGGGTTTATATTTATTTCAGCATTTTAATCACGTTTTTTGGAGGGGTTTATACTCATTTCAATATTTTAATTGTTTGATTTTCTGACGCAATGGCTCCAGCCTGGCCTCTGGCTGAAGATCAGCTCCTTTATCCTCAGACACCCTTTGGAAATGGTTCAGGCAGCCCCAGGAAGGCACAGTGTCTCAGGCTGCAATACAGGATGTGACCAAAAGTCTGGATTCTGTCACCAGCTGTTCAACAGCTGGGGCAGTGATCCTGATCCCTGTGGAGATCTCTGCTGTTCATGTTCCAGCTGTTCAACAGCTGGGGCAGTGCTCTTTATCTTTCCCACAGCCCATCCTCCCTCCAGGAGATATCTCCTGTTCATGGGCCATGGAGTCCCAGGGCATGGCTGATCCAATTCCATCATCCCATTGGGAGATGCTCCAGCCAGGGGGAGGAGCCAAGCATTTCCTCCCCAGGTCAAAGCTGACATTTGGAACAGCAGAGCAGCCTTTTCCCACTGGATCCCAGAGGAAAACCAGAGCCTTGCACATCATCCCTGGAGCTTTGGAGGAAAACTGCGCCTTCTCCAGGAGCACTGCTCCAACAGAAGCACATCTGTCACTGCAGGAGGATGCAGCCACCATGGAATGGGACTGCACCAACACCCTGCCTGACTGACGGGGGCAGCTTGGATTCTCACTCTGCCTGTGCTTTGGGTTTGTTCTCTGTCATTCTGTATTTCTATTTTAATTTTCCTAGTAAAGAACTGTTATTCCTATTCCCACATCTTTGCTGAGAGCCCCTTAACTTCAAAATTATAATAATTTGGAGGGATGGGGTTTACATTCTCCATTTCAAACAGAGGCTCCTGCCTTTCTTAGCAGACACCTGTCTCTCAAACCAAGACACAGAGCAAGAGCAGATCCTGTCACCTACCTGCCTGCCTCGAAGGTGAACCAGGCTGGGTCCCGCCCGTAGCGCCGCAGGGCACTTAAAGGCCAGGAGACGAGTTTGACTCTGGGATTCTGGATGTCCCAAAGACAGATATTCTCAAATGTTATCTGCAAGGTACATTCCCCATGCACATCTAAATTAGGGGATGGCATCAAATACACATTGAATCTCTCTGGGAGAAAAACAAAAGGTTAGTCTAAAATCCCTGCCCAGCACACATGTGCAAGTCATTCAAGGAATTTCCTATTTTCCATCTCTATTTACACTATTATTTCCACTTAGAACTACTCATTCCCACACAAAGAATTCCCTCCCATAGCACAATAAACTCCACATTTGGGGCAGTCAAATGCTGTACCCAAAGGGCATCAAATATTTGTGTGTGCACTCAGAGCCTGAGGAGAAGTGCACCAGCACAACCCTGGTATTTGCAAACAGCTCATAAAGTTGTGTGTGTGAATAAATCCATTATTGCTGTGCAGGTAATGAGCTCATTTGCACAGCAAAGTGGAGTAGCCACAGGCTCAGGTTTTGCATGCAATTACTGTTATTTATTATTCTCTTTACAAAGCCTCAGCCACTCACATCACAACAAAAAACCACACAACAAATAGTTCCCATCTCCAAGAGCAACTAACTCATCTGAGAAAGGGAAGTGCTACTCCAAAATAATTCTAGATATCTTATTTATTATCTCTGGTAGCAACAAAAACCAAAAATAAACCCCCAAACAACCAAAACCAACCCCCCAAAACAGCAAGAAGGGCTTGGAAAAAACAGTTTTGCTCCTCCTTATTTCCAACATCTATATGTACAATCTAAAAGGCTTGAAAAGAAATGCAATTAAAAATTCAGAAGGCAAATATTTCTGTACCTACCACTCTGCTCCCTCTCTACTCCAGATGCCAACAAGTCAGGCTCTCCAAGGCTAATGTCATTAATCCGAGTTCCCAGGCACTCCATCTGCAGCACCTTGCACCACTCATCTGCCTCAAGTTCTGTATAAATGCCCAGAAAATCTGTGTGTAGGTACATGGTATTTATGATTTCACAAGAATGCTCTGAGCTTTTCTAAGCTGCGTGGCCATTTCACCCACCTGAGTCACAAGCAAAGGTTTTGGAGGTGTCATCACTGAAATAAATGCCCACAGCGTGTTTCTTTGTGCTTTTTGGCAGCCTCGAGATATTCCTCACATTATTGAGCTCTGTGACCTGGAAAAGCACAATTTGGGATTTTAATGAGGAGCTGGGGAAGAGATCTGTCCATTCTTGGCTGGGCAAGGGGAGGAGAGAAGGGAAAAGAGGGAGAAGAAGGTGAGGCAGCATCAGCAGGCTCTGAACTCCTGTGGTGGCTCCTGAGGAGATGCAGCCTTGGCAGGAATCACCTGGGAAATTCCACAGGAAATTCCACAGGAAATTCCATCTTCCCCTGGGAGATGCAGCAGCCACAGTTCTTTCAGCTCTACAAGACATCAGGGTGACACCACCCTGATGGAATTTCAGCCAGGAAAAAACGTGGCATGAAAGCTCCCTCCAGCCTGAGCAACTTCCACACGAAGGGCACGAGAAAAACCAACCTGGTGCAGCAGGAGCAAGGAGAGCAGGAGATGGAAATCTAAAGAATTCACCCACGTGGAGTTGCAGCACTCCCAGCTCCAGCACAGCTTTCAGCATGGAGGGAAAACAGCGGTGAAAAGCTGCTCCCTACATTGTTTTGGTTTTGAGAGAGTTGAGGATTTGTTAGAATGGTCCACTTCAAAAAGAAAAAAGCAAAAATAAAATCACAGTTTTCGTTGTCAGGAAGTGTTTTAGTGTTAAAGATTCAGAAACACGGACTTCTGTTGTCTGGTTGCCAAATGATGATTGGAAAAATAGCTTTTACACCCAAAAAATATAAAATTTGGTATTACCTTGTATACAGCTTTAGTGAATACATAACACAGTGAATTCATTTTTCTAACATGAACCTTTCACCCTCACAACCCACGGGTAATGCTCCAAAATTTGGCTGAGGAGGAATTCTTTGTTTAAATCAATCACATTTCCAAGCAAGACCCCAGAAAAGCTTTTCCTACTGTGAAAGAGGAGTTCATGGACAACATGAAAATAAAATAAATAACAAAATAAAACTAAATAACAGAGCCAATGTGCAGAACCTCATTCCATGGGCAGCAGCAGAGGGATGCAATGGAAGGAGCATCCCATGGGGAACACACAAACCTTCAGCACAGCTGCCAAACCTGGGACTCAGCTTCTTCCAGCCTCCAGGTTAAAGATTTTGTGAAGTGTCAAAACTGAGACTTGATAATTTGGTTTAATTTTGCACGAGGGGTTTTGTTTTCCCCCCTCTTCCAGGAAATGCTGTGATGGGAGCAGATCCCCCCTGCCCAGCAGAGCCCAGCTCAGTGCTAAACTCAAACCCTTCAGGAATTCCCTGGGACAGTCCCTGGGCAGGCCAAGCACAAACTGCAGCTGCCAACTTCCACCCAAGATATTCTTCTCAGATGCCAAGAAAGGATTTCAATGCAAGGGGAAATAAAATCAGATTTTTCCCCATTCAGGACAGCAAGCACCTTGGCATTTCCTGCACGGGAAACTGCAGATTACCCAAGCATTGTTCATCTCTCACCTATTGCCTTTGCAGGACTCACAGAGGTGTGGCTGGCTTTTCTGGGAGATTAATTCATCTTTTAAAGTAAAAATTCTCTCTAAATGAACACAAGAGCAGAGGGTGAAGACAGAGCACACAAATGAGACACTCTCAACAGTTCGTTGCATCAATAATTTCACCAAATTCTTTGGAATTTGTGTTTTAGCTCTGAATTTTTTTTGGGGGGGGGAGAAGGGAATTTATATTTGGAGAAATGCTTGCTACAATATCCTGGCTCATTTTGTGCTGCACTGACTGTGTGAGATGTGTGGTGGCATTTCACAGAGCAGGACCTCCAAGTGTCCTGGTGACTTCCTGAGGATTTCCTGAGCTGCCCCAGGGGCTGAGGTTGCCTTCACCTTCCCCAGCCCCAGGAATATTCTCCACTCTGGAATTCTGCTCCCGGCACCATCCAGAGCTTTATCCAAGGAGCAACTCCTGCTGCCAGAGCTCCCAGGGGAGGAGAAAAATCAGGATATCTGCTAGCTGCTGTCCATTCCTGCTGCCAGCCCTGCCCTCCCCAGCCCAGCTCCCTCCCTTTGCTCCCCCTGGCACAGCAGATGGCCCAAAGTGTCTGGCACATCCTCCTGGAATTCACACTGCAGCCTGCAACACCCCCACGCTCCTGGAACCCAGGCACCAAACACCTGCAAATATTTGTGGCTGAAGTTTGGTTTTTTCCCCCTTTTTCCCCTCTTTTTTTTTTTTTTTTTTTTCATTTTAAAAATAGCTCTCCTCCTGCCAGGCTCTTGCAAAACAAGTGTTTTCATGGTGAGCCTAATTCATGTGTGTTTTATTTATCTGAGATCAGGAACATTTATCAACTTAATTATAAAATGGGGGTTTAACCACAAATATCAGACCTAAGACAGTATTGACAGAGAAATCATAAGAATGATATTTTGTTGAGGTTTCAAGACCTCTCTTTGCATATTTCCCCCCTCCCTCTCCCTTCCAAGCCTCCTTTGGATTAAGATGCCAATCCATAGAATTGCAATGCATTTGATTAGATTAAAAACGAAAATGCTGTGTGGTGAGAGAGTTCTGAACCAGGAGCAGGGATGAATCAATCACTCATTTCCCAGCTGGCAGAACAAGCAGAGCTCCAGCCTGACAGATCCACTCAGCCAAAATTCTTCCATCCCTCCCATTCCCATCAAAAGCACTCCAAAAAAGCAGTTTCCTAAAAAATGATCCTCAGCATTCCAAGTACTGCTGAATTAGTGCATAATTCTCAAATAAGGGGAGCATTTCAGAGCACAACACCAGGGATGGTATTTATTGCCTACACAATGGTTCCCAAGCACCTTGGGTTTTAATCTTAATTAAGGATTCATGGCTCTGTCTTGGCTTACTGAGAATTGCCCCCATGATGAGAACAGATAAAACATTTCCCAGGAAACCCCAGGGGAACATTTAATGGAAAATGTTATTGCTCACTCCTGCTTATAAGATCTGCCTGCACATCTCTGACCTGCTAAGTATAAATAACAGATTAAATTTTATATAAAATCATGGAAGGGTTTGGGTTGGAGGGACCTAAAAGCCCATCCAGTTCAATCTCTTCTCTTCCTTTTCTCTTCTCTCTGTTCTTCTTCTTTTTTCTCCTCTTTTCTCTCTTCTCCTCACAAACATTCCACAATCCCCACTGGGTGGAATTTTAGTGGAGACACCAAAACCCCCTGAAAAGTTCCTTTAATCCCTTTAAAGCCCTGACCCCGACTCATTCCCACCTAAGCGACAGCAATCATTAAAACAAATGTTCAGCAGCTCCAGAGTGGGCAGACTTGAAACATTTAATCTGCCAATACAGTTTTGCCTGGCAAACAATTACAAACTCCACAATCCAATTTTCCAAATGGATTATTCCATAAGCAGACAGAAAAGACTGTTCAAATTACTGCAGCTGTTTCAAGGCAAGATTAATACAGTTGGATTAAAACTCAGAACCCCTCGAGGCCTCTGAGTATTCCTGTCAGCAGCACACAATTAGCTCAGTTTTTATTGGAATATTAAGGATTCTTCTGGCACATCACAAAATCAAAAGGAATAAGAATTTCTTCCTCCCTCCAGTATTGTTTTGTTCAAGAATGTGGCAATTTGTGGTTGCTTATTTATGTTTAACAAGTGAAAATCAGACAGTCACCTGAAAATCAACTCTCTGTGCAGATTTTGTAGCCTGGATCTTAATTACCTTCCCTCCCTTGGGGGACCAGAGGAATTAAGTGGACAATTTGCTTTGTGTATGCAAATTCCCAGTTCACTCCATAAGCTCCAGATGACTGTTCTCACATGACCTTTATTTCAGGGCACTGTGACCTTTCCACTTTTAAAAAATAGAGCAAGATTAGATTAGAAAGGATTTAAAGGTTAATATTAGACCCAAAAAAAAAAAGTGCTTATTTCTGTTCTGCACCTCCAGTGGTGAGGATGTCCAAACTCCCTGTGCAGACAAGGACACATCCAAATACAAAAACCAAAAGAGATTCTCCAAAATAACAGAGGCACCCCTGAGACAGGGCTGAGGACCCAAAATTCACCTGGAGAAAGGAAGGAGCTGCATCCTCAGCCCTGGGGACTGATGCCACCACGGTGCCACCACAACCAATCACAGAACTCCTGCACTTTTATCCACCCCAGAAAAAAAGGGAAAGCCTCAGAAGGAAACACTTGAGGTAGGTGCTGGTGAGAAATGAGCTCCATTCATCATTTTCCTTTCCTCCCCTTTAGGGTTTTATGATGGATTAAACCTCTCCCGAGACTGATGGGCTGAGTCCTCACTCAGGTTTTTCAGATGTGATTCCACTTCCAGCAGCATTTCAGAATCGCTCCAGAGCCCAGGCAGGAGTTAATTTTAAGGGAAAAAATTCTTATTTCTTTTGACTTTGTGAGGTGCCAGCAGAATCCTTAATATTCCAATAAAAACTGCATCCTGCTGACAGAGTATTCCTGAACCCCTGGGGATGTGCAGGTGAGCTTTTGCTCTCACCTTGGATTTTTCAGCACAGACTCATGGCACACTTGACACCTCCACAGGTCTGCCTGGGTTTTGGTTTTGGGTTGTTTTCTTGTTTTGTTTTTTGGTTTGTTTTTTTTTTAATTACAGAATTGTCACAGCAGAGCCTCTCCACAGCACAGGGCTGAGATTGCAGCTCTGCATGGGGCTCGAGCACCAAAATCCCGGCATTTTTATAAAGAATATCACCCAAATGTTGATAAATGAAAAGCAGGTGGAAAGCAGTGAGTGTTGAAGGCACTGCCATATCCTTTGTTGGGTGTTTCTAGCAATAATTAACTGTGATTTCCATAAGAATAATTCAGCTACAGCCTAATACAGAGCAGCAGGGAAAAGTTCTCTTTTTCCAGCAGCTCATATTTAATACTCTCAGAAGCTCCATCTTTCACCACATTTAAATGTCACACATTTACAAGGCTTATTTTTAAAAAAACCTCTCATTTTTATCCACCTGTGCTCTTTATAAATGAGCACATTTTGCCCAGAAATGCCATTTAATATTCATTAGCTCCCCCTCAGTGAGGTTTGTGAAAAATAAAGGAGACCTGTCAGTTTGGAGAGCTGATGACTCTAAACCAGAGATCAGCCTCGCTCAACATCCCTGGCTTCAGCTCCCTCTCTGCCTGAGAATATTCTCAAAATCCAAATGAACCCCAGAAAATCAAAATTTTCCCACTTTTCATCAGCCAGAGCCATCCCTGGAGGTGTCCAAGGCTCATCTGGACAAGGCTTGGAGCAACCTGGGACAGGGGAAAGTGTCCCTGAGGTAGAACTGGGTGATCTTTGAGGTCCTGTCCATGTGATTGGCAAAGTTCTGATAAAAAACACCCAAAATTTGTCTGTCAGTTCTCAGTGACTGATTTTGGACTTTGATCATCATTCACTCCTGTCAAATCAGCTACTAGAGACATCCAGAAATGAAGTTTCTAGGAGAAGCAATAGTTTGAAATAAAGTAACTGTTAAGTAGAGACTAAGCTTGGCTTAAAACTGGAAATCCCTCTGAGCCAGTGAGGTTTTCCATGGGGCTTTACTCTGCAGATCCAGGCTGCAAACAGCTGCTAACCTCTGGAATTTCAGGAAAGAAGAGAAGAAATTCCAGCCTCATTCAGATTCCTCTTGGATTTCATATCCATCACCCAAGCTGCTGCTCACATATTGCACTAACACAATGGGAAAAAAATACAGATTTGCATCAATTATTGACAGAGTTATAATAAAATAAATGTTTCACACAGAGCTGGAGGTTCTGACACACACTGTGCAGCCCTCACACAACAAAGAAAAAAAAAATCCTTCTGAAAGTTGCCTTATAGAAATGTGAATTATTTCTGATTTATTAGAAACAGCCACAGGTTTTATGACCAATCAATTAGAGCCTCCATGGCATGCAGACAGGGTTGAGGGACAGGATTCCCTCAGGATTTATTTCCTCCTAAATGTCTGGCAGTGAGTGCAGAGCAGCCTCGAGCTCCTGGGAATTTATGCCCATAATTCCTAATCTCCAGTTTTTGCCTACAATTATTACAAATTAAAAGGTTTCTTATTTCCACCCCCACGCCCAGGAGGATGACACACAGAAATTCTCAGGTGAATATGAAATGTGCAGCATTTGAGCAGTGGCTGCAGGGGAATTCTTCATTCTTTTAGGATCAGTGAATTTAGCAGAGTTTTTCACACCATCACTGCTGTAAAAATGTCCCTCATGTCTGTAGCTGGCTCCTGCCTTCCCACAGAGGCAAAATCCCAGGAAAATGGGAACCTCCAAGTGCTTCTGGAATTCCCATGTTCCTTGGGATGGCTCTTCCTGTAAATATGAAGAGCAGCAGCCACTGCAAAGTATTTCAGATGTGATTTTAAAGGGCTGAGAAAAGCCAAATGCTTTAACAATAAAGTCATTTTCCACTTGCTTAGCAAGACATTTGCTACAAATAATTTATTTTATCTCTATGTCACTGAACAAAAGCACACACAAAGGTTTAGGACCTTAAGAGTTAAAAAAAAAAATCAATTTTCAGACTAATTAATACATAGAACTTTGGATTTTATTCTTAGGACCTTAAGAGTTAAAATATCAATTTTCAGGCTAACTAATGCACAGAATTTTGGATTCTATTCTCGGTATTATTATATCAAGTAATAAAAGCTGGAGAAAATCTCATGCCTTACCTTGTGGTAGCACCTGAAGTAAGCAGCTCGTTCATCTGAGAACTTCTCCAGCCTCTTGGGCCCTTTGCTTGAGGCTTTTTTGAACACTAACCAGCACCTCTGGTAAATCTGCAGACACAAAAGAACAAACTTGGCATCTCCACCGACCTGAATGTCACCGACACTCCCAGAGAAGGGAAATCCTAAATCAGCTCTGGACTCTCAGAAGTTCAGAGGGAACTTAAACCCAAGCTGTTGGGGAGTTCCATCCTATTTCTTTGGATCCAGCCAGGAACACTCTGTGTATTTTGTGAACAAGGGTAACACAAGGAGGAAGTGAATTATTGATAATTAAAAAAGCAGATTATTTACCTGCAGAGCTCAGAACCATCCTGTCACTTTGCTTCCAGGCTCTAACTGAATTTAAATGCAAGTCATTTGGGGTAGACTCTGTGCAGAGTGGTTTTAAAATCACTTTTCCAGCCCTCCAGCTCCTGCCACCACCATTCCTCGGAATGTTGCCAGGCATCCCTGGATTCTGGTGCTCCTGCATTCAGAGCTCTGAGCTGAGCTCACCCTGCCTGCAGCAATTACCAGCCTTGCCAACTGCTCACAGCCCACACTCCATCACTGATTCCAAAGAAACACCTGGTGGCTTCCAAATAAATCAAAGCTGCCACCAGAATTAGTGGGATTTCAAAAGCAAAACAAAACCAAAACCAAAAATAAAAAAACAAAACAAAAAAACAAACAAACAAACAAAAAAATAACCCCAAAAAAACACAACCAAAAAAAAAAACCCACCCAAACAAACAAACAAAAAAAACCCCAAAAACAAAACAAAAAAACCAAACTAACAAAAAAACCCAAAAAACCCCCAAAAAACAACCAAAAAAAAACAACCAAAAAAACCAACCAAACAAAAAAAAAGGAAACAAAACCTTTTGCATCAGACAGACCAGCAGCAAGTGATTCCCAGCATCTCACTGCTCCCAGCATTAGAACAGCTCCATCCTCTGACCCCTGATGGGCCAAAAAATCTTGATGTCCACAAAAAGCAGCTGTACCTGCCTTGCTGAACCCAAAAAAGGTTTTTAACTGACTGGCTGTGGTTTTTCACCAGTTTTTAGCTGTTTCTCCCAGCTTTATCATTTCCCCCCCAGCTTTCCCACCCCATCTCACACATGGACCCTCACACTCCTGGCAGGATCATTTAGGTTATAGCCAGGCATCAGCTGAAACTGGATTTCTTTCCCATTTTTTTAGGATTTTTTTTTCCCATTTTCCAGCTTTTTTTGGCCACTCAGCCTGCTCTGTTGAATGCAAAAGTTTGAATTGAATTATTCAGAAATCACAATGACAGCTCACACCCCGAAGTCACAATTTAAACCTGCACCTACTTCTGCTGGGAGAGACTTTGGATAATTTGCCCTCTGAGAATTTGGTTTGCTGGGCCAACATCTTCTCCTCACACCTGACAAGGAAAAAAAAAAAATCTCCAAAACCCCACCCAAAAGAGATGGTCAAAAGTTTGATTATTCAGCCCTTTTTCTTTTCAAAACCCTGCTGTTTTAACTTTAGCAGGTAGGAGGCCAGAGAAGAATCCTTTGCTGTTGTATTTATAAACAGAAGGATGCACAAACCCTCACCTGAAATCTGCCTAAAACCTTCAGAAAAGGGATGGTGGAGAATCAGGAGTGGGCACTGTCAGCACTGCCCCACTTCTGTGCCCTCAAAGCACTTTCCCCCCTAAATATTTGGCCATTTTCAGATGTTTATTTAGATTGGCTCCTGAACAAAAATAATGAGGGTTGGAGCAAGCTAATGCAGATTTTAGCTTCTAAATTAAAATCTTCCGTTTCTTATCCTATGGAATATTCTATTCCATGCTTACTGGGTGGAACAATTTGTGTTTCATGTGTCAGGAAGAGCATTTTAGTCACTCAGAAATGCAGCCCTTGGTGATTTTGTGCTCGGCTAGAGGAGGTGAGCACTGCCAGGTCTCCCTCCCACCCTCATTTCCAGGATGCTCCAGGGTTTGGGTCACCACACAGGACAGCAACCCCTGGTTTTACTTTCCCTCTCTGAGGGAAATATTCTAAAACCCCAATTCTAAAAACCCTGAGAATATTCTAAAACCCCAAAACTGAGACAATCAGGGGAATTTTTTTTCTATTTTACTCAGGCAGATCCATCCCTGGACAGGGAAAGTGTCCCTGCCATGGAGGGGGAAGGTTATTTTTCAGATCTTGAGGCAGGAGGGTTAAAACAGCTTTAAACAGTTTTAAAAACTAAGATACGTGGTTTCCACCACACTCCAGGAGAGCAGAGATATTTTACTACTAAAACAAACAATCCCACCCTTGTTTGTTATTCCAGAGGGGCTGGAGGTCACAAACAGCGGCACAAAGTCTCAGCTGACAAATTTCCCCTCTGAGACCAAGCAAACCTCCAGGGGAAGCTGCTCTGCTTTATTCCTCTGGTGTGTTTTTCTGCTCTTTGCCCTAAAACAAAGAATTCCAACGAGCTGCACTTACAGGGACACTGAACTTGCTGTCAAATAAACACAGACTTTGCTTT
This sequence comes from Rhabdornis inornatus, assembly GCA_013397075.1. Classification (NCBI taxonomy): domain Eukaryota; kingdom Metazoa; phylum Chordata; class Aves; order Passeriformes; family Rhabdornithidae; genus Rhabdornis; species Rhabdornis inornatus. The sequence goes on from VWZS01010664.1 coordinate 75,222, forward strand.
TTTTTCAAAGCAGGAGCTGCAAGTTCTCTCATGCAGCTTGGGATGCCTCCCAGAAACCCTGGGATGTTGCCAGGAATTTGCCTTTTGTGACTCTGGTAACCTCTAGAAACAGATAAAACAGTAAAGGCACAGCACAATGCTTGAGAAATTCCTCAGTCTCTTCTGAAATCTGCCTTTTTTTTTTTTTCCTTTTGCAGGAAAAAAGTGCTGCCCCTTTACCCAAGGCTGGTAGAAGCTCACACCCTGAAGGCTGCAGATGGAAAATCATTTGAGTATTTTGCTGGACTTTGCTAGGGAGTCTCCAGTGGGCTGGAATTGCAGGTCCAAGGTCCTTCCAACAGGGAGTTGTTTACACAGACAACCAGCCAGGCTTTGGATCTTCATTCTTCTATTCAAGAAAAAAATTAATTTGTCACTTCAGAGTCCAAAGGTGGGAAATGAGCCCTGAAATCATTTTCAGTCCAAAGGAAATTAGTGAGGGGATGGGATCTAGAGTTTGCTGTGCTTCTAGGAGAATGAACTGGTGCCAGGAGAGACAGATGGCAGCTCCTTCAGCCCATGCCATGCCCTCCCCAGCGTGTCTGAGGCAGCAGATCCCAAATCTGTTCCATGGAAAGCTGCAGAGCTGCTTTCCCACCAACAGCTCTGGGTACCAACAGCTCTGCTCCTGAACAGGACTGGGTGACCCTAAAGAACACCCCACAACCTAAGAGCTCACCAAGAATTTAATTGGAATTATTTCCTCCATAAAATTATGGCTTGCCTGTAATTTTCCTTCTCCTTTTCCTGCCCATGCCCACGTCCCCCCCACGCTGGCAGCTTGCTCAGCCCAATTTCACCCTGGAAAGCCACAACATAAGCATGGCACAATTACAGAGAGATGGATCACTGGAAAAAATCCCATGGCTGTGAATGTCTCCAACTGGAACTTCAACGATCCCTGCAGAGTGGATCAGTGGCTGTGTGAAAGCAGCAGCAGGGTTGCCCACGTGCTGTCTGCAAAGCCAGCCCTGCTCTTGGCACCAGGACAATTTCCCTGCCCCAGAATTCCCATTCCATGTGCTAGGAGTGAGCCACATTCCCTGGGATCAGCTCATAATGACTGCATCAATCAAGGCTGCTTTGCATCCAGCTATTTCCTTCTCCTGGGCACTAAAGAAAATAATCTCGATTTTTCCTTCTCCCCAGAGCACATTTGGGGGAGGATAATCCTCCCTCCTTCCCCTCATTCCGGCTGCATCTCCACCAACAATATTTTACATGAGAGTCATCCACAGCTGCTAATGGGGAATGAGGCTGTAATCTTGTTCCTGATTGCATTCAGAATGCACAATAACACTCAGCATTGCAAAGGCTTTTTCATCAAGTTACAAAACCCAGCTCTGGCACTGGCCAGGACTTGCTGCAAGGCCAGGGCACAAAGAAATGCCTGGCAGATCTTTAGGAATCTGTGCACTCTTTAACTCTTGTTCATGCAAGTCACAACAGATTTCTACTGCTCTGAAACATCAGGCTTTTTAAGTCTTTTCTCTTCAAAAACTCTTCCCTCCCCAGCTGCAATTACATCAACCAGAAGTGGGATTTTTATCAAAGCTTCAGGCTCAAAGCCACTTCTCCAACCTCAGCTTCCAACACCTGGGAGCTGGATTTGAGCCCACAGATGCATTCCTGCCTGACACAGTAATCAGAAGGCAGCTTTGTCCTACATCTTCATTTATTTGGGGTTTTTTGGTCCTTCAGGATTGATTCCACAGAGCAGATTCACTGCCAAACCCCCTGGAAGTCTGTGACACATGGAGGCACGCAGGGAGCTGGGGAGCATCATCTAGGTCGGATGTCAGGAAAAAGTTTTTACTGGAAGTGATAAAGTGCTGGAATTGTCTGCCTGGGGAGGTGGAGTCACCATCCCCGGGTGTGTTTAAAAAAAGGATCGGATGTGGCACTCAGGTTCAGGGGAGGTGTTAGGGCTGGGTTGGACTCGATGATCTTGAAGGGCTCTTCCAACCCCGTGATTGTGAGATCCCAGCACAGACAGCAAAGAGCTCCAGGATCTCCTGACAATCCAGGGACTGCTCCATCCTGTGTCCCCGCTGTGCTCCGGGACAATGCCAGGGAAGCACCAGCAGCACTGGCAGGTCCCGCTCTGAGCTGGCCACCAGCCCTGGGCTCAGACAAAGGGGAAATGCTGCTGAGATCCTCTGAAGGACCAGGAGCAGCGTGCTGGGACACCCCAGCCTGCTGGAGGACTGCAAGGGACACCCAGGAGCTTCCAGGAGCCCTTCCCAGGGAATCACTGCAGTGACAATAAAGCAGCTTGGCAGCAATGTCCCCTCACACTGCTGATGCACCCAGCAATGCTGGAGCTCAGAGTTACAGGTGCTGGCCAGGGGATGAAGGAACTCACAGTGAAATCGTCTGGCACAGCTCTGGAGGGCTTTGCAAGGACTCTGTGGTTCAGCAGGACCTGAAGCAGCACTGAGGAGCTGGAGGGACAGGGACACCCAGCAGGGTGGGCAGTGAGAGCCCATCATGGAAAATGTCTTTAAGGAGCCAGGGCTGGGGTTTAGACCTTGCTTGTGCCACAGCAATTTCACAAGTGTGCTGTAAAGGAGCCACTTCTCTCCCTGCTCTACTCACTGCACACTGGGACAGGTTTCTTAAACGGGACCTAAAAGACACTGAAAGCAAGAACTGAGTCTGCAGTCTGCTCTCCCTGCAAAACTGATGAGCTGGATGTGGTACCATTAGAAAGAGCATTATCTGAAATATTCTTCCTCTTTTTTATGGACTTACAGCCTACAAAGGGCAGGTTTGCTGGCTTGTTGGGGTTTTTATAAACCATACACACGTTATAATTCAGGGCTGCTTAAGGCCATTAGGGGAGAGAAGAGCCATTCCAAAAGAAGAGCCAAGAAACATTTACAGCAGAAACACTCCCTTGCCAGTGACAGCTGAAAAAAACCAGCCAGGCTGGAGCTAAGTATCAGATTTGGCTCCTTGAACATCTGCTAAGCTTTGTACATGGGCACAGTTAATTCTGGGCATGAAACTGGATAGGAGAGAATCAGCCTGGGACTGTAAGTAGGGAGGAAAAATAGTACAGGCTTCACTGGAGGCTAAAGCTGGGCTCTGTGAGGGCAGCTCTGCTGACAGCAGCTGGATTTGCAGCTGGATGTGCTGCCCTGCTGAGCCAGGCCATGGCACAACCCTGGGAATCAGCATTGTGGGATGAGGGAGCTGCAGAACCCAAAACCTGGAGTTTATAAAGAACCAGGGGCTGGGATGATTCCTTTGTGCCACAGAGCACCTGAATGGGGTACTCCAATTCCACAGGCAATCCTGCAGCTCATTAACAGCTCCCAGAGCTCGCTAATTAGGACCAGGGATGCGAGAGGCTGCTCTGGGTGGGTGACAGTCACCCCCAGCTCTGCCCAGGACACGGCAGCAGGCACAGCTGGCACCTGCTCCACGCCTGGACTCGCTCACAAACTCAGCTTTTCATCCTCCCACAGCACACAACCCGCTGGAGGATCCTCTGCATTTCAGAGCTGCACTTGTTGTATTTCAGAGCTGGACTTGTAATTTTAAGATTACACCAAAAAAAAAAAATTAAAAAAAAAAAATGGAGGGGGGCAGAAGCTGCACATGAAGGAAGCCTTTCTGTCAGTAAAGCAATTTTCCAGCACTAAGCAGCCACGGGAGAAGGGCTGCAGCTCTGCAGCTCCTCCATCCTTGAGCAGCTCAGCTGTACCTGAGGACAGGGTAAAAACACCTGCAGGTAAAAACATCTGCAGAATTACCTGCAGAACAGGTAATGATGCTTGTTAGGAGCTGACTGGAGAGCAGAGGTGACAAATACCCTGCAAGCACCCCACTCCCAGATGGGATCATGGAATAACCTCCCTTTCCTCTGCTCTCACCTCTGCCATTCACCTGTGAGCTCCAGGAAGCAGCAGAGGTTTTCCTGTAATAAACACAGCTCTGCCAGCCCTGCACACAGCTCCAGGTGTGCAGCTGAGTCCAGCACTGCCAGCACCAGGTAAATTCATCCCATTCCTTCCACGATTCCCCTTCACTGCTGGCACCAAAGCCTGGCAGCCACAGGTCACTGCCAGGGCTGCTGGGGAGCAGCTGTGAAATCCAAGGGGATCTGCATGAAAGAGCAAAACTGTGCTCCCAGGGAGTCCCTGCAGGCTGGGCTCCACCAGAATGGGGCTTTGGCAGCAGTGACAGGGATCCTGCCCCTCTGCCCAGCACATCTGGAGTGATCCTGCCCCTCTGCCCAGCACATCTGGAGTGATCCTGCCCCCCCCAGCACATCTGGAGTGATCCTGCCCCTCTGCCCAGCCTGGGAGGCACATCTGCAGGGATCCTGTCCCACTGATTGGCACATCTGGAATGATCCTTCCCCTCTGTTTAGCCTGTGATGCACATCTGGAGGGATCCTTCCCCCATGAGGCACATCTGGAGTGCTGTGGCCAGCTTTGGGCTCCTCAGGACACGAAGCTCCTTTTTATTTCTTTTTTTTTTCTCTTTTGAGTTAGGGGAATGGACTAATATTGACTTGAAGAAACACTGCATAAAACAAGGATTCCAGAGCCAATATTTCCCTGGTGGAATTCCCTTTTCCCCTGGCTCCTGCAGTCCTCCTGCCCTTCTCCAGGTTGCTCTCCACATTAGCTCAAATGGACAAACCCAGCTCGTATGAATTTCTCACATCCCAGCTGTGTAATTAAAGGAGTTCATTCACTTTTAGGAAGATCCAAACTGGAGAAAGCTGCACTAAAAATGTCTATAAAAGCTTTCCACTCCTCCATTTAACAGGGAATAGCCACTTTTACTTTGCCACAAGCACTGTGCCAGGAGTCTGGCACTCAATGGGATGAGTTAATCCAGAACATCAGCAAACATCCCCCCTCACCTTCCTGGAGACATTCACAGGAAATTTTCCTTTGCCAAACACTGAGAATTCGTTGATGGTTCCCCAGACAAACATTACTTGGCAAGTAAAAGGACAATTTAACCTCCTACATCGACATTACTGCATTCATTTTACCCTATTGATCTTCTGGTTTGAAACAAGCAACATTATTATCAGCAAAACAACAAAAAAAAAAACCCCACCAATATTAATTTCAACAGCTTGAACTCTCACTGGTATTTCTGACAGCACTTGATGAAGTCAGACAAAAAGATAATGGAACAGTCCATCATCTTCCATGGCATTCCTGAAGCTACACAACCACCAAATTAAGATGTCAGTCTCAAATTGAGATGTCAGTCTCAGGAGCAGCCCTTGCATCTGTTACTTTCTTTCAAGTGTTTCCACAGACACTGCAAAATGTTATTTATCCCTGATGTCATTGCAGGGCAATGCCCATGCACAGCAGCAGAATTTCCTTCACACTGGGACAGGAACTGATGATGAAAAGGCACCAGAAGCACCAAAGAGTAAATGTCACCTTTTATCATTAGGTTTCCTTTCTCTGTCACTGAGATCATGCCTGGCACACCCTTGCAGGGCTGGGTGAAATCACAGATTTTTCTACCAAAGGAAGAGCAAACAGAGAAAAGAGATTCAGGATCCACAACCAGCAGGTCAGGGAAGTGTTTAGGATAAAGGGAAAAGGGTCAGGTTTGCTTTAAACTTGTTACAATAAAGCATCTTTAGAAAAGACAGCAAATGGGTGAGGGGCACTTGTTCAGGAGTCAATCCAGTCCATGAAAACATTTGGAATTTATTGTTTTACTTCACAAACGAAGCCCATCTTCCAAAGGAGAACACAGAAGGGAATTTATCTGAAAACAGACTGGAAAGCACCAAAAAAGCCATTCCTCCTCCTAAACTGGGCCAGCATCAAAGCAGGAGTTTCATACCCCAAATCATGGTCTGTATGATCTTTTGGGGAAAAACCAGGAACAGTTCAGAGGTTTGTCCTTTTTGGATCTTGGTGGGGTTCTTTGGGAACAAATTAAGACCCTTATCTCTCCACGCTGCTCCCACCCACCAAACATTAAAAGGAACAAGATGTAATTCCACCATGGGAGCTGCAAATCTTCCTTTTCCCTCCTCCAGAGCCAGGCTGAGCACCCTGAGCCTCCAACACGGGGAGGACACGAGGGGACAGCACCCAAATGACAAATCCTTCTGCAAGCCCAGCCCCAGAGCTGACCCCATAAATGTTGGATCCCAGAAATCTGGAGTTTTGGAGCTTTCTGTGCTTCCAGGCACAGAGCCCCTGGAAAACACTGCTCTGGAGCTGAAACCTTGGAGAAGGCTTGGAAATACAAATAATGAGTTAGAAATCACAAATGTGTGCTGGGTTAGATGTGTGTGTTTTCACTGGGTGATGGGTTTGAAATTTGAGGGTTTTATAGAATAGTGGTGGGTATGGGACAAGATGGAGAATTTTGGGTGGTGTCTTTTTCTTTGTTCATCTTCTTCTCCTTCACAGAACTCAGGCAGTGACCTTTGGTTGGTCAGTCAAATGTCACTCTAAGGGTCATGGGAATCTATTATTGGGTCAAAAGGATAAATAATGTAGGTGTTAAACTTTTATTGGTTTGTTTAGCTTTAAAAGGCCTTGAAGCAGGCTCAGCTGTGGCCATTTTTCCCACTTCTAGCAGGAGCTGGAGGTGCTGTTGTACTTTCTGTAATTTCTGATAAGATACAATAAACATCCAAGCCCAAACACGAGAATCACCTCAATCGTGTTTCTGTTAATCCTGGCTCTGAGGGAAAACAGAGACTGATGACAAACCACTAATAAGGGGTGCAAAGCCCAGCACACACCCCCCACATAAAGACACTGACCTGGACTCTGTGCCACTGAAAACCCACAGGGGTCTGGCCCCAGTGCCCATATGGGACTTGCCTGGCATTTATTGGGATCCCTCCCCTCACCAGCTCAAGGAAAACTTCCCCAGGAATGTTCTGGATCCCATCCCTGCTGCCACTGACAAGCTCCAAGCAATAAGAAATCTTAATATCTGTGAATATATTCTAACACCTTATCTAGCAGCTCAGCAGAACTCTGAATTTCCAGTGGGTTTAATGTCCTGCAGGCTGAAGTTGGTGCCTGAGAAATCTGTTCAGTTTTTCCCTGTCTCCAACTTCCAGACTGAAAGGAGCTGCATAGGTGAACAGGGTTTTATTAATAAAGCTGCTTCAAATGGAGATACAGGCAACTTTTTCCTTCTCCTTCCCCCTTCCCCCAGCCTTACATCATTCTTCTTCCCAGTTTTCACAGCTCAGGCTCTTCAAATCCTCATATTAACTTGCTGGCACATGTATTCAAGCACCAAATCTCTGCCACCATATGGTTCCAGTCCTGCAGATTGTCTCTCCCCCACTCTGCCTCTCCTCCCACAGGGTTTCACAGAATCAGAGCTGTGCAGAACTTGTCAAAGTACATGTCACTGCCAACGTGCAGCACCCAGCTCCTCAATGAAACTGCCACAGGACTCGGTTTAATTAAAATCACAGCAAGCCCTGAGAGCTTGGATCTCCCTGCAGCTTTCCACAATCAAACATTCCTGCTGAAGGGAACGAGTCCTGAGCTTTGTGCAGGAGTTTCTCCACATTCCTAAGCATGAGTCTCAAGTTTTCCCATCTAAAACAAAGATGTGCAGCCAGCACTGATGCTCTGCTCCCTGAGGAACAACCCACAGGACAAAATTGCTGCATTTTCCCAGCTCAGTCTTGCACTGTGCAACAGGGAGCTCCTCACCCAACACTCCAATAAACACAGGAAGGCTTCACATCTCCCTCATTTTAGGTGAAACTTTAACATTGTCAGTAAATCACTAATCAAATTAAAGCAGGCAATCCAGAAAACTAAGAACGATTTTTTTTTTTTTTTCACTGAGTTTTCTAGTCAGCCCAGCAATATCTGAGCACTGCTGACACCACTTCAGCATCAGCCAGGCACAAACAGCTGGCTGCACAGCTGGGGCAGCCTCAGCTCCCTCCTGCCACAAGCTGAAGGCTGAATTCCCACAGATCCCTACCAGGGGCTGGCCCTGATTCAGGGCTGCAGGACACCCCTGACACCACATTCCTTCCCCCTGATGTGATGAAGATGTTTTGGGCCAGCCAGGCCCATCAAGCACAGAAACCTGAAGCACACAGATCCAATTTCTGTCCTCAACGAGGGTCACACTAAAGAGGGAATAATTCCCCTGTTGCAGCCCCAGCACTCACAAGGGTTTAGGAGTGGACACAGGAATGGGGAATTGCAACCCAGGTGTGAGACTGGGACCAGCACACTGCACTGGGAGCTCCCACCCTCCACAAAGCTCAGCTTTTTTTCCCTTCTACAGCTCCTCATTCTCATCAGTGCTACAAACCCCTCCATTGCAAAGATTTGCTCCTGTTTTGATTTTAATGGGTATTTTTAATTGAGCCAGCCCAACCTAAAAAGAAAGCTCAGGTGTGTTCACATCCACCCACCCCAAAAATCAAGAGAAGAACAGGCTTTTCCATCAGGGAAACATCTCCATGATGCACTCCCCCTCAGAAAGGTCACCACAGAATGAGGCATGATTTGAAAATCAGGAGCACAAAAAGGACTTTTTAGACAGGGAGAGGCCATAAAGCAACAGCCCTGCTTTGTACATAGATATAAATCCCTGAATCAGCTGAGGGGTGGCTGCAGAAGCACTGAGTGTCCTCAGAATACAGGTCCTGGTGGTCCCTGACAGAATCCCTCCTCCCAAAGCAAAGCTGATTTTTTTTTCCTGGTTTAAAGAACTCTGGGAGGTTGTATTTCTGCCCTGTCAGCAGTTTCCAGCACACAGCTCCTGTGTGTCACTGCTAATGACACACCAGGCTGACACCATCAGCCCAGGGAATTATTCTCCTCCCTACAAGGATGGAAAGAGTCAGGAAGAGTGAGCTTTCCCCTGAATATATTTGGCTCTGCAGAAGACCCATGTGATAGAAATGTTGCTATGGAAACTATTCTATTAAATAATATTCAATTAAACTCACACGTTTCAAGCACACAGAAAGAGTTCAGGTGCAAAACTAATTAGCCTAAATTCAATTTTGGAATTACAAAGTAGGGCCTTCCACCATTGTCACATTCCTTTTAACAGAGATTTGGATTTGAGCAAGCTGCTTCTCTGCACCCCTTCTGTTCCAAATGTGGCACCTGCACCCCAGTTACTCAGGAAAGTCATTTCTTGAGGTAATTTGTGGCTCCAAGCTCTGCTCCCAGTTCCCTTGGAGATGGAATTACCAAAGCATTACAGAGGAGCTGCATTCAGCCTGGAGAGACAATGCTCTGATTACAGCTGTGCCACCAGAATATGGGAATGGATTTCAGTGACTCCCACTCACATCCTGCCACACAGGGAGTGCTGAGATCCCTCTCAATTCCACAGCAATCCTGCTTTCAGGGTTCCTGTAATCCTCAACTGAACACAGGGCTGGAGCAGCCTCGTCCTTCCTGATGTTTTCACAGCATGGGAAAGTTGTCTGAAAGTTACTGTTTTACATTCTAAAGTGTTTTTCCCTTCCCACCCCCAGCTCCTGGGTGTCCCACAGCCCTACCCAGCACAAAAACAACCTGCTGGCACAAATCCTTCACCCTCTGAAGGAGCCAAGCTCACCCCAGCCACCGAGTGAGACCGAATCCAGGCTCCTGCTCAGGGCAGGAGCTCAGCCAGCTGCAGCTCCAGGTGTCACCTCACAGCTGCAGCAGGAGGAAGGTGCACCAAGGAGCAGGGACACGCTCCAGCCCTGCCTTTGGAGAGCTCAGACCGATCACAATTACCCATTTCTGCCTGGCTGCTGCAGATCAGGGCTGTTAGCAGCTTACAGAAAATGCTACAGGAAGAATCTGCAGCCACATCTGCTCTCCAGTCGTGGGCCAGCACTCGCCAAGCTGGAAAGCAGCAGGAGAGGAAAGCTTTGCTGCTGGTCAGCCTGGGTGCTCCCAACAAATGGAGCAGGGCTTGGCCAGGTCAGCTCTGCAGCACCAGAGCCAGGGCAGCGGCAGCCAGGTCCCAGCAGCTCCCAGGGTCCCTCCACAGCTCGGGAACGCTGCCAGGACAGAAAAATCAAAGCTGGGGCAGCTCAGGGCTCATCCTCTGGCACCTCTCTGGGGCTCAGCTTGGGCTCCTTCACAAAAGCACTTTGCATCAGCCCTGCTGCACTTCAGCCACTGATAACGACAGAAACCTTTGGAACTGGAACAAAAACCAAACTGTCTTTTCCAAGGAAACATTTCACATTTGTTCCATTTCCATGGACTTGGTGTCATTCTCCATTTCTCTATTTTTGCATTCAGCTGTCACATGCACGTCTCCTAAGAGGGCATCCAACATTTCCTCACCAGCAGCACCCTCAGAGTGATCTGGAAAACCTTAATAACGGAAAGGCTCCAGCACCGACAGCATTTACAACTGCTGTGGAGTTAGATAAACGTTATTTACACGTTCATTGAGCTTCACTGATACAGTATGGAAAAATGTATCAGAGTTTAATCTTACTCATCCTTTATGCCAGAGCAAAGTGAACATTATGTATTCAGTAATGAGACTGAATCACACCAACTGTGCCAATGAGACACACCAATTGTGCCAAATTTACTCCAAGTGCTCTCCAAATGACATTCCCTCCAAATGTCACAGGGTCTCATGGTTTTACAGAATGAACTGTGCCTGCGAGCGCAGGGATGAGAAATCCAGCCTGATGGAAGAAGCCTTTGTGATGCTTTCCCAAGCAGCCAGGGAGACACAAGTTCCCCAAAGTGTGGAGAAGTCATTGCCCATGGGTACAGCAAGAGAAGGGAACTGTAATTGCAGCGAGGCAGCAAAAGCTTTCAGGGCACCACAGACACTCCCCCGAAATTCTGAACTGCCAACCCAGCCGTTTTGAATAAACACAAGAAATCAATTCATTTCCAGTCCTGAGAGGAAGATACCTCAACTAAAATGTTTTATAAAGCACAAAACCTCCCTCCAGGTGCATCCCCCTGAGCCAGGCTCACTCAGGGACACGGAGCTCTCCAGGCACCCCTGGACTGCGGGAACTGCCCTGGAATTCCAGAGCTCATCCCAGCCCAGGAACTGCGGGATCTGCCCTGCCACTCCCGGCACATCCAGCACCTACAGAACCGGGAACGCGCCACGGCAGCGAAACAACCCGAAAATAAGCTGGGTATTGAACCAGAGCTAAAGGCGGCTGCGGGAATTCTCATTTCGAGCAACTCGAGCGACTCGAAAAGCCCCGCAGACATCGCAAAGCTTCACCGGCCCCACGCAGGACCTCAAAAACCCTGACCGGCAGCAGGAACCGCGGCTCCAGAGCTCAGCTCAGCCCTGCCCGAGCCCCGCCAGCCCCGGGTCCCTCCCGGAGCAGCGCTCGGAGCCCAGGGCAGCGATGGGAGGTGGAGGCAGCGCAGCATCCCCGGCAGAGAGAGGAGAAAATAAACATCTACATCCACACCTATACATGATACACATTCAGGTGCCTTCACTCCTCTCTTCCCACCTTTTCGTTTCCTGCGGGAAAACCCACCGAGCTCAGTTTGCAAAAAGAGGACAAAGGAGCGGCAGGAAAAAAAAAAAAAAAAAAAAAAAAAAAAAAAAAAAAAAAACGCAAAAGAACGACAGAATCATTTTTTTAAAAGCGGTTTNAGGCGGCCCCGGGCGCTCCCCCCCAGCCGCCGGCTCCGGATGCGCACATAGCCCTGCTTGACGATGTCGTTGAAATTGGAGGCCATCCTCGCCCGGGACAGGCGGCGGCGGCGGCGCCGCTCAGCTCGCCCGCATGGCGAGCAGCGCCGAGCCGCGCCCGGGCAGGGACAGAACCGCCCGGGAAAGACAGAACCGCCCCGGGAAAGACAGAACCGCCCCGGGAAAGACAGAACCGCCTCGGTATGGGCAGCGACAGGGACAGAACCGCCCGGGGAGGGACAGAACCGCCCCGGTATGGGCAGCGACAGGGACAGAACCGCCCCGGTAAAGGGGAAATGCAGCACCGCCCCGGTAAGGACCGCACCTCCCAGCGCACCGCCCCTCGGAACAACCCGCACCGCCCCGGGAGAAAGCGCCCCGG
>VWZS01010664.1:96536-117174 GCA_013397075.1 Rhabdornis inornatus
TATAAACCATAGGATAATAATACACAAGATAGTAATATAATACACAAATATAATATAATGATATAATACACTAATATAATACACAGGGTAATAACGTAATACAGAAATATAATACACAATATAATAATATAATCCTCAAATATAATACACAATATAATAATGTAATACACCAATATAATACACAGGATAATAATGTAATATAGAAATATAATACACGGGATAATAATGTAATACAGAAATATAATACATAATACAATAATATAATACACAAATACAATATAATAATATAATATACAAATATCATACAAATTCCAACAAAATCACTGCTGCCCTTTGTGCTGTGCCAAAAGCATTTCTGGTCCAGCACAGCAGGCAGGAGGAGGTGACATTTGGGATCTGCCATCCCAAAATTTCCCTGCAAAGAGGCATCCAGAGCCTGGGGATGTCCCCTGAGGGAGACTCAGTGCCTGGTTTGTGCTCAGAGCAGTTTGATCACCAGAACAGCCCTGCCTGAGTCCTGACAGATCAAGGAGCACAAGAAAAATTAAAAAAAAATAAATTTGTTAAAGCCCCATAATTGCATTAAACCTGATAATCCTCTGCCATGTAGAGATTGAGGGTTTTGTTGTTTTTAATTTACAGGTACGAAAATGCAGGCAGAATGTTAAATCACCTTTTTTTCTTTTTTTTTTTTTCCAGTCCAATTTCCCTCTTTTGGCATTCTCCCAGCCCTGGAAACGATGCTGGAGAGCAGAAAGGAGCACGAGGAGCAGACACCCAGCCCAGACAGCAGCTGGGGCCGGCTGTCACCTCCCCCAGCAGGGAACAGCAGGAAAAGCATCCAGCACATCCAGCACACACCGGCAGCTTAGTGGGATTTGCATCAAACCTGCAGCTCGTGGAAAAAAAGAGAGAGCAATAACACAAAGAGCTTCATTTGTCTGCTGGAAGTGAGGAAAAGCCAAAAAAGAACGAGATTCCAGTGACGGTATCCCTGGGAAGGAAAAGATTCCAGTGATGGCATCCTTGGGAAGGAACAAGATTCCAGTGAGGACATCCTTGGAAAGGAACAAAACTCCAGTGATGACATCCCTGAGAAGGAACAAGATTCCAGTGATCACATCCCTGGGAAGGAACAAGATTCCAGTGAGGACATCCCTGGGAAGGAAAGGATTCCAGTGATGACATCCCTGGGAAGGACCAGGATTCCAGTGAGGACATCCTTGGAAAGGAACAAGATTCCAGTGATCACATCCTTGGGAAGGAACAAGATTCCAGTGATCACATCCCTGGGAAGGAACAAGATTCCAGTGATCACATCCTTGGGAAGGAACAAGATTCCAGTGGTGACAGCCCTGGGAAGGAACAAGATTCCAGTGATCACATCCTTGGGAAGGAACAAGATTCCAGTGAGGACATCCCTGGGAAGGAACAAGATTCCAGTGATCACATCCTTGGGAAGGAACAAGATTCCAGTGGTGACAGCCCTGGGAAGGAACAAGATTCCGGTGATCACATCCTGGGGAAGGAACAAGATTCCAGTGAGGACATCCCTGAGAAGGAACAAGATTCTCAGTGATGACATCCCTGGGAAGGAACAAGATTCCAGTGGTGACATCCCTGAGAAGGAACAAGATTCCAGTGGTGACATCCCTGGGAAGGAACAAGATTCTCAGTGATGACATCCCTGGGAAGGAACAAGATTCCAGTGAGGACATCCCTGGGAGTGAAGGGCAGGTTGGGAATGAGAGCTCAGCAGGTAAAAGGTGTGAGCAATCCCAAAACTGGCCATATTTCAGTGAGCTAAATGCAGATTTGCATTTCCCCCGGGGCAGGGAGGGAAGAGCTGACGATTTTTCCCTGTGGAAATGTGAGCAGCCACACAGAGACACCACAGGGATGGATGTGGCCTCTCCCAGCCAGCCCTGCCTCGCCATCACTCTTTCAAACGAGGCCATTACTGAATAAAAACCTTCCTTTACTGAATAAAAATTCCTTTTACTGAGTAAAAACCTTCACCTGTGACTGCAAAGAAATTTCCACCACCACGTCCTGTTGATGCCTTTTAGGACTGCCTAAAAACAGAGGCCAGACAGAATAAAAAAGAATAAAAAGCTGTTTATTTATATATATATTATATATAATATTTTATATATATAGTTATATATTTATTTCTATTTATTGAAGGGTCTTTAGGTACATTTAGGGCAGACAAAGCCCCCCAGGGGCTGCACCCAAAAATGGATGATGGGTTTTCACACTTTTATAAGTTTTTATCTATTTGCATATTGTGGCTTGATCTTCCAATTACAGCTTCAGGTAATGAAGTCATTCACCCCCAGTTTTTCCATTTTTGTTTCCATTTCTGGGGTCTGAGGTGTCCTTGATTGCCAGCGTGGACAGGAATTGTTGTGTCTGCCCAAACTGGGAGAGCAGCAGCTCACACTGGATATGGAGTTTGGAGTTGTACACTAAAGAACTGCAGGATTACAGAGAGATGGAAAATATAAAAGCTGAACTCCTGAGGCATCACCGTGTGGGAGGTTTTTATTCCTGCTCAGGAGTCAGGGAGGTGTCTCAGGGGAGCATCTGCACCCTCGAGTGACCCCTTGGTGCCAAACCCTCCCTGTCACTGAGGGCATGGTGTGCAGTGGGGGGATTTAACCCCAAAATCTGCATTTTCTACAGGTATTTAATATGGCAGAACTAGGATGGATTGTCACCAAACTCTTCATCCTCACAGTCACACCTCAGAGTCACATCCTTTGAGATCTGCGTGGCCACAAGGGTCACCTGCTCCCACCAGGGGACCTGGAAGCTGCTTTGGTAGGGAAATCAATCCTGAGGATTGTTGTGATTCCTTCAGAATAATTAACAGCATCAGTGACATGGAGGGGGAAGAGGAATTCATTTAAAATTAACAATTGCTGGTGTGGCATGATAGCATGAGGTTAAAGGGATGCCTGAGTGCAGATAGCTCATATTTTAAAAAATTCTCATTACATTTTGCCCTGGAGTAATGATTTATGCCATTAGGATGTTTCCTTCAGCTAGCCCCTCTCCCTCTATCCAGGTTTTCCAACCATCTTCATTGTCCTGGAGCACCCTCAATGCAAAATTTAGAGCAATGATCAAATCTCTAGAAAGCTTGTGTTCAGTATTTTTTTTTTTTCATAAAGTGCCTCAAATTAGGGACTGGAGACAACAAAATCATTTCACTACTCAGTCTTAAAAATGTTGGAAGAACTAATCTTCAACCAATGCATGGATTCTCTGACCCATCACAGACAGCACTGACAACGATGTAGGAAAGCTGAATTTCTGTGAATTTCTGTGAATTTCTGTGAATTTCTGTGAATTTCTGTGAATTTCTGGAATGCTGCAGCTCAGCCACATTCCTGGATTCCATAGGGATCATTCATTTCTGTATTTCAGGACATCTAAAGAAATTCTTCTCCAGCCAAATGTATTTGTTCTCCTCCCACTGTTTGATTCTCAGGCCAGTGCACATTACAAAGATCATGGCACGCTGAAGTGAATCACAATAATTTGAAACCACAACGTGCTGCCACCTCCTTTTGATGGATTTGTTCATGAATATTTATCAGAAACCCAGAATCTGCCTTTTGGGCCCGAGCTGATCCTCCTGTGGCTGTCACACAGCAGCACCCCAGAGCAGGATGTCACTGAGAACTGGTCCAGCAGCATCTGCCAGCACCTCCAGAGGCGTTCCAGGGAACAGAGAGGCTGCAGAATTAACAAGTCAGCACCCTGCAGCCACCCCGAGGCAATGGGAGAGCTAAAAACGACTGGAGAAACTGCAAGGAGTGGCAGAAGGACTCGTTCTGTTCGTTCAAATAATGAATTGGCTTCAAAGAATCGAGTGGAGCTGTTGTCTTAGTAACCCAGTCCGAGAGAGAAAATCTTCTGGGAAGTTGGCAAGCAGAGCCTGGAACATCTGCACACCCAGGCAGGCTGGCAGATCCAGGTTCTCTGGCAATACCTGGCAGGAATTGTGTTGGAATTCAGCAAATGCTGAATTAAACAGAACAAAAGAAGTTGTTTTTGCTGCCTCTGTGGCACTCATTTCCCAAAGAAAAAAAAATTAAAAAAAAACAAAAGACAGAAAAAATAAAACTGGCAGGTCAGCTCAGGACACGCCTCACTGGGATTTTAAATAAATGCAGGACCCTCCTCATGTCCAAAATGCCCATCAGTCAATAAAACTCATTAGTGACCCAAGTTGTGTGAGGGAGAGCATTTCCTGTAATCCTGTTTGAAAGGATTTTCAGTGTTGTGCATTTGGAGCTGCAAAAAAGAGAGTTATCAAAATAGGAACTAAAATCAGAAATGTGTTCAGGCACTGAGCTGTGCATGAGCTCTCTGCCATGGAAATGTGTGCTGCAATCACAATTTGTTAAAAATACATCATTCCCTCGGGCTAAACCATCTGCAGGGATGGAAGGCACCTTTGTGGACAAGCCAGGATGCTGTTGGTTTAAATAAAACAGGGAATTTGTATAAAAAGTAGTGTGGCTATCAGGAGCAGGGCAGGGATTGTCCCGGCCACTGGGGAGGTCACAGTGTCCAGTTCTGGTCCCTCACTGCAGGAGGGGCTGGAGAGTGTCCAGGGCAGGGAATGGAGCTGGGAAGGGGCTGGAGAATCCCTGAGGGAGCTGGGAAGGGAATGGAGAATTCCTGAGGGAGCTGGAAAGGGGCTGGAGAATCCCCGAGGGAGCTGGGAAGGGGCTGGAGAATCCCTGAGGGAGCTGGGAAGGGAATGGAGAATTCCTGAGGGAGCTGGAAAGGGGCTGGAGAATCCCCGAGGGAGCTGGGAAGGGGCTCAGCCTGGAGAAAAGGAGGCTCAGGGGGGCTCTTGTGGCTCTGCACAAGTCCCTGACAGGAGGGGACAGCCCCAGGTCGGGCTCTGCTCCAGGGAACAGGGACAGGAGCAGAGGGAACGGCCTCAGGCTGGGCCAGGGGAGCTCAGGGTGGACAGCAGCAGGAATTTCCCCATGGAAAGGGTGGGCAGGGGTTGGAACTGCCCAGGGAGGTTTGGATCCCCATCCCTGGAGGCGTCCCAGGAATTCCTGGAGGGGGCACTGAGTGCTCTGGGCTGGGGACAAGGTGGGGATCAGGCAAAAGTCACAAGATTCTGTGATTTACAGAGGAAAAAACCTCCAATCCAAAATTCAATCTTCAGAAACCAAATTGTTCTTTTCCAACCCCCGCTGTTATTGTAAAAGAACAATTACTGTGGCAAAATAGAAAGATTTAACTGGAGTGCCTGAAATGATCTCTCCTGAGCAATATTTCACGTCTGCATTTCATGGGTTTGCTCTGCAAACAGCAGAGAACTCTGCAAGTCACACAACAAACAATCTTTGGCAGCATCACTTTGATTTTTGAGTGATCTGAAGTGAGGGTCTAAGAGCCAATAAAGCATTTCAGATCATCTGGGATCCCTCGCTGGAATTTTAAATGTGCTCCCCAAAGGACAGAGTGGTGCTTGTGAGCCTGGAGTTCAATTTGCTCTAGTGGTGTCAATGCAAAAGAAAGTTAATTAGTCAGTTAAAAAAAAAAAACATGTTCCATGATAAACATGGCAGCCCAATTTGTATTCAAATATGACTTTTCTGGTCTAAACTAGAAAGCAAAGCAATTAGCCTGCAAAGGCATTAACTGCTGGGGTTATTCAGTGGATAATGAGCAAATGCAGCCACGCTCTGCAATGCTGTTTTTCATGCCTTTAATGCATTCCCAACATCAGGGTTTGTTTACCACTATGGTGATTAACAGCAGGATCAGACCCTGCTCTCAGCTGCCTTACCAGACCAGAAAATTTATTGCAGGAGCAGCACTTGGCCCACTGCAATTCCTGAATTTCAGGAATTCTCAGCAGAGAAGCGATCTGAGCACTGCAAACCCTCTTCAGGGTGTGCAGAAAGTGCTGTGAGCTTGACTTGGTGGCTTTTAAAATGTAAATAAGAAATTATCAGAGATCTTCAGCTCACGGGCAATTCCCCAGAAGGAATTAATGGAAACAATGCCAGGCTTGTTTGTTTTTTTTTTTTTTGATGAGCTTCCCAAAAGGCACTGCTTGGTTATGGGCAGCCCAAGGGTGGAAATGAACCTTCATTTTTTAATGAAGGAGCAATCCTGCTAAAAGAATAAATAGAGAGGTGTCAGAGAGGAATTTCTGAGCAGTTTCCCATTTCCTGACAAGTGCAGAGTGAGAGGGGAGACCTTGGAGTTTGCTGGGTGGGGAGAATTTCAGGCTGTTGTGTTCCCACCCCCTGGCACTGCCTGTTCATTTCCTGCAGGTTTGAATCCCAACAAATTCATTTCCTGCAGGTTTGAATCCCAACAAGTTGCTGCTCCTGCTCTATGTCCACAGCAATGTGGGAAGGGGATCCCAAAAAGGGGAAGGGGGATCCCTAAAAACCAACACCTGGAGATGTGCATGTGCTCAAACCAAAAATCTTTCCATTTATTCTGCAGGCCCAGAAATTCCCTGATGTTCTATAAACCCTGGCACAGCTTGTGCCAAAACTGGGACCCTCCAGAGCTGTTTTATTGCATCCAGAGGTTAAAAAAAAACCCCACCAAAATTCCTTAGGGCTGGATCATCCCAGCAGTGAGATAAGGAGCTCAATTCTTCTGAAAGGCCACATAATTATATAAAACCAAATTATAATTCTATTGAATTATTTTAATGAAGCATTCATTCCAGCAGCAGAGAGTGTGCATTAAGGTGTCAGAAATGTAAATGGCTAAAAAGCACAATGGGGCATTTGGGAAAAAGCACATTATCCTGGTGTCACATTATCCTTGTGAAGTGCGACCAACTCGAAGGGGAAAATAGATCCCTTCACCAAATTTACATTGGAACTGTCAGAATTAAGAGGATCTCTGAAGGATAATGTAATATATCACCGTTTTCTTAGTCAATATTTGACAAAAAGTCTTTTTTCCCCCACGGCTTCTCTGTGAAGTCAGACCCTTCCTTTTTCCCAGTCTGTTGTTTCCCTGTGCACACCAGGAGAGGGGAATTTGATAAAGGGATGATAAATGCCCAAGCTATCCCTTTATTGGGATATCACCTGGTGCAATATTGCAGCCAGCTTTGATTATTGTCAGGAAACCAGACCAGGGCAAAGCCCACCCCACCTCACACAATAAATCTGTTTCCTCTCTGGTTTTGATCCCTCCACTTGGGCTTTGCTGAAGAAATAAATGTTCTCCTTCAGCACTTGCAGGGCTGGGATTTCTCAGCAATGAGAAAAGTCTGACAGGAGCCCCATGAGCAATCCTGGGGCCCAGGCAGCCTGGCCTGCTGAAATTAAAAAGTTTCTCCCAAGGATCACAAGCAGTGAGAAAGAGGCTGGAAGAAGAATTTAGCTGACAACTCAACTGCATGAGCCTTTTTCCTGCCCCCAACAGCTCCACCTGGGATCCCAGCTGTTTTTACTGCTGTGGCAGAAAGCATTCTTTGACTTGTAAGCTGATTAAATTTGACCCAGAAGTTAGAGAAAAATGAATGCAGCATCCTGTTAATCCAATTTATTTTTTTTTGCTAACCATCCAGCATCTCACACACAGCAAGCTGAAGAAGTGGGAAGGGTTTAATAACATATTCCAGCTTGCATTTAGTCCGTGCTAAATCGAGAGGAATGCTATCAGGATTGCTGCTCCAAAGGGACAATGGCATCAAATCCACAGCACATGGCACAGCTGCCTCCCAGGAACTGCAGAAGCACCAAGGGGAAAGAAACTGAGGTGAGGGAAGAGCTGGTTGGGATGGGTGTGCTGGTTTGTCCTCCCCCAATCCCAAAAAATGACCTTTCCCTCATTCCTTTTTGGGATGTTTGAGTGGGAAATGCTGCCCTGGGCACGGGGCAGTGTTTAACTCTGGTTTTTTCCAGCAGGAAAAGCTGCTCAGGGCCATCCTGAACAGGGCTCAGAGGATTTGTGGGGCTGCAAAGGAGATTTTCAAACTAAGGGGGCCACTCAGGCTGGAAATTGCATTTTTGACAGCAACACCTTTAGTGACCCCTCTGGATCTGGAGGGATGAAGAAGGCCAGGTCTCCTGTATTTATTAATTAATTAATAAGCTCCTGTCTTAATGTTAATTAATTCTTAATATTTAATTAATAAGCTCCTGCATTAATTAATAAGCTGTTTAACTAACAACTGGATTTTCAATGCACAAGGAAATGGAAGAAGGGAGTCCATGGGCACAGCAGGCTCCAGGGGTTCCTTTTGGAAATTCATCTGAGCCTCGAGTTCTTGCTGCAAAACCAAGCTCCCAACACCCAAACTCTGTCTCTGCATTGCTTCCTTCAGCTCATTTTGGGGACCCAGCTTCATAACATCCCATCCCATGAGGCTGTGACAGCCTGGAGAAGCTGGAAGAAAAATCCTTTCCTTGAGGCTGGAATTCCTGCATGATCCCTGGGGAATTTTGAAGGGTGTCTCACACCTATTTCAATTCCCACCTCTGATTTTGCATTTCTTGATCAGCAGCTGGCTCAGGGAATTAAAGCAGCTGTTCTTTGGGAAATGAGGGCTGCTGAAAAGTTGTTTAGCCTTGGCAGTAAATTCATCCAGACTGCAACTTGTCTTTCCTTTGCTGCTCATCAGATTACAACTTGAATATTCCATGTGTCAAGAGCCTTCCTAAAGGCTTTTAAAAGTGAGGGATTGCTCAGATCCAAACTGTTAACCAGCTGAGTAATTCCTGTGCTCAGTTTTTCAAGGGTCTGAAAGTGATTTCCCTGTCAGACAAGCAATAGGCAGAGAGGTTCATTAGTTTAATTATGGTTTTTGAAGATAAATGCAGGAAAATGGGAAATAGAAGGGCAGAGCATGGAATAAAGCAATCCTCAGCATCACCCGTGGTTTATGTTCAGGACACTCTGAAGATTCACCTCAATCCCTTCAGGTGATCACTCAGTGCTGTAAATCAGTGTCATTGTCCTGTGTAAGTCACATGGAATTTGGAGACTGTCATTATTTCTTCACCTTTCAGGGCTGTGACCTGGAGAATTTTGCCTGCTCCTGATTTTAAAGACTTCACTTCAACTGCACACGTGATTTCCAAGACCCCAGCAGAGATGTAAAGCTGAAAAATCTGTTACAGGACCTGCTTCACTGCCTATTTATTTCCTTTGGTTCAAATATTTGAAATACTGTCAGGATAATTTTAAAATATCCCATTGCTCCCCATGTAAAAATACTTAAGTTGATGATTAACTGTTAGAAATGAGATTGATATCCCTTGATTGCTGTGTAACTTCAGATATTTAAAAATTCCCCAGATTTGTGCATGCAAATGCTCAGCTCTGTAGCTTTATTAGGAGCAAACAGGATTTGTTATGTGAGCTGTCAGCTCCTTTGATCTGTGCATTCACTCAGATGCTCTTTGCAGGCAAGTGCAATTACACGTGTAAAGTGCAGAGGAAAATGGATTAAACAGGTCTGGAACCTCTCAGGAAAAATTACCCCATGTACATTCTAAGCCACCCTTTTCAGAGCAGCTAAAATAAATTCTATTTATTTTAGAAGTGTATTACAGTTGCCAAAAATCCACTCCAAAACTATCAGGGGTAGGGAATATGTTATATTGGTGATTTTGGGAATGGAGGCATCTCTGAATTCAAGGACAACACAACCAGGATCAGCCTCTAGAAACTCTATCAGCAACTCCTTTATGAAAAATTAAATTTTTGTTGCTTGATTTTTATTTTTTTTTGCAAGGCCCTACAAAAATTTCCTGACCACCTGCAGCAAAGTTAATTGAAAGTGAGGTTGGAAAATTGCAATTAAACCCAAAATGCAGCAGCACGAGGGGTAAAGGAAGACATGCAGAGTGTGGCAGTGACTTGAATTGCTCATGGGAAGAGTCTCAGCATTTTTCCCGACCCAAACAAACCCCAAATCCATCAGTGCCCCAGGGGATAAGGATCAGCTCCTGCTCAGGTAGTTTTGCAGCTAATGACCTGGAGCTGGGTAATTAAAGCCTTCACTCAGCTTCATGAGCCCTGATCCACTCCCCTGCCTCCTCATTGATGCTCTGTTCATTAAACTGCACCCATCATTAACTCATTAACTGCTGCAGGATGCAAATGAGGGCAGCCAGAGGCAAGTTAATGTCTGGTGGTTGTGAAGGGTGTTCAGAGCTGGGCTGATCGTTTTTTACAGTTAGCAGAGTGGCTTTGTCAATGAAAGCAGCTAAAAAAAATAATAATAATTTTAAAAAAGCTAACAGGAATTAATATTCCCCTGTTAAATAGCCAACAAATTGCTGTTCTGAAAGGTACAACTCCCAGTGCTGTTGGCTCTAATTCCCTGAAACAAAAGGTGCCCTTTTTTCTGGTTTAATACAGGAAAAAGCCCTGTGTCTCTTCACCAAGGTTGTACCACTCTGGACAGAGCCTGGGCAGAAAAAACCTGGGATGATTTATGGATTTATGCCCAAAAATGATCTGCACACAATGATGAGTGGCAGAGGGATTTGTCCCCAGCTCTGCAACCTGCTTGGGCCAGAGGAGGAGCAGTTCCAGAGGAATCCTGATGGTATCAATCTCATTTTTGAGAGTTAATTGTCATCTTAAGTACTTTTTATATGGGGAGCAATGGAATATTTAAATTATCCTGACAGTATTTCAGATATTTGAACCAAAGGAAATAAATAGGCAGTGAAGCAGGTCCTGTAACAGATTTTTCAGCTTTATATCTCTGCTGGGATCTTGGAAATCACATGTGCAGTTGAAGTGAAGTATTTAAAATCAGGAGCAGGTAAAATCCTCCAGATAAAACCCCCCCATTCCCCAGATCAGAGCAGTGCCCTTTTCCAGGCAGTTCAGCTACCTTTAAAAAATGACTCCACTTTTAGAAGCACCAGAGCAAAGGAGTTAATTAACAGGGCACTTAATCACATTTCCTGGCACCAATACATCAGCTACAGGTGTCACTTCCATTAACATCCTCCAATATTTATATTTTTCAGGACTCTGTAAAAGTGCTGTTAATGGAGTTGAGAAGAAGAGATCATTTTCTTGCTGCAGTGAGTCTGTGATTAAGTGCTCAGGCTCTGGTAACAAATGAATGCAACAACCTCTAAATCCTTTCCATAGAGACAAATTAATGCATTTCTCATAATAATATTGCTGGGAATCCAGACAGGCCAGTGCATCTTTGTGACTTTCCCTGCATGAGTCAGATTTACGCTGCTGCACTGGGGGGAAAAAATAACAAAAGGGCTGGGATGACAAGTTGATAAACAAGTTAAAATAATATAATTTGTACTGTGCCATTTGTGTGTTGCCAGCATGCAGATAATTCCAGGAATTACTGTGGATAAATCCATTCCAGGGGGTCCTGATGCTTCTTCCCCATGAGGAATTTGCAGGGCAGAGCACCCAGCCCTTCCCTGCAAGATAAAAGTCACCAGGTCCAGCAGTGCTGCCACTGAAATGTGATGTCAGTGTTGCAGCCTCATCCTAATTTCCAAATCCCTTGTGCTAATAGTGCTTAAGCCTTAATTGCACATTTAATCATCAGAATTACAGAGTGGCTCGAGGAAGCTGGATGGGGAAAATGCAGTGGGCAAAGACACCAGAGCAAATCAAACAGCAGAGGGAGAGAAAAGAAGTCATTTTCTGGTTTGTAGAAAATGTTAAAAATGTTTTTCAGCCAATGGTGAAATGAGATCCCTGGAAATATCAGCTTTGTGCTGCTGAGTGCTCTGTGCTTACTGGAACTAATTATCTACAAATTTTTCTGTTTATCTACAATCTTAAGGAATGCTGCCATCAACTAAACTGAAGCACTGAAAACTAAAAACATTGAGCTCTGGACTCAGATTTTTCTGTAGCTGGCTGAGTTTTTTTTAAAGCTCTGCATATCAAATCTCCACCCCACACAAGAAGTGTTCTGTGTTTGAGGGAAAAGACAGATTTTTAACTTGATAATTAAAATACTTGACTGCAAACAGAAAATCCATCCTATCTACAGTTTCTCTGAACCCAGCATTTCAGGAGTCTCAATGAACTTTTCTAAATCACTTCAGTCACCAAGGAAATAAAGGTGACACAGTTGGTGAAATAATGAACTGAAACTGGGAGCTGGGATAGTCAGGAATGCAATTCCTGTCTCGGTGCCCGATCTCCTGCAGCACAATTATTTTGAGAAAAGTCAAAATCAGATTTTAAAACAGTCCACAGACAACAGAATAATTCTTACTACAGGTAACCATTTGTTACTGACACTTCTTCCTGCACTGGAAGTCTTTTGGTGGCCGGGTAATGTCTGAAAAATGAAACTCTGACTTCATAACTGAGCTGCCAGCTCCAATCACTTTGTTAGAGCTGGGCAAAAATCCATCTCCCTTCTTCAGGAAAAGTTCTCCTTTTCTCACTGGAAAGCAATTTGTTCAGCAAAACTTGAAAAGCTTTTTCTAAATAATCCGAAGGTATGAAGCTGCTCTGGAGCTGCCCAAAAAGAGGATGAAGGACACAATCCAACCCCGTGTCTGACAGTGGGAATGGCTTTGCTTTTGTCTCCAGCTAAATTCTGCACTCTACAGCCAGAAAATCAATTCCTCCTCTGGTTTAACTGCCACCAAGCCCAAATTGATGCTGCAGGGGTGATGGATGAGGATGGGTTTGACCTTTTGGCTGCAATCTGTGTCGTGACAGAGATGAGCAGCTCTGCATCACCCACAAGTCCAGCTGTGAATGGCATTCCCTGTTTTCCCTGGATCCCAGGGAATCCTGGAACCCCTGCCCTGGGGGTTTTCAGAGCTTTGCTTTGGTATCAGCCACGGGTTGCTGCTCAGCCCAACCACAGCAACCCCAGCAGAAATTGCTGCCAGGAATTGCTGTCAGGAATTCCCAGCTCTGCTGACATCAGTGCTGGCCTGAGGTTGTGCTGCTCCTTTTCCTGGAGGATTTTCCTGCCACTACCCTGCTGACATTTCCCTTTTCCAGTTCACCAAACACCACCAGGTTTGGAAATGTGAACTTGTCCTGCACTGCACACACAACAGCCCAGGGAAGTGCTGGAATGATCCTGGTGGTTTCAGCTCCCTGGAATCCTGATGTGCTCCACAATGATTTAAAGGAAAGTTTCTTCCTCTTGAATGCACTGGGTGATGAGCAGATGACATCTCTCCTGAGCCCGATGAATTATCAGTAGCAAATCTGTGCCTTCTTGTACAGAAAATCAGATAAAGTATCTCCTTTGCAACATTTAATTTAATCTACAGACTGATACCATATTGCTCCAAGCTTTATGCCTTAAAAAGAAACCACGGAAGATGGACAGGCTGTGTTCATGATATTTGACAGCTCTTTGTCCAAGAGAACGCCCTCCAATAATGGATTTCCAAACAGCAGAGATTTCCCTGGCTAACAAATGCTGTGAGTTCCAATGACTAATGACAGGCTGGGCCACAAAACGACAGGGATAAAAGCTTCCTACCCCAGGTTTATCATGAGACCAAGCCTCCCAGATTGAGCTCATCAGCAGCTCCATGATTTTTTTTTTGTTTGTTTTTTCTTGGTTTGTTTTTTTGTTTGTTTGGTTTTTTGTTGTTGTTGTTGTTGTTGTTCTTTTTTTTTTCTTTTTCTTTTTTTTGTTTTTGTTTTTCTTTTTTTTTGTTTTGTTTTTTCGTTTTGTTTTGGGGTTTTTGTTTGTTTGTTTGTTTTTGTTTTGTTTGTTTTGTTTGTTTTTTGGGGTTTTTTTTGGTGTATGTTCTTCTTTTGGTGGGGCACTTATCCACAACTCAACGGAACAAACTGACAGGAGGTTTGGATGGGATATTGGGAAGAAATTCCTCCCTCTGAGGGTGAGGAGGTTGCCCAGAGGAGCCTGTGGTGGTTTTTCATCATTTAGAAATATTTTATAGCTTTAACTGTTGCTTGGCTTAGGCATGGACCAGGTTTGATTTGGGAATTACAGCAGCTCAGAGCCCTGATTCCAGCCCAGCCCTTTTCTCTCTCTATTGATATTTCCTCAATCAGCCTGGGCTCAGCTGCACTCTCAGGAGCTGGAGATAAATCAGGCAGCCTGGGCTGGGTGCACTCATGTTCACGCAGCCCTGGTGTGAGATAAAACCCAGATAAAACACGGCCCAAGCTCCACAGGCAGTGAGAATCCCACACTCTGCACCCTGGGGGCATCTCTGGGGTTTTCAGTCAGTGAAAGTAAATGCAAATTTGCAGTTAGATATTTAGAAATGCATCTTCAGTTGTAGATCTGTTAAATTAACAAATTAATTTAGGAGTAAAATGAATTCTGCTGTTGATTTTCCTACCACTTGTCTAAAATCAAGTATTGTGCCTGCAATAAAATGTGTCATTAGGACACAAATTCTTCTACAGTGAAGTCCATTTTGTTCCTCTAGATAAAAGTAGTGAATTTTAATATTTTCATTTTAAAATAGTAATTTTTAATATTCCTATTTGCCTGCACACGTGTTGCAGCAGCATTTTCTGCAAAGTCAAAGGCAACTCCTGTAAATGCCATCCTGAACATCTCCAACTCACCCAAGACTCTTCAAGAGCTGACATAACCACAGTTATTTTTAGTTTTAGGCAGCACACACATAAAAAACACCTGAACACATCTCCAACCCCTACAAACAGAGACAAGCTTTAGTTTTAAAACCTCTCTCAGAGGCTGTTTGATCCCTGCTATGTTCAACATTGGTGCTGGGAGACATTTTCAGAAGCAAAGCAAAGCTCTTCTGGCTGAAATTTTAACAAGATTAAAAACTGGAGGGGGAAGTGCTTTCACAACAGCAATGGAACTAAAGTTGGATTATTTTCCCCTCAAGTGTTAATAAAAAACAGTGCTGGAGTTACCAGCAGTCCTTGGCCATGTGTGTTGGGATTAATAATTTTCCTCTGAGTTGATTGTACCCAAAGGCAGCCAGGTTTTATCCTGTAAATAAATAAATATTTGTGTGCTGTAGGTTGTTGGACAAAGGCCAGGCCTTACACAGGAGCTTGGTTAAATTCAGACTTATCCCAGCTACACAAGAGACAGCAGAGATTTAAACTCTAAATAAAATTTTTAAAAACCCCAAAGCTGGTGTGCACAACCCTGTTTGTTACAGAAAAGGCAGGAAAAGCCCCAAAATTTGATGATTTGATGGAATTCTGTCCTGTGCTTAAAGGGTAAAACTTGGCAGACTCTAAAACTCCACTAACAAGGTTTTTCCTCACTTTGCTCGGCTGTGTTGAGAAATCCAGCAGGAATTTTTTTCCTTAAGGAATGGCTGGGAGCAGTCCTGGCCTAGCCTGGACTCCAAAACTGAACACATCCTGATGTTCTCTCTCACATGTATAATTTTTTATTCCATTTTTTATTCCAGCTTTTATCAGCTGGGTGAAATTCCCCCCAATGCAAACCTGTTCCATCTCCTGCTGGGGGAATCCTCCCTGGCCTGTGTTTGGTGCTCTGTGCAGCCCCAGTTTAATTACAAAATAATTTGGTTTTCTGCATGACTCATGCAATCTAAATAAAGACAAAATTGGTTGTAAATAATTTCTGTCAGGCCTTATTATGCCTATATATATTCATATTTTTTTCTCTCTTGTGAATCAGACCATTAGAATAACATTAGATAAATTATCTGAACCACTGACTCATGCAAACCAAACTGCTCAGTACTGTTGTTCCTACAGAAAATGTGGCTTCAGTATTCAGAATTCAGTCTCTTTTTGCCCTTGGATGTGATTTTATGACCACAAAATTATCAGTACTTCAGCTACACACCATTTCCTTCAATTACTGAATAATTATGCACCACATTTGTATTGTGAAGTGTAAAGGGATCCCAGATCTGCTCTACAAACTGAGGATTAACAAAGGTTCCACTGGAGATCATCCTGTGGGAAACATTTCTGTGTCACAGAATCACAAACAAGCCCTGAAAATACCTTGAGCACAGGAATTGAATCCCACTGTGTTTGAGAGAGGTTTTACCAAGATTTAAAAAACTGGCATTTCCTTGACAGCAGGCACCAAAAGGAGCAGAATTTCACCTATTTTACTGCTTTAATTGCTGCAGCCCAGTGAAAAACCAGCCATGGGTGATTCTGTGACTTGCAAAACAAATTGATTGACTGATTCAAATGCACTGAAATTGCATTTTAAGACAAAAATGAAGCTGAATAGGTGATTCCAACAGTAAGGGATCCTCAGCCCAGCACTCTAAAAGCCCTGAGATTAAAGAACAGCACTTGGGGACACTTCATCCTCCAGGTGCTTTACAAATGTCACAACACAGAGAATGACAATAAACTCTTGGCATTCTGACCAGGATATTTAAATATTTCTGTTGCCAAATGCACCTAAATGATTCATGAGATGTTCAGGGGTGAACAGAGCACCAGGGTTTGGCTCATGGGCTTCTATTACAGTTCTCTTGCTCAGGTAAAAGAAATATTATTAGAGATAACAGAAATCTACCAAATATATCAATCTACCAAAAATAAAAAGTCCTTAGAACATGGGGTGCTGAACAGAGTGAGTGCCAACTCAAAAACAATTGCATCTCTTCGTGACAGAAAGGTTGTTAAAAGGCAAAACCAGGATGCTGTCAAATATTTCCAAGCAGCTGATGCACCATCTGCAAAGTCACTTCTACAGTGACAACTCCAGCATACAAAAAAGTGTTCCCTGCACGTTCTGCTTTACACATCTAAAAATACCAAATGATGGCTTGGCACAGGAGCTCTGCAAATGACAAAAATTCAGAGGCTGAGCTGAAAAATTCTGAGGTGTAATGATTTGCAAACACAATTGTCCAGAGCACAGGAGGAAATTGGACATCCCAGGTGCAAAAAAGCCCTCCCATTTTTGTAGCAAGGACTGAGCCAACAGGAAAAATGCAGCACACACATAAAATCCTAAAGGGAGGGAAAATAAGGGGAAAATCAGATCTGTGGCACTGAACACCAGCACTGTATTTATGGCCAATCCCAGTTTTAGGGAAGCTCTCCACGCCGTGTCATGGCAGGAGGGCTGGAAATAAATCATCTTTAAGGTCCCTTCCAACCCAAACCATTCCAAACCCCTTTTTATTTCCCCCCCAGTGAAGCCACAGCCATACTGTGGCCTAGCTGGAAGTGACAATCATTTGAAATCCCTGCAGAGCTGTGAAATCTCAGCACAGCAGTGACTTTGGAACTGTCACCACCCAATTCAAGCCCCCAGGATCCCTGCAGCCAAAGCTTCTTCACTCCAGCAGTGGCACTCCCAGCCCGGCACGGGCTTGCCCAAAATTGGCATTCTCAGATCTCTGGTGCCATCTGCTGGGTGTTCCTTGGTATTGGTCAAACTCAGCAGTTTTCACCGGGAAAAAACACCCTTCTTTCGTATTTTTTTTGTTATAAAGACAGATTAAACCAATTAAGACATTTAAAAATTACATTCAACTCCTCCTAGTGATGGAGGCACAGATTAGGGATTGATGCAAAAAAAGCAATAAAACCTATGAAAAACTGTGACATCAATTTCCTAAATAAACATGGATTTAGAAACTGTTCAGGGAAATCAGAAATTAAGAATCACCACTGTGACTTGCAGCATTTTCTGGGATTCCCAAATACAAAGCAGTAAATGAGTGAATATGGGGGCTCCAAAAGCTTTTCCTCACTACCAAAGTGAGCTTTAAAGAGGCTTTGTTTGTCCTCTGGCAAATTCCTGACCCCTGAGCTGAGAGTAAAACACAGAGGAGGAATTTAGGAGCTCCAGAAAGGCTCTTAAAAACCTGAACAGCATCATTCCCTCATCATGTCCTGTACCACACAGCTTTTATCCAACAGCCACTCCCAACTTCCCTCTTTCCATTTGTTTTAAACCTTCTCATGAGCACAAAACAAAACCCAGGAAACTCCAACACATGCCTGGCTTTATTGCCTTAGTAAACAATGCAAATATTCCAATCTTGATGTTTTACCAACAATGTGAAGTCAGTGTTTTCCTGAATAAATAAATAACTGCAATAACCAAAATAAGAAAGTTCTTATATATACAGAACTTTACAGGAAAGTAAAAAAAAAAAAAAAAACCACCACCAAACAAATAAAAGAAAGGGATGGATTTTCTTTTCTCAGATGTAATTGCAGCAATGTTATCAAAACATTTAATAACCTAAGGAAAAGTTGGGTGTTGTGTTTAGAAAAGCTTCAACTGTCCTCAGCCTCCAGATTTATGTTATTTCCAAATTTTGCATAGAGCTGAACTTTGAGGTCAGACAACACCCTCTGGATTGACTCCACTCGGGATTCCAATGCTTCAATTTCCTCTTGTAAACTCCTCTGAAAAAGACAAAATAAATAAAAATCAACCAATTCTGTAGGAAAAACTGAGCCAGGTTTGTCAGCAACACAGAACCAACAAAAAGGTGCCTCTTTTCCAAGTTATTCCCAGGTCTGGCTGCAGGATTTATTGCTGGAGTGCCTTTGGAGCAACTCAAATCCTAAATCCAACATCAATTTTAGCCTGTGGAAGCTTCAGAGGATGCCCAGATCATCCCATGCCAGTGCCCAGCACACAGACAGCACAGTCCTGCAGCTCCAGACAAACCTTTGCCTCCTCCAGCATGTCCTGTGTCTCCTCCAGGGAATGACTGATGAACACATCCCCAATCTGGTAGGGGATCAGGTGGGAATCAGCATCATCCAGCAGCATGATGTCATCACAGGCATCCTCCAGGTTCTGCAGCTGTTTCTGTTTGCCAGGACACAGAAAGAGGAAAGAATTTTTCAAAAATTCAAAATCCTTTGTAAAGCGTTTCAGTGGACACACAGCTGGATAAGGAACTCAGAGAGGCTGGAATTTGGGAACAAATCCCACCCACCACCAGGATATCTTATGGAACAGCTCCAGAGCTAGCATTTAGCATCAGTATTAAACTCAAGAGAACTCTCCCACTAGAAAACCCTAGTTAATAATCATTGTATCTCATTAACAGAATAATTAACTACCTAGGCAGCAAAATACAGCAAATTTAAACATCACTAATATCTGATTACTTTCACCATTCTCTATTTCCACAGTATCAGAACCCAAGCACTACCTAAACTCACAGTAACTCACTGCTGCTAATTTTCTGTGATCCAGCTGAAAATTAATTCAGGCCAACGAACAGTTAATGAGATCTGAAGCAAATATACCTTTTTCACTTCTATTTCTTCTTTCAGCTCTGTGATCCTGCTGGTGTTTCTTGCAAACTTGTTAATTTTCTGTTGATCCTCAAAAGTGACGTTGACATCTTCTGCAGCCTGCAAGGAGGAGAGGTCAAAATGATGATTTCAGTTCTTACACTGAGTCTCACTGCAAGGATTCTGCTAGAAGTGTCTGGAAAATAATCTGACAGCCACCACACTCTGCTTATGCACCTGACTGCTCAAAGTGCGTCTTCAAAGACATCAGGAATAACCAGATTTAGCTGGGTAACATCGAAATTAAAACACTGGCCAGCCACGGCATCCTAAAGCCAAAGGTTTCCTTGACACTGAGTGGAACTGGACACCCTGCTCTGAGTTTTCTCTGGAGAGAGACGATTAACAAGAGCAGTTAGTGACAGAATGGCTTCAAACTGCCCGAGGGGAGGGTTAGATGGGACATTGGGCAGGAATTCCTGGCTGGGAGGGAGGTGAGGCCCTGGCACAGGAATTCCCAGAGGAGCCGTGGCTGGCCCCAAGGCCAGGCTGGAGCAGCCTGCGACAGTGGAAGGTGTCCCTGCCATGGCAGGGGTGGGACGATGGAATGAGATGAATTTTAAGCTCCTTTCCAACCCAAGCCACGACGATTCCATAATTAACCACCCTCCCAGAGAATAACTTTTTCCTCACACCCAGCCTGCCCTTGTTGTTCCCAAGGAGCCGAACCAGCAGAGCCCCCGCAGGACAGGGCCGAGCCCAACGCCCTCAGCTCCCGAGCAGCGGCCGCTCCGCTCCGGGCACGGCTGGAGCCGGGCTGGCCACGGGCACGGCCCAGCCTGGCCCGGAACGCAGCGGAGGAGCTGAAACCTCCTCGCGAGAGATGGAACTCCGCCGGGAAGGGATTAAATCCTGTCCAAAAGAACCAAATCTGCCCAGGCCCGGCCCGCACTCACCGCCTTCTTCATGGTGGCGGCCATGTTGCCGCCGAACCATCCGCCCCCCGCGCAGAGGGGGAGCAGCGGGCACGGGAAAAAAGGAGAAAGACGAGGAAAGGCTGCAGGAAATGGCCGCAACACTGTGAAAATCTGGGATTGTCTCTCTTCGCTCCGCTCTCAGAGCGGCGGCATGGCCAGAGGGGCCTCGGGGCACGGAATGAATGTAGAGGCACCCCCGCGGGACTTGGTACGGTCCGGGAGAGCGGCGGGAGGCGGCCTCGGGTCCGCCAGGGGGCGCTGTTAGACGGGAATGGGAAAATGGGATGGGATAATGGGATGGGATAGTGGGATGGGATGATGTGATGGGGTAACTGGATGGGATGGGATAAAGGGATGGGATGGAAAAATGGGATGGGATGGGATGGCATGGGATAATGGCATGGGATAATGGCATGGGATAATGGCATGGGATGGGGTAATGGGATGGGATGGGATGGGATGGGATAATGGGATGGGAT
>VWZS01010664.1:117440-166027 GCA_013397075.1 Rhabdornis inornatus
GGATGGGATGGGATGGGATGGGATGGGATGGGATGGGATGGGATGGGATGGGATGGGATGGGGTAATGGCATGGGATGGCATGGGATGGCATGGGATAATGAGATGGATGGGATGGGATAATGAGATGGATGAGATGGGATAATGGGATGGGATGGCATGGGATAATGGCATGAGATAGTGGGATGGCATGGGATGGCATGCGATAATGAGATGGATGGGATGGGATAATGGGATGGGATAATGAGATGGATGAGATGGGATAATGGGATGGGATGGGATGGGATAATGGGATGGGATAACGGGATGCTTAATTCTATAGTATTGTCTGAAATATAATGATTTTTGGTTGGTGTTTGTTTTTGTTTGGTTGGGTTTTTGTTGTTGTTGTTGTTGTTTGTTTGTTTGTTTGTTTGTTTGTTTGTTTGTTCAGTTCTGAATGACTGCTCATCTCAAATCTCCTGTTCCAAATCAGCAGGAAAGACAGAATAACAAAAGATATTTTGGGTGGCCCTCAGGCTGATGTTACATTTTATTTTGGTGCATCATCCCATTGAGGAAAAAAGTTAATCACCAAATTTCTCCCCAGAGAACTACATCATTATTAATTCCTATAAAAACATAATCCCAGCTCTAAACCTCTCTTTTCGTCAGAAAACAAGCTCTCATCTCTCTGGCCTGCCCTTCCCAAAGGATCCTGCTAGGAAAGGACACAGCCTAAGCCGAGGTTATTTCCCTGGCTGGATTAAGTGCATCACACACAGAGCCAGAGCAATTTCCCTCCAGAGAAAAGGAGTGGATTTCGCAAGAATTCGATGACTCGAAGGCTTTGAAAAGAAATCTTCTGTGTCCCACATGCTCGGGCAAGCTCTGTGGGGTGAGCACTGCCAGGAGCAACTCACTGCAGACCTTTCTCATGTAAATAAAAGTGAAAACAGCACACGAGTGCAAACAGCCAGCGTGGAGTAAGACAAACCCACTGAACCCAGTGCCCTCCTTTCCCTCCCAGTTGCATAAAGGACTTGCTCCTTCTTGCTCTGCTCCCTGCTGTTGTTCTTGCTCTGGTTGGCTTCACCTTGCTGGGATCCCTTCCACGCCCTGCCCTCCATCTCACATCTCCTCTGGGGATTTTTGCACATTTTCTCCAACCTTGCTCGAGCCTTTTGCACTCCAGCTCAGCGGGGAAGAGCATTGCCATGCTTCTGCTGCCTCAGTGAGACCCCTGGAGTTCCCAAACTCTTCCCCCCTTTCCCTGGAGTTCCACAGGCCTTGGTGACCTGAAACCCCCACACATCAACATTTTTGTGAATTCAAGGTGCACTGGAAATGGGCAGGACTTAACTGGGACGGAGTGGTTGGTTTTCCAGGTTCAGCCTGGATGAAGGGGATCACTTTGAGCTAAAGCCACACGAAATTTTCCTATTTCAGTTGTGCCAGTATGGTAAAGGAGGTGGCAGTGCTGTGGTATTCCCAATATTGTGGAATGCAGGTCCTTGTGTCTGCCCTTCTGCTACCAGCATTGCAGGGGAATGGAGGTTGAAGAAAATAATCCTTTTCTAAGGGTGTTCATCTTTTCCAAAAATTATCTCAATGAGACAGCTCCTAATTATTTATATGGCAAATCCCCCAATGAGAATTTTTTATTCTTTTATAATCTGAGAGAAAGAAAGCAGATTTTCTCACCTTCCTACCCTCATTCTTTCAAAATACCTCGTATTAGTCAAAAGCAACCTCACCATTTCACCATTCCAGCTTCCTCTATATCCACATCTATCCCACATTAGTAATTAAATTTCATTAGGTTCTTTCTGCAGGGCACCCAATAAACTTTATCCCTGGTGAGGGGAATTTCTCCCTGCCCTGCCCAGGGTGCCTGGCACAGGTTCTGCAGTGCCAGCTGCCCCCGAGGAGCCCAGGGCAGTTCCTGCTGCTCTTTGTGCCTCAGATGGAGCTGGAGATTCCCTTCTGCTGGGAAATCCCTGGGGCTGAGCACATCCAAAGGTCTTTACCTTAGTGAGCAGCAGAGTAAACACAGAATTTTATTATGGTCCCATCACCCTTCTCTGGTGCTTTCTGCTGGTTTTATTTCAAATAAAAGGGAAAATCTGCCTCTGCCACCCTGCCCTTCCTCCCCAGCACTTGGCTTTCTCAATATCAGCAGGGAATATTCCAGACTCCAAAATATTAAACCCTGTATTTCCCTTACTCCACAATTCACCTTGTTCAAGTAATATTTCTAGAGGTGGAACATCTCCATTTTCCAGGAACTTTTTGTGACCTGTACTGGAAATCTCTCTATGGGGACTGAAGCTGTAGCATCATTCTTGCTTTTTTTTTTTTTTTTTTAATTTTTTTTTCCCCCCANTTTTAACTTTTGTGCTTCATCTTCAATGAAAACTGCTCCCAAAATGCCTGAAATGAGTCCTGCAGTCACACCCATGCAGGTAGAAATAATTTCCTCCCTAAGAGCATCACTGGCAGTGCCAGTTTCAAAAATCAGTTTGTATTCCTTGAAAATTACTCCTAAGGAGGAGCAGTGTTCCCTGCACAACCATCACCCTGCTGGATTCCCTCACCTTAAAGCACAACAGATTTTTTTGGTACTGAATCTGAAGGTTCTAAACTCTCAGAGGTCTCTCATTAATATATCCTGTCTGTGGTGTTACTCAGCATGGTTTAATGTGTAAAAATCTGCCTTTTTCTTCTTTTATTTTTTTATTTTTTATTTTTTTTCCTTTGGATGGGGAAGGTGTTGACAGACCCATAACAGAATCTGACAGAATCTGGAAGAAAACTTTTCCTCAGGGACACACCAGAGGAGCTCTTTTGCTGCTTCACCAGCACCAGCCAGAGCAACAAACAAACAAACAAACAAAAAAACAAAAACAAACAAACAAAAAAAAAAAAAAAAAAAAAAAAAAAAAAAAAAAAAAAAAAAAAAACCCAAAACATTTTCCCAAGGGCAGCGCTGCACTCAGAGACCTGAAACCAAACCCTTCCCAGGGCAGGGTTTTATCTGATGAGCCAGCTCTAATCCCTCCAGAAGCAGGAACAGGAGGAACCAGGACGTGGCCAGAGGGGATTGGGTTCAGCCAAGCACAGCTCCGGAGCCTGACTCATGGCAAAGGCAGAGCTTGGAGATTTTCCTGTGGCTCTGAGGGACACAGTGGGAGCCAAACACACTCAGCTGACAGCAATCCACTGCTGAAAGGCCAAACTCATCTCCTTGGGCTTTGACAGAATGGATTCATGGTGTATTTTACATATCTGTTAGAAATTCCAGCAGCAAATACTCCAAAGCCACAGCCAGAGCTGTTCCAGCCTCCCTCTGCCCTGGCATCAAAGAGCAATGCTCCTTATAGTAAAAAACATTAAATATCTCCAGATGATTTGCTGTTTTCTGGAAATTTAGAGGCCAGGTATTAATAGCAAATAGTAACTGTGGGCAAGGTGATGATAATATTAATAACCAGCAGCCCTCCCCTCTGAACACGTGCAAGGACAGAGCTGGGCTGTGTCATCCAGGAGGAATTCACTCAGATTGGCATCAGTAGGATTTGGGGTTCAGGGTTCTGTCACCAAACTCACATCCAGGAGGAATTCACTCAGATTGGCATCAGTAGGATTTGGGGTTCAGGGTTCTGTCACCAAACTCACATCCAGGAGGAATTCACTCAGATTGGCATCAGTAGGATTTGGGGTTCAGGGTTCTGTCACCAAACTCACATCCAGGAGGAATTCACTCAGATTGGCACCAGCAGGATTTGGGCTCAGGGTTCTGTCACCAACCTCCCCTCCTAAACCATGCTCCTCACTTCTTGGCAGGAATTCCAGGTGCTGACCTCGGGAGAGCATCAGCTTGGGATTTCAGGGGAATTTAGAGACCAGACATGAATATCTGTGAAACCCTAGAAAGATAACACGGTATAATGCAAAATAGCATGAAATTCTATATTCACACAGTGGAGACTTTGCAACAGGAACAAGAAATGTTTTTTTTTCTGTGAGATAAATGTAAGCAAATGCCCAAACCCAAGATTATTGCTGCCTTTTCTCTGACAAACTGAGCAGCAGCACCTCGTGGGAACAGAACCCTCAAACCCTGAGCAAAGTGACAGGAATTTGCTTTCCAAGCCCTGCTCTGGGGTCAGTTTTACCTCAGCACAAACACATCCATCAGATCAAAAATGATCTGTGCAAACTCTGCAGCTTTATCAACAAATCCAGACAATGGCATCAGCTCCAGTGGGATCCAGGGGCTGGCAGAACCAGCTGAAACAAATTCCTTCCAACTGCTATTTTTTTTACAGACAATTTTTTATTTTAATTTTTTTAGATGTACAACAATTAAAACCTTCAGTTTCTCAATTTTATTTTAGATATAGAATTTTATTTCAAATTTCAGGTGCTGGTGCTCAGCATCCACTGCATTGGAGAGCTTACCTTGCTTTTGGCAAACAGGTTTTGGTCACCTGCTCACATTATGCAGTCATTAATTCCACTACAAATGAAAATATTCAGAATTCTCCAGTGCCATCACAAAAGTGCTGCTTTGGTGTCAACTACATGTGGGCAAGGCGTGGAAATGTCATGACAGAAGGTTAAATGTGTAACTGCACATAAAGAAGAATGTAAATTGTTGTTCTTCAGCACAGTTTTTTCTGTAAGAAGTATTAAATCAGGGTTAATTTCCCCATGGGGAAAAAATCAACAAGATTTTACAAATTCATAGAATCACAGAATGGTTTGAGTTGAAAGGGACTCCAAAAATCATCTTATTTCCCAGGGCAGGGACACCTTCCACTATCCCAGGTTGATCCAAACCCTTCCAGCTTGTTCTGGGACACTTCCAGGGATTCCTAAATGCTGCTGCTTTTAAAAATAAATAAATGTGCTTTCCACAGCTCTGAGTGGAAGGTGACAAAACTTCCAGACTCCTGTTCAAAGAGAAATATTCAGCGTGGGACAATAAGTATTGAACAAATCCTTCATCTGCCTTCTCTGCTCAGGCAGGGCAATATTGCTAAAAGAGACAAGAAACTGTAACAGCCCACTGAGTGACTCTAATTTTCAGAAAAAAAATGCAAAACCTGCCAATACCTGAGTATTTCCAAGCTGACTGTCAGAGCATCTTGTCCTGGACCTTGATTTCTTGGTTCTCTCCATTTCCTCCCTGATTATCCCCCTGCAAGCTCCTCTCTGGAGGATGCAGTGCATGGAGCATTGCCTGCTCGTCTAAAGCAGATCATAAACATTTATTCACGAAAAAGATGGTGCCATTTTTATCTTTTAAGCAATTTTTTCTTGATTTAGGTGAAGAAACCTCTTCATTTTCTTGAACCGTGCACTGATTGAGAGGCTCCTGCAGGAGTGGAGTGTTGCAATGTTTGTGGCTGAGGTTGGTGTCTCCACACAGGTCGTGGCCAGCTGGAAGATTCCTGGGCTGGTGGAATTTGAGTTTTCATCTGTCCCTCTGTTTGCCTGGATCCCTCTCTCAGCATTGCCTTGGGCTCAGTTTCCTCAGCAGAGCTTTATCTCCACACTGCTACTGTCATCTTGGAGAGGAGTAATCATCCAGATCGTGAGATAAGAAGACGATTGTAGTGTTAAAACCCAATATTTGAGTAAAAATTTAATAAAGGTTTCTTTTGTTTTCATTTCATGGTGAACATGAACAACTTGGAGATCTCAGTTTTCAAAACCATTTCAGTTTCTCTTCTGGAGAATGGGAATTACTGTACTTTCCCATCAATATTTACAAAACTCAAAGATCCTCAGCTGGAAAGAGAATTAAAAGAATTAAGACAGAATTAAAAGTGTATAAACAAACATAAGCAAACCCTGCAACAACAAACAGAGTTTGCAAGTTGCAATCAATTTGCCTTCCCCACACTGTGAAATACTTTCCTGTCAAAATCTCCCTGGTAATCTCATTCTGCTGTGGCACTTCAACGTTTTGTATCAATTTAGAAAACTCAGAGATTTCCCCAAAATTTTAAGGCCAAATTAGCAAAAAAGCTTTTCCCAAGCAGGAGAAAGAGCAGAGGTCAGGATTGTGTAAAATGCCACAGAGCAAACCTCCTGGAGTTACAGGCACTCAGAATGAAATTCCACTCCCAACACAAAGCTGTTCCCACTGAGGAGTTATTTTGGTGATATTTGATGTATTTGAAGTGAACTACATGAAAATCACTCAGGTCCCTTTGCATGAGCTCCAAGGTTTTGATCTGGAAGTTCTGATGTTTTTGATGAGCTCCCCAAGCACACCTCAGCCCCTTAAATCCAGGGGAGGAGCTCTGAGTGGGATGGGATTTCCAAGCTTTATTCAAGGATGTTATAATTGTTTCCCAAAATATAGGACTAGAAATTGAATCAGTTCAGAAAGCGCCTCTAAAACTTGGATTAATTCAATATTTAGTGGTGAAAACATCTGAACCAGCTGTGTGTGCCTGCACAGCAGATCTTCCACAGAAGCATCCCACTGGCACATGGCTTTTCAAGGAATATTCTCTGCTGACATCTAAGAGAGCAGAAATCAAACCAAGAGCAAAAGAGAAGGAAAAAAAAATCAGCTTTTTAGCTTTGATCTTCAGCTGTTTTTTCCTGTTCTTTCACCTGAAAATCCTCCTTGCCATGGAGGAGAAGTGAAGGCTATTTTTCATTTTCCACTCACAGCTGTCATTCGCTGTTAGATTGGAAAATATTGGGAGGTCTTGAGAAGGGACATCTGTGGGACAGTGGTGACACCTTCCCAGTTCCAGGGATACACCCAAAATCCAGCTCGAGAACACTGAACTGGTCTTGCTTTTCTCTTGAGAGAACCCTTCATATGTTCCAAAGGTAACAAATGGAAATTAAAACTTGGGTTTGAGATCTCTTAATAAGGAGGGAAGAAGGGGAGGCTGCAAACACCCCTGGACTTGCACTTGAGCAGGAATTGAGGAATTCTTGGCTGTCCCAGCTCCAGGCCCCCAGCACACCAACTTCCCTGCCAGGGACTTACACCACAGGAGTTAACTACAACCATTTCCATTCTGTCATTTAAAAACAGCTTCAGAGAGGGAAGATTTCTCATTAACAGAGTGGTTTCCTCCCTGTAGCTGTGAAGAACGTGGAAAAATTGACCTGTGCCCAGTTTAGTCTTGACTTGCCTGTTCCAGACTCTTCAAAGGCATCGTTTCACAGGCACGAAGCTGTGACCCTTCAAATGAGTTCGTTTTCATTCCTTAAGTAGGCAGAGTGCACAAATTGTCTCTTCTTGTCTGGTTTCTCAGAATTTATCAATGGATGGAGCCTGAACTGCCTGCAAGGACAGTGAGATGTGTTTCAGTAGCACTGCTTCAAAGCAAACAAATCACAGAGTGTCAGTTTTTGGTGTTACCACCCCCAAAAAAATAAAAAACCTTTGAACCAACTTTAACTTTAAAGCCTGCCTGGGAAGTGCTCTGACCTTGTGGCCCACAGAGGATGATCCCATTCCAGAAAATCACTTGGGAAGGATGTACAAAACTCCCAGAAAAATTCAACAGTGTACATTGTCTTTTCTTTTGTACTGCTGATCACTGCTGCCTTGGTCTTCTTGTTGTTAATTTGACTTTGAGACGTGTGCCTTCATGTGTCAAATCCATCTTCTGATCATGTTCTGTCCAGCACACCCACTGTCTGCACACCGTCTCTGTCAAACCCTCACATACAAAGGAGATTACAGCTGAGTCACAAAAGTCTTGAGAAAGAACAGAAAAGGTAGCGTGGGGTGCAAGAAAACCAGATCCCATTGTAGCCAAACTGTCTTTCCTGGAAATACTCTGGATTACAGGTAGCTC
Source organism: Rhabdornis inornatus (assembly GCA_013397075.1). Taxonomy (NCBI): domain Eukaryota; kingdom Metazoa; phylum Chordata; class Aves; order Passeriformes; family Rhabdornithidae; genus Rhabdornis; species Rhabdornis inornatus. The sequence continues at coordinate 125,262 of VWZS01010664.1, forward strand.
TGTCTTGCAGCAGCATCCAACTTCCCTTCCCTTCCCTTCCCTTCCCTTCCCTTCCCTTCCCTTCCCTTCCCTGACCTTCCCTGACCTTCCCTGACCTTCCCTGAACTTCCCTGAACTTCCCTGAACTTCCCTTCCCTGACCTTCCCTGAACTTCCCTGAACTTCCCTTCCCTGAACTTCCCTGAACTTCTTTTCCTGTTCCTGCTCCTCTCCTGCCTTCTCTCAGCCCCAAACTCTTTGAGCATTTCTGTGCGGTTTCTGATTAAAATACGGGGATTCACTCATTTTTGTCGGGATTTAATGGCTAACACCACTCACAGCGAAGGGAATTTTGCCTTCTCCGATGATGTCCTCATGACCTTTTCTGGTGACTCAGCCAGAGAGGGTAAGGGCAGTTCACACCCCGCAACTTCTTATTCCTCAGCTCCCTGCACTTTTTTTATTCCGTCTTTTTAAAGTGTAAGTGCTGCGGAAAAAACTGAACTGCTCTTCCACCTGAGCTCTGCAGGATGGACGCCACAGTCCCTCCAGGCTAAAAACACGAACTAAAAAAAAAAAAAGAGAGAGAGAGAGCTACGAGACCGCTCGCACGAGCGTCAGGCAAGGAGCGGAGCCGCTGCCACCGCTGCGTCCCTTCCTGCCGGGAACCGGAGCCGGAGCATCCCCGGCTCCCTGCGGGTCCGATCCGTGCATCTCCGGATCCCAGCGGGTCCCATCCCCGGATCCCAGCGGGTCCCATCTCCGGATCCCAGCGGGTCCCATCCCCGGAACCCAGCGGGTCCCATCCCCGGATCCCAGCGGTTCCCATCCGCATATCCCCGGATCCCAGCGTGTCCCATCCGCGCATCCCGGATCCCAGCAGGTCCCGTTCCCGGATCCCAGCGTGTCCCATCCGCGCATCCCCGCGTTCCCAGCGGGCGGAGGCGCTGGCGCGGTGCCTTCCCCGCCTCTCCTGAACCCTTTCATGACCCGCCTGCCCCGCGGGCTCGGCGGGCAGGGCCGGGGCAGCCGCCACACCTCACCCCACCCAGGGCTCCCATTGGCGCGGATGAAAGTCCAGCACCTCGGGCTGCTATAAATGCACCTAAGCTGGCCCGGGGGCCGGCACCGTGGCCATGGGCGGCTGCAGCATCCTCCTCCTCCTCCTGCGCCGGCTCCCCGGCCGCACCTGCGGCCGCGCCGCGTCCTCGCTGAGCGCTCTGCGGCCGGCGGACGCGCTGCCCGGGCCGCCCAGCTGGCCGCTCATGGGCAGCCTGCCCGATGTGCTCTGGAAAGGGGGGCTCAAGAGGCAGCACGAGACGCTGGTGAGCCGGCGGGGATGGGGAAGAAGTTGGGAATAGGATGAGGATGAGGATGAGACGAGGATGGAGTGGGATGGGATGAGGATGCTGCGCCGGGGAGCGCCCCGCACTCACCGCGGCTTTTCTTTTTTTGTTTGTTTTTTTTTTCCCTGCTCCCCAGGCTCAGTACCACCGGAGGTTCGGGAAGATTTTCCGCATGAAGCTGGGCGCGTTCGACTCGGTGCACATCGCGGCTCCGTGCCTGCTGGAGGCTCTGTACCGCCGCGAGAGCGCCTGCCCCCAGCGCCTCGAGATCAAGCCCTGGAAAGCCTATCGCGACTATCGCGACGAGGGCTACGGGCTGCTCATCCTGTGAGTGGTACCCGCAGCATCCCGGCGGGTGCGGGGGGTTCCGGAGCCCGGGAGATGCGGCTGCGCCCATCCCGGCTCCAGGGGGGTCTGGGGGTCCCGGGCTGCGCCCCCGAAGGTGTTTGGGGCTCATCTCCCTCCCTGAGGATCCCCCGAGTGTGTTTGGGGCTCACCTCCCTCCCCGAGGATCCCCCGAGGGTGTTTGGGGCTCATCCCTCATTCCCGGGGATCCCCCGAGGGTGTTTGGGGCTCATCCCTCATCCCCGAGCATCCCCCGAGGGTATTTGGGGCTCATCCCCCTTTCCCGGGGATCCCCCGAGGGTATTTGGGGCTCATCCCTCATCCCCGAGCATCCCCCGAGGGGATTTGGGGCTCATCCCCCTTTCCCGAGGATCTCCCGAGGGTGTTTGGGGCTCATCCCTCATCCCCGAGCATCCCCCGAGGGGATTTGGGGCTCATCCCCCTTTCCCGAGGATCTCCCGAGGGTGTTTGGGGCTCATCCCTCATCCCCGAGCATCCCCCGAGGGGATTTGGGGCTCATCCCCCTTTCCCGAGGATCTCCCGAGGGTGTTTGGGGCTCATCCCTCATCCCCGAGCATCCCCCGAGGGGATTTGGGGCTCATCCCCCTTTCCCGAGGATCTCCCGAGGGTGTTTGGGGCTCATCCCTCATCCCCGAGCATCCCCCGAGGGTATTTGGGGCTCATCCCCATTCCCGAGCATCCCCCGGTGGTGCTGTCGGTGCGGTGGAGCATCAGCAGTGCGCACGCTGCGGGTTTGGTTTTTTTTTTCTTTTTTCATTCTTCTTTGAGCTTTTCGCTCCCCAACCTCGCTGCCGCTGTTCCAATGCAGGGAGGGAAAGGACTGGCAGAGGGTGAGAAGCGCCTTTCAGAAGAAATTAATGAAGCCCAGGGAGGTTGTGAAATTGGATACGACGATCAATGAGGTACCGTGCTCTCCGGAATTCTCTCTCTCTCTTCCCGCTGCCCTGGAAGGCCGGGAATTAAAGCAGATCCGGTTTATCTGCATGGCTTTATTTGCTCCACAGTGATAAAACCACGACTTCAGACCCAGATCATTCAGGGAATAACAAGCACAAACTGATTGCCAGGGTCTGAGACCACGCAGAAACCCGGAGCTGAGACTCCACAGAAAAACAGGATTATTCAAAGCAAACAGCTTTTCCCTGCTTCTCCTGCATTCCGTAGTTTTTTGCCTTTAGCCCTTCATTCTCGTGCTGTCCCCTCAGGGAACAGCTCTGTCCTTAACCTCTGTGCTGCTGAGGGATTTGAGGAGCACCTGTGACAAACACCTTAATCCTCAGTTGTGAAACCCCAGCGCTGTCCCGAGTGAAGGATTGCATCCCGGGGAGGGAAGCACGGTTCATCGAAGCACAAGAGTTGTGTCAAATCCAAACGTTTGTTCACGCAGGGGAAGTTGAATCTTGTTCAAAGAACAGGGAACAAAAGGATTCTGCTCATGCAAGATTGTTATCTGCTTAAAAGCAGCTGAAATGCTGAATTACAGAGGATTTTTATTAGTTGATGTCATTTTATTCCCTTCTTTTCTCTCTCTTCTCTCCACCATTTAGGTCCTGGAGGACTTTATGTACAGAATAGATGAACTTTGTGACCACAATGGACAGATGGAAGATGTCTATTCAGAATTCAACAAATGGTCTTTTGAAAGTGAGTTGGATTTTGCCTGAGTGTGGTGCACCTGCCAGGGCACTGCAGTTAAAATATGATCAGGGATGAATGTGTTAGCTGATTATTTCCAAACTCTCAGCTGTAATATCATGGAAAAAGAGTTGCAGAACAGCCAGGGAGTGTCAGCACAAAATTCACCAGCACAAATATAAATTTCTGCCTAGCTACCTGCATGGCTTATAAGAATTCAAACATTCCAATGATCTATAAATCAAAAAATTGGAGGGATTATGGTTCATTTATCTAGAGTGGGATCACATAACACACAGCCTTTTCTGTCCATCTGATATTTGTTAATTATCAGCAGTGCAGGATCAATGAAATATTCCAATAGCAGAGTGTTGGCTGCAGGCAAAGATTGGAAAATCCCATTTCCAATGTTTACACTGGGATTGAGAAGCACTGGAATGATTTACCAAGACAGAGCCTCATCCCTAGAAACCTTTCAGAGCACACTGAGGAATCTGCCAGGAATGGCACAGGGCACAAAGTGGCTCAGTGATTCCCAAAAAAAAGGGATGGCTGGGTGTAGTGACTGAAGCAGCTCTGCCAGACCCAACTGCTCTTGGCTGGCTCCTCTTTTTATCATTTTTTTTTCCACTGTCAGTGGTGATGGCTGCTTTTGGAAAAGGATAAATAGCAAATGACAGCTTGAAAAGAAAGAGGGGGGAAAAAAGACAAGTGAAAGAGGTGGGAAGTGGTGGAGTGTGGGATGCTGCCAGTGTTTGTCAGTGGTTTGTGGCTGTGGAAAGGAGCAGGGAATGCTGTGGTAGGTGGCTCTTCAAGCCCTCTTCTCCTGCCACTCAATTTTCTTCAGTAAAGTCACCAAATACCCAGTTCTGCTGCTCGTGAGGGCATCAGTGGCAATCCGAATTTGTGCAGAAATTTTGCTGTAAGGTTCCCTGAGCTGGAAACCCTCACTGGGGCCAAGGCAAACAGGCAGGAGGTGTTTTACAGGTGCTGCTCTGACAGGTCTGTATCAGGGAACATTTTCAGAAGGCTCATCCAAGCCATTCCTTGATGATAAATAATGCATCCCACACACCCTTCGGTTTATAAATTTAATTATAATATTGCCTAACAACAGGTATCTGTCTGGTGCTGTATGGAAAGAGGTTTGGCCTCTTGCAGCAGGACGTGGAAGAAGAAAGTCTGAACTTCATCAAGGCTGTAAAAACGGTATGGGAGATTCTGTCCTGGGGCTGTGGTGATTTTTAACCCCTGCTGTTAATGAGAGGCAGCATCTAAAGGAGTCAGCTGGAAAAAGCAGCTCAGGCTTCTGTGCTAAACGTGCCCAGCTCACCCTGAACTTCTTCCTCCTTTCTGGAATGCCTCAGTCTGGCAGGGAAAATGCTGAGTGGCCAGCAGGACAATCCTGGGAGGAGAAGTGTCAGCCTGGCTGGTGCCTCTGCTCCCCTGGGAGGCACTGAGGTGCTCTCTGTGGGGTTATACAAACCCCAGGCTTTGGGGTTGGAGCTGCTGTGCCTCTGGGGCTCTGGGGTACAAACCTGCCTCATTTCAGTCACCCCACACAGGCAGCCAGCCCTGCTCAGCTTTCAGCTCATCTGCTCTCAAGGAAGACACAGGCACTGCCAAAAAATACCTCGTGCCACTCCCAGCAGCTGCCCAAAGCAAATAGGATGCATTCCCTACTGAGGAATTACTCTCTTTAATTTTTACCTGGATATGCCCTAAGTAGACTGAGACCCATCTTCCCTGTCCAGAATGGAAAATCCACCAGAATTTTGCCTTCCTGAAAATTTCCCTCTACTTTCCAGCCTGGTATTATCCAGGGATTGCAAGTAGATGGATTAGAGATTAATCTAATTAATCCGAATTAAACCCTCCTCTTTCCCCCCACAGATGATGGCCACTTTTGGGATGATGATGGTGACCCCCGTGGAGCTGCACAAGGGGCTCAACACCAAAGTCTGGCAAGCTCACACCAAAGCATGGGATGATATATTTAAAACAGGTCATTATTTAACCCCAATTTATCTCCTTGCCCTTTATCTCTGTCTTCTCCTTGCTGGAATTGATTTTTTTCACACTTGCTGCTGTTAATCCCCGCCTTCAGCATGGATTAAAAGTCCTTTGCTGTACCTAAACTCGGATTTATTCCCATGTGGGAGCAGTTTTTAGTGACTAACACCCAGGTTATGGGGCAATATCCCATTCCCAGGGAAATCCCAGGATTCTGGGAGCCAGCAGTGCCATGCACCACGTTAATCTGTCATTAAAGTAAATTAAAAATGTATGATCTCTTTAAAGGCAAGGCTGGAAATGAAAAGGAACTTCCCTCAAAGACTCATTTTCTTGAGAAACAATAATTGTGCATGCAGCAAAAACCTGCTTGCTGAAAAAAAAAAAAAGAAATTAAAGCTTTTCAGAGCAATCTGCAACACAGTTGTAAATCTTAAAACCAGAAGTAATTTAAATAATAAGGTGCAGTTTGTCTTTTTGACATTTTTTGACTATTTAAAATGAGTTGGCCTTCCAAGCTTAAAAATTACTCAAACTCCAGATGTGAAGTATGTATTTTTTAATATTTTTAAATTTCATTAATTTAAGCAGTGAGAGGCATAACTAAAGGTTGAGAAAGCTTTTGGGGAGCTGCAACACTGAGATATTTCCCTTGGGTATTTGAGTGCCAAGGTTTTTATCCTGCCAGCCACACACTCACTTGTTTTATTGCTGGTTAGTTTATGGGCTTTAGGAAAGACACTTTCAGCCAGTTTTGCTCAGAAAAACCGGTTTGAGACCTTCACTTAAAATGGATAATTCCTTACAGGAACTGGTTTTAACAGCTGGGATATTCACGAGCAAAATCTGATTATTTCCATTTAAAAAAAAAGCCCAGCATGTCGAAATTTGGCATCTCTTTGTTCCTTCCCCTGGTAAACCCAAGGTTTACATTTCCTCTCGGGGGTTCTGGGTGCTAAATCCCTTTGATTTTTTAACACCTTGATCCCCTTTGAAAACCCCAGGTAATAAATTTTACACACTCATGTTTCTGGTTGCTGAATATTTCCTTCAATGTGTCACCGATTTCCTCCCCGAATTTAAGAGAGCAGAATTCCTAAGGGTTTGCAGGAGCTCCTCTGTTGAAAAGCGATTTTTGGGACTGAGTTTTTTGTCTGAAAAGTGAAAACACCATTCTTTATTCACCATAAATCATTCTTTACCCACTGCTGCAAATAGAGCACGGCTTGGCACTTCTTTAAAATGCTGCATGAGGAACGTGGGTTTGCTGTTGGTTTTATGGGATTTTTGAGGGATTTCCCATTGATCCTGCCCCCCTCAGCCAAGCACTCCATCGACTGCCGGCTGCAGAAGCACTCAGGCAACCCCCAGGAGGATTTTCTGTGTGACATCTACTCGGGGGGACAACTGTCCAGGAAGGAGCTCTACGCTGCCATCGCAGAGCTGCAGATCGCGGGAGTGGAGACGGTAAAGATGATTTTCCAAGGGTTTCAGTTCCTCCCAATTCCCCCCTAACCTGCACATTGCCAGGGTGCAGATAATAAAGCTGATTTTCCAAGGGTTTCAATTCCTCCCAATTCCCTCCCTAGCTGCAGATTGCTTAGGTGGAAATGGTAAAGCTGATTTTCCAAAGTTTTAAATTCCTCCCAATTCCCTCCTTAGCTGCAGATCACCACGGTGGAGATGGTAAAGCTGATTTTCCAAGGGTTTCAGTTCCTCCCAATTCCCCCCTAACCTGCACATTGCCAGGGTGCAGATAATAAAGCTGATTCTCCAAGGGTTTCAATTCCTCCCAATTCCCTCCTTACCTGGAGATCACTGGGGAGCTGATGTAAAGCTGATTTTCCAAGGGTTTCAATTCCTCCCAATTCCCTCCTTAGCTGCAGATCACCACGGTGGAGATGGTAAAGCTGATTTTCCAAAGCTTTAATTTCTTCCCAATTCCCTCCTTACCTGGAGATCACTGGGGTGCTGATGTAAAGCTGATTTTCCAAGGATTTCAATTCCTCCCAGTTCCCTCCTGAGCAGCAGATCACCAGGATGGAGATGATAAAGCTGATTTTCCAAAGTCTTAAATTCTTCCCAGTTCCCTCCTTAGCTGCAGATTTCTGGGGGGAAGATGGTAAAGATGATTTTCCAAGGGTTTCAGATCATCCCAGTTCCTTCCACAGCCTGACCACCAGCACACCTGGAAGCCAGTTAATCCTGAAGTGGCCTCAGTGGCCCAAGTATAAATTGATTTTTACCAGAAATCCCTGAATTTTTCCCTGAAATCCCTGGATTTTTACCTGAAACGCCTGGATTTTTAATTCTGGAGGACAACTGGGACTGCTCATAATCCCTCACCTGTCAAAATTCCATCCAGCCATAAACATTGCTTTTGAACTTTGGGCAACTTCTTCGTTCTGTCCCTACAAAAGGAGGACTGAACCTTTCTTTTTGCTTTGTTGCAGACAGCCAACAGTTTGCTGTGGGCTCTGTACAACCTTTCCCGCAATCCACACGTCCAGCAGAAGCTTTTCCAGGAAATCCAGAGAGTTTTGGCTGCTCAGGAGAGCCCAAGTGCTGAGAGCCTGAGGAATATGCCTTACCTAAAAGCCTGCCTGAAAGAATCCATGAGGTGAAATTCCCAAATCATTTTCAAAGCAATCACCAAGTTTTTCACTAGCTTCTTTGTACAAGCGAGAAAGAATTTTCCAGCACACGGAATTTTGTTCATTTTGCTGTCTGAGGGAAAATATGAGGGATAAAAGAAGGAAAATTGCTGGGAATTTAACCCATTGTTGTCTTTCCCTGCAGATTAACTCCCTCAGTGCCTTTCACCACTCGCACCATCGACACAGAAATGGTTCTGGGAAATTACGTGCTGCCCAAAGGGGTAAGTCAATTAATTCAGTTTATTGGGATGTTTTACCATTTATTAATTGCCTTTTAAACCACAGAAGTTGCTCCTGTTTCAGTTTCAAACTGGCTTTGCCATAGTAGCAGCCCCAGGATAAAGAATGAGGGATTCACTCCAAGGATTCCCATAAACACAAACCCACACCTGCTAGAATTAGCTAGACATATTTCCCTGAAATACTTTTGATGTGTTATTCCAACCTATATTTTTTTCCCCATGATTCTCTGGTGAAACCACGACCTTTTCCACATTCCAATGAAATTTTTGGGAATTACAACTGCTGTGCTGAGTTTTTTCCACCCCGCAGCCGCTTCCCTCGGGGTTGGTTTGTGACATCTTGATTTTATTTTTTTTTGCAGACGGTGCTGATGCTCAACAGCCATGCCCTGGGATGCAGTGAGGAATATTTCAGGGGCTGGGCTGAGTTCAGACCCGAGCGCTGGCTGCTCAAGGGCTCCATCCATCCCTTCTCCCACGTCCCCTTCGGCCTCGGCAAGAGGATGTGCGTGGGGCGCCGCGTGGCAGAGCTGCAGCTGCACCTGGCCCTCTGCTGGGTAGGCACCCCCAAAAAAAGGGAATTTGGGGGAGTTTTGCTCCTGCAGCTGATGGGATCCAGAGCACGCTGATGGGGATGTTTAATTCCAGCTGGTCTGTAAATGCCATGCTGTGGCCATGGACAGGAGTTGGGTAAACACCCCAAAAAAAGGGAATTTGGGGGGGTTTGGCTCCTCCAGCTGATGGGACCCAGAGCACGCTGATGGGGATGTTTAATTCCAGCTGGTCTGTAAATGCCATGCTGTGGCCATGGACAGGAGTTGGGTAAACACCTCAAAAAAAAGGGATTTTGGGGGTTTTGCTCCTGCAGCTGGTCAGACCCAGAGTCCAGCATGCTCTTTTATTCCAGCTGATCTGTAAATACTGCACTGTGGCCATGGAGCTGGGTAAACACCCAAAAAAAAGGGAATTTTGGGGGTTTTGCTCCTGCAGATGATGGGATGCAGAGTACTCTGATGGGGGTGTTTAATTCCAGCTGGTCCATAAATACCACATTGTGGCCATGGACAGGAGTTGGGTAAACACCCCAAAAAAAGGGAATTTGGGGGAGTTTTGCTCCTGCAGCTGATGGGATCCAGAGCACGCTGATGGGGATGTTTAATTCCAGCTGGTCTGTAAATGCCATGCTGTGGCCATGGACAGGAGTTGGGTAAACACCTCAAAAAAAAGGGATTTTGGGGGTTTTGCTCCTGCAGCTGGTCAGACCCAGAGTCCAGCACGCTCTTTTATTCCAGCTGATCCATAAATACTGCATTGTGGCCACAGAACTGGGTAAACACCCCCAAAAAAAGGGAATTTTGGGGGAGTTTTGCTCCTGCAGCTGATGGGATCCAGAGCCCAGCATGCTGATGGGGATGTTTTATTCCAGCTGATCCGTAAATATCACATTGTGGCCACGGACAGGGAGCCGGTGGAGACGCTGCACTCGGGAATCCTCATCCCCAGCCGGGCTCTGCCCGTCGCCTTCCGCCCACGAACAGGTTGGTGCAGCTGTTTTGGGGCGTGGTTTGGGGTTTTTGTTCTGAAATGGGAGTGTAAACAGACAGATGTTAGTCTGCTCTTCATTCTCACAGTGCTAGAGCCATCCTGATTCTTTATTTTAACAAATTAAGTGTCAGTGTTTTAACAGGAAATATCCTCTGTTTCACACAGCTCCTGGCTCTGGAGTTTATTTTATACCCACATTTTCATGCGTGATGCAGGTAAAAAAGGAGGAAAACAACATATACCCACTGCTGCAGAAAATAACAGCCAGTGTGTTGTTAGAACTTCTCCACTGCATTCCGAGAAGATATTTCCTGGAAAAGAACATTTGATCTTGACCTTTAATTTGCAGATTAAAAAGAAGAAGCCTTAGTGAAGGAACTTCTCACTACAGAGTTCAGATAACAAAACTTCATTTGAGGCAGAGGAACAAAGAAAAATCGATTTGCAAATAGTCATGCAGTGTTGCAACTTATATATTTTGAATATAGGATTTTTCTCTCACACAAGTTTATATAAACAAGCTAACAAAATAATTTACTTGTGCAAGAACTGAAATTGAGAAAACAAGTCTCTGATCTAGAATTAAATCCTCCAAATAGAAATCAAGGATTTCAATCCTTTCAATCCTTTCCTTTCAATCCTTTCAATACTGGGGAAGATATTTTTTTGAAATTGAAAGGATCCTTTAAATAATTTCAATATGGAAGAAGATATTTTTTTTGCCAGCCAACACCACAGGAAAAAAATATTTCCCAGTACAATCTGAATACTCACTCCTTTAACTGAAGTTTGTTCAGTGCTGTTTGCTTTGACATAATCACTGTAAAGATTTTTTTTTTTTTTCCTCAATACAGGTTGCAAAAAATAAAGGACAGCCCTGCTGCTGCCTCCTCTTAAAAGAGAGACATGAACTGTGGAAGTCAAGCTCTGGAGGCTGCAGAAGAAGAACTGGAAGAAGAAGAAGGGAAGAACTTCTGCAGAAGAAGAAGGGAGGAACTGCACCTTGGACAACTGCTGAGCCAGGAATAGCAGCAGGAAAAGCTCCCAGATTGTTCTGTTGGGAAAATGTGCTTAAAAGGAGAGAAAAAACTCCAAGTGCTTTCATAGAGCTGTGGGAACCCAGGGGTTTAGTGCAGCTGAGGGACTGTGCAGGACATTGTTTAACATCCCAGTTTGGGGAGAGCTGCCCCAGTTTGGGACCAGTCACGGCTGAACTGGTCCTGGCAGCTCGGAGTGGGAGAGCTTGAGGGAGAGGAGAGTGCTCAGTCCTTCTCAGTGCCATGAAAAAGGAGTTGGGAGACTGGAAAAAAGGCTAAAACAGGGCTGGGAAACTGGGAGAATGACAGAAATCAATTTCCTTGGAATTCTGCACTGCCTGGGTAGGAGGGAAATGGGGACAAATGCACCTGACAGGATTTATTGCTTTGCTTTCAGCAGGTGCAATCTCATGCCTGACACACCCTCTGCTCTTCCCCACGGATTTCCATCCCTCCAGCTCCTGCACAACCCATTTTATCCCACTTTTATTGGAAAAAACCTTAGTGGTCTTTCACTGCATGAAAAGGCCTGATCCAGAAATGGAACCACTGGAATCCTATGGGTTCTGCCTCCGAGGAATGATGATTATCCTAACAGGATAGTTACATGAGATTAATGACAGAAAATTGTGCTTCCAAGAATAATTCCACAGGAAATGAGGACCCTGAGCATTTCCAAGGGGTTTATTTCTCATGGGGACTGCAACACCTAAAGGTTCAAATTGTCACTGCCCTGCATGCAATACTGGATTTTTTTGATTTTACACTTTTGCAGTTTCAAGTACAGCTTTATCTCTATATATATTACCCTGAATTTATTTTTTTACATGCTGAAATGATGCAAGTTCTTAGTAGTTGTTGGTCTGTCTCTTGTTTTCAATTTTTTTGTTCTCCTCTGTTATGCTCAGACGAGTAAATGTACCCCCATAACAATGTATGAAACAATTGTGCATTGTCTGAATATTTCTAGGCAGTTTTGTAAGAAAATAAAGAGTTCTATTTTTTTTCCTCTAGAATTAGTCTCTCATTATTTATTTTAAAGTCTTTATAAAAGAGGTTTCTGCATTCTTGGCACAGTGGGAACACATTTCTGCCTGGCATGGAGGTCCTGGGGTGGGGTTGGGACATTTCTCTGCCATTAGGACAAGATAAAATCCATACAAATTTCTGAGGGAGGATGAAAATAGCTTGAATTTTTGCAGAATCAGAAGAAATGATGCATATTTTCAAAATGCCATCCCTCAGCACCATTCCTGGCAGGATGAGGGTGACACTGAGAGCAAAGAGGATGGGAAATCAATCCCCAGGGAGCTTGTGCTGAGGTGCAGGTCTGTGTGGGGCATCTCCCCAAAATCCTGGGACAAAAAACACACAAATCCTCTTGTTCCAGCATTATAAATTAATATTTACTGCACTAGAGCCAGCGGAGCTGTGCCAATATGGAACACGTGCTAAGAAAAACAATTTGTTCAATTCCAGGCATCTCTCAGTGCTCACAAATGTTCTGATAATTTGACTTTTGGAGAGAGAAGTGGTTTTATCTCGTTGAACTGCCCTTGACAGCCTCGTTATCAGCTCTTTCGAAACCCTGATTGCTCCTGGGCAGTAAATCACAGGTTGAGATTTACTGGACTGCTCAGGATTTTTTGCTATTTAAGCTTAGTGGACTCAAAAGATCCACGCAGGTGTTGCTGTGAGGGAGGTTGTGGTTGATTCTGTACAAGCTCAGGTACAAATCTGGGCTCTCTGCTGGGTGACCAAGAGTCCAATAACCACTGACCTGGAAAATGGAGTTCCGGAACCTTTGGAGATTTTCAGGTTCCTGAAGTTTGCAAAGAACTTCATTAATCTCCTACCTCCAAGTAAATGTCCAAAGCAATTTGCTCAGGAAATAGATAATTATCAAACTACACAGATAATGAATGACCAAGCCAGACTTCCACATTCAGAAACCAACAGAGCTTTCTTTCCCCTCCTATTTCCGGAGCAGAAACCCAGCAGGATGCTCTGAGGTTAATAAATATCTGGGAAACCTTTTGCCCAGCAGGATAAATCCAGTGCAGTCCTTTGCAGCTTTGAAACGAGCCATTCTGAATGAGGATTCAGAATTTCCATTTCAGCACCACTTCCCTGTGATCATTTCCTGCAGTCACTCCTCAGAGGAAGGCTGGATCATTACTTTAATGCAATTAATTGGCCTCCACATTCCCTGTCTCAACAGGGAAGGGAGAGAAGTTTACCTGTCCAAAAGGAAGTGAATTCTATTCAGCATTTGGGCATGTTGGAATTGAAAAGGCAAATTTGGAGCCAACAATCCATGTTTTTTTATGGATAAGAATGCCAGTCTTCAGGCCTGACAATCCGGAATTTTTGATCTGTGCTCTGTTCCTGACAAGCTGATGCTGCACAGCTCTGAGTCAGTCCCTGCAGAGGGATTTGGGCACCTTTCCCTGCTCTCCTGAACGACAAACAATGCTCAGGTTTGTCCCCTCCAGCCTGACAAAGACCTTGGTGCTCAACAACCAGAGGCAGAATTCACATCTCTGTCAATACTTCAATTAATGGTGCAAAATCACCCAAAATCTAAAAAATTAATTCTGTGAATTATTCACAGCTGAAGTTCATTTCAGGACAAGTGTTCAGAAAATTCATCCCATGCCTCATTTTAAAGATGTGAAACTTCATTTTTAATTGAGTGGCACTGCACGTGGGTGGGTAGGTTTTTAATGCATTATCACTTAAAAAAGGAGAAAGTTGGACAATTTTCAGTCCTTTGTGGCACATAGATTGAAAATTCATGGAAGAGTCGTAGCTTTAGCAGAAAAAGCTGATTTTGGCTTCAGGTAATTGAAACAAGAGGTTTATTGAGATGGAAGCTACCAGCAGCTCATTAACCCCTTATCCTGGATGTGTGAATTCCTCTGAGACCTTGAGCATTGATAGCTCAAAGTGTGGGTAGCTGCATTCAAATTTTTTTTAATGTCTCCTTTCAGACAAGGCTTGGAGAAAAGTGTGAATATTATAATATGAAATTGAGTATTGTGCTTATTCAGCTATATTTATTCTTGGGTATTCTTGAGTACCAGAGTTGAAGAGAGTGAAAACCAGAGAGTTTCTTGTCTGTCTGTTCTCCTAGAACTCCATTAATGCCTCACAGGATTTTATCTCCTATATTGCCATATCCTTTTTGAGCAGAGGATGGACTACATCAAATTTCAACTCTTGTCCAAGGTCTGTATCTCAGTTCTGTGATCTTTGAGGCTTTGCAACAACCAAACAAGTTAAACTTCAGCTGTAGGACTTGGACGCAGAAGGAATTTTAGAGAACTTTACATTGTAGGGTTTGGATGGAGCTGAACGCTTATGGAGCAACAATTCCTGACAGGAAAAGCAACAACGAGGCCTCTCCATGAAACAAAATATTTTTCTCCAAGGGACAATGTCAAAACAAGTGTGGAATGGAATGTGTTTAATAATCAGGGAAAATAATCCTGTGCTTTCTTGGGCATGTTCCTCTCAACAAGTTTGAACTCTTTGCCTCCAATTTTCCATGTGTTGAGTGAACCCCAGGCAGTGGGAAGGGAAGGGAAGGGAAAGCACTGGAGTCAGCTGCTGGCAGAGACAACAACAGGGCAATAAAGAGGAGCCAGGAGTACAAAAATTATCCCAAATTGGAACCTGCATGTTTGTGGTACTTTACCCTCCACTATCAAATCCGAAAGTGGAATGGGAATCAGAGTCTCATCTGATTCATGCAGCTGCTGAACTGTGCTCCACATAAAAACAGGAGATAGGAGAGGAGCAGGGGAATGCTCCAGGTCTTGACTTCCAGCAGCACAGAGTTGGCTCAAGGTGAAGAAAGGGAAAAGGCTCTCCAGATTTGATGGGAATAATGCAAGGAGATATTTGAGAAGCCTCAGGCAGAATGGGCTGTGCTTATCCAGGATTCCAAGCTCCCTCAAAAAATCCCTTCTTGTTATCTCAGTTCCACCAGCGGGAGCCACGGGGAGTTTTGCAGGTGGGGTCAATGCCTGAATCAGGCTCTGTCCCGTTTTTCTCCAGGGCAAAGGTCCCCAGCTATCTGCTCAGGGGTCAGCCAGGAGCCAGCTGAGCCATGGGCAAAGGCCACCCCTGCCCAGAGCTGGGAGCTGCTCTGGTGGCTTGCAGGGACACCCGAGCTCAGCCTGAAGGCACCACACACATTCCTCAGGCTGGTGGGGCCGAGGTCTGTGCACCAAAAAGCACAGGAGAAAACCCCAGCTGGGGCCTGAATTTGGGCAATTTTGAACGGGAGCAGAAGTAGAACAAGGAAGAGTTTGGGAGCAAGATCCTGGGCAGTAGAGCAGGATAACTGGGATTATCCACACCTTTTGCTCTGTTCAGGAGGTGCCAAGGTTTGGTGCTCTGGAAGAATCCTGTCTTCCCTCTGGCTGGGGCTGAAAGCCAGAGCAGCAGGAAGGAAAAGCTTTAATGCACGTTGCTCCTTGTAACATTCAGCGTTTCAACACGAGTCAAAAGCTTCAAAGCACACTCCACTAAAATAAAATAAATGAACAGAAGAAAACTGGAGATATTTTCCATGCAGTCAATGCCATAAAGTGACAAATCTCAAGTAATTGGGCACCCTGGACATTGTCCTTGGGAGCTTCCACTGGGGGTGGCACTCAGGGCTCTGGGTTTGGTGACAAGGTGGAGATTGGGCAGAGGTTGGACCCTTGGAGATCTTTTCTGATCTAAATTAATCTGTGATTCTGGGATTCAAGACGTATGAAGGGAAGCTGGCTCCATAAGGGATCAGGCGTTTGGTTTTCCTACTAATTTAATTATATTTAATATATAATTCGAAATTTAATAGTTCAAAGTTCACCTCTAAGTGCTCACTCCTAGAAAGGCTGATAAGAAATTCAGGCTGAGGGAAACATTTGCAAGGTAGCGAAATATCATTTTATCAGATTTGTTAATGAGTGGTGCATCCTACCTGTCTATTAAATACCTATCTGTGTGCAGCTTGGAAAGGATTTTTGGGGACAGAAAGATCCATAGAGTTACAAGAAGAATTCAAGCCCTTAATTGGAAGGATATTTTATTTATTGACCTCTTTATAGATGATGCTTTCATTTAGACACCACGGGCAGCAGTCAGTGGGAATTAAATTCTGCTGAAATGGAGAGAACTGGTCCCTGGGGGAGCTGGGGGAATTTTTGAGGTGTGGTTTGCTCACCTGCAATAAAAGCCCTGTGGAGATTGCACCCCAAGGAACTTTGTGGTTCACAGACTGATTATGAGCCCTTGTCCTTCACCCACTTTCGTGAGCTGGGATCCTGGGACTTTGATCCAGACAAAAACCTTTTTGTGCAGGGTTGCTTTTAGCAGGATCACAGGGCTGCTCTGACTCACCTCTTGGCTGCAGAGCTGCTGGAATCAACAGCGGCACCAATTTGTGCCAGGGGATGAGACCCTGGACCTGGAAAGGGCAAGACCACCCCCATGTGTAGCCAAAGGAGCCAGGAAGATCCCCAAGATCTCTTCAGAGAACTTTAGGTGCTGAATCATTCAGTTTGAGACCCAGTCCCTCAGGTTCTTAAATATTAAAGTGAAATTAAGCCACTTAAAACCAGCAGGATTTTATTTATTTTTATTTTTTTAACACTAAAATTTCACTTTGGATACACAAGAACCTCTCAGGAACTTCCCTCCTGGTTCGAAGGAGAAAAGAACTAATTGCAAAAGGTATTTTTATNGGGTTTGGTGACAAGGTGGAGATTGGGCAGAGGTTGGACCCTTGGAGATCTTTTCTGATCTAAATTAATCTGTGATTCTGGGATTCAAGACGTATGAAGGGAAGCTGGCTCCATAAGGGATCAGGCGTTTGGTTTTCCTACTAATTTAATTATATTTAATATATAATTCGAAATTTAATAGTTCAAAGTTCACCTCTAAGTGCTCACTCCTAGAAAGGCTGATAAGAAATTCAGGCTGAGGGAAACATTTGCAAGGTAGCGAAATATCATTTTATCAGATTTGTTAATGAGTGGTGCATCCTACCTGTCTATTAAATACCTATCTGTGTGCAGCTTGGAAAGGATTTTTGGGGACAGAAAGATCCATAGAGTTACAAGAAGAATTCAAGCCCTTAATTGGAAGGATATTTTATTTATTGACCTCTTTATAGATGATGCTTTCATTTAGACACCACGGGCAGCAGTCAGTGGGAATTAAATTCTGCTGAAATGGAGAGAACTGGTCCCTGGGGGAGCTGGGGGAATTTTTGAGGTGTGGTTTGCTCACCTGCAATAAAAGCCCTGTGGAGATTGCACCCCAAGGAACTTTGTGGTTCACAGACTGATTATGAGCCCTTGTCCTTCACCCACTTTCGTGAGCTGGGATCCTGGGACTTTGATCCAGACAAAAACCTTTTTGTGCAGGGTTGCTTTTAGCAGGATCACAGGGCTGCTCTGACTCACCTCTTGGCTGCAGAGCTGCTGGAATCAACAGCGGCACCAATTTGTGCCAGGGGATGAGACCCTGGACCTGGAAAGGGCAAGACCACCCCCATGTGTAGCCAAAGGAGCCAGGAAGATCCCCAAGATCTCTTCAGAGAACTTTAGGTGCTGAATCATTCAGTTTGAGACCCAGTCCCTCAGGTTCTTAAATATTAAAGTGAAATTAAGCCACTTAAAACCAGCAGGATTTTATTTATTTTTATTTTTTTAACACTAAAATTTCACTTTGGATACACAAGAACCTCTCAGGAACTTCCCTCCTGGTTCGAAGGAGAAAAGAACTAATTGCAAAAGGTATTTTTATTGCTGAACAGTGGTGAAACAACTTCCCAGCACAGGGCCAGGCTCTGAGGGAAGCCTGGCAAGGCAGGCAGGGGAAGGTGTGCCCCAAGACATTTTCCAGACAGGACAAAAGCTCCAAATGCAGTTGATTCATAACTCTTGCAAAGTTCTTCTTGCCCAAAGGCAAGAATTGAAAGGGAAACTCATTGCTCAGAGAATCAGAGTCAGCTGAGAGCCAAGAGATAACCACTGCAGTGGGGGAAGTGGATCCCAATGAATGGAACAAAGGTTTAAAAATAGCACATCACGCTGCTCAGGGAGGAGTTGTTCAGGGAGGGACGTGGCTGGTGCCAAATGTTTGATCCGTGCCTTGATCCAGCAGCAGGGCTCTGGCAGGTGCCCTCAGAAACACAGAGCACAGAGGGGATTTTTGAATATTCAACATCCCCTGCAGAAGCTGCTGCTTCCTCTGAGCCCCTCTGGGGTTGTGCTTGGCACCCAGAGCGGTGCCAAACTGGAAAACATTTGTTTTTTTGTCAAAACATTTTTGTGATGTTTCTATTTATAGAAGTCAATGGCATCCAGGGGGGGAAAAAAAAAACAACAACAGGAGCAACTGGAATTTCAGGGGGGAATCAGAGCTCCTGGGCAAACAGAGATGTGGAAATCTCATTTTCCTGAGGAAGGTTAAAGCAAGGGGGTCACAAAGTGTCAGAGCCCCACACTGGCCATGCTGGAGGACAAGGGGAACCAGGTTTGCCACTTTTCTAGGCAATCCTGAAATTTAAAATTCTCCTGTGCTTCAAAACCTGATTGAAACACACGTGGTTTTTAAGGAAAAGTTTGGGAGAGAGAAAACACATCAGCTGGATGCAAATCTTATGGGAAGGAATCTTTTGGGAAAACTTGGAGTTGTTTTGAAGATTAGCAGGGCTGTTACAAGAGCTTCCTCCAGCACAAAGGTTTTTCTCCCAGTCAAGCTCCAAACCCGTAGTCTTCAGCATTATTATATCAACAACTCTTCATTTTCATTTTGAAAGGGCATTTCATGAAAACCACCTCAGTCTCATGGCATGTTTTGATTTTTAGAAAGCAGCTCCACCCCAACACCTTCAGGCACAGCATCATCA
Organism: Rhabdornis inornatus; assembly: GCA_013397075.1. Classification (NCBI taxonomy): domain Eukaryota; kingdom Metazoa; phylum Chordata; class Aves; order Passeriformes; family Rhabdornithidae; genus Rhabdornis; species Rhabdornis inornatus. The sequence continues at coordinate 143,996 of VWZS01010664.1, forward strand.
GCACCATTAAATGGTGTGAAACCCTTGGACAATCTCGGCCTGAGCAGGAAAACCCCACTTCTGCCAAATTTGAACCTTTCTGATGTGTGGGTAGCTGTTAAATGTTCAGAAATGTGCAGCCGTTTCTACCTTGCTGCTCTTGTCTGTGCAGACAGAGTCAACTGATTTATTTTCAGCTGTTAATGCAGAGATGGAGCTTTGCTTACCCGGCATGAGAGCCAGACTGTAACTGGGTCAGTCCTGGGGAAAAGCTCTCCTGAGCCACTGCAGCAGCCTGTGCAGGGCTTTGTCATCCTCCCAGCCTGCACAGAAATCATAAATACAGCATTAATAGTAGAAGTTTTAAAAGCTCAGGGAACAGCACATAACTCAAAGTTAATTCTGTCACTATCAAAAGCAGGGGGACTCCACCTCCTCTGCTTCCTCCCACAGTTCTCTCATTTCCTGCTGCACCTTTCTGGATTTTCCTGGTACCATTGGTTAGGAACTGAGGACTCATTGATTCTCACCCTCAGGGCTCATCTCAGCCTGGCAGAATCCTTCCCCTTCCCTCCTGGAATCCCCCACCCACCCAATTCCTGTCATTCCCTGGGCTGCTTTCTGAGCCTGCCCCAAATCTTGGTTTGGACAGGAGCAGGCACTGCAGGTAACACCTTCAGCCATGTCCATCACCAGCCCATCCTGGATTAGAGTTAATAAAAGACATTGAAATATCCTTGAGTTTCATTTCACCTCATCAGCTGCAACATTGGGGAAAAAAACCCAAATATATATATATATATATATATATAAATTTGGAAATACAGCCAAAAGACATATTGTAAATAAAACAGATTATGGGTTTTTAACACATTTGTTCCATGGCTTCTGAGGAATTCGGACGTGAGTGTCAGGGATCAGTTGGTTAGTATAGTATGTGGGGCTTTTTACTAAAAATAGTTAAAGTTTCATCAGGGTTGGACTTTTGTGTGGCTATTTTTGGCATCCCTTGGTAGGAGAATGCACTGGCTGAACCTGCACTCCCACCCCGTGCTCTGCTATTAATAGCAGGGGGTTTAATGAGTAACCAGTGCCAGGGCATGGGGTGAGGGGGAAACCTTCAACCAGAGCCCTTCCCAACCAGAAACACAAAAACCAGCACAGGGCAAGAGGGACATGGCCTGGGCTGGCTGCTCCTGGAGGGGAAGTGTCCCCAGCTGGGGACAGAGCAGCCCCAGGCCAGTGCCAGAACTGGTGCTGGCACTGGAAACCCCCCAGCTGCGAGGGAAGGTTGGAAAAATTGGGATTGTTGAGCCTGGAGAAGCTTTGGGGTGACCTCATTGTGGCCTGAAGGAGCTGGAGGAAAGATGTAGAGAGACAATTTATAGGGATGGAGTGGCAGGACACAGGGAATGGCTTCAAACTGACAGAGAGGAGGGGTAGATGGGATATTGGGATGAAATTCCTTCCCTGGGAGGGGGGGGATGCCCTGGCACAGGTACCCAGAGCAGCTGTGGCTGTTCCTGGATCCCTGGAAGTGCCCAAGGCCAGGTTGGAGCAGCCTGGGACGGTGGGAGGTGTCCCTGCCATGGCAGGGGTGGAATGGGATCAGCTTTAAGGTTCCTTCAAGCCAAACCATTGTGGGATGAGCTGTGGCCAAGCTGGCCCCAGATTGCCCCCCCAGCCCTGCAGGGGATGCAGGAAAGGGCAGCACAGGGCTCAGGGCACCTCTCAGGATGCAGGCTCACAGCCCTCAGCTGCACATTTCCCCAGATTTCCCAAATATGACCATGCTAGGAGCTGTCTGAGTCTGAAAAGCAGGGAAGAATGACAGTGTCAGAAGAAATAAAAGATCCAGGCCATTTTAAGGTATTTTGTAAAGATAAAGAGGGGCAGGACGTGATCCAAAAATGCCAGCAGGGTGGGGGAGGTGGCAGTCAGTGTCTGGATGAGCACATTTCAGCCCTGTGACCTCGGGACAGAGCAAGAAAAGGAGCAGGGAAAGCAGGAGAGCTGCAGAGCAGTGTGTGACACTCTCCTGAGCAATGGGACTTTTACTTGAAAGGTTAAGCAAGAAACAGAGCAGAGTGGTCATGGCTCTGTTCCAAGGATAATATTTGAACTAATGCAGCAGCTTTGATCATCCCACTAGACATCATGTTTGTTGGTGAAAAATGCCAGCGTTTTTCTGAGCTCATGTGGATTTCCCCTCTTTTTGATCTCACATCCTTCACCCTCAGCTTTCCTGTAAGGTTCGAAGGATTAATCCATATTTATGATAACATGAGAAACAAAGTGTTCTTTGTTTTTACATTTTCCAAACTGGGTGGGATTGAGACAAATAATAAAACTAAACTGGTTGCTCTTCCCTGCTCTCACAAGTTAAAGATTCTTTGTCATGGGCACACTCAGAGCAAGATTTCCACCAGCTCTTAGCAGTTCAGAGCACAGCAATATTTCCTGGTTGGGCAGTGATGGTTAAAATGGTATAATGAATATGGTATAAAGAATAATGGCTGGCTGTGCTGGAAATCACCATTTCCATTTTCTAGGGAGATCATTAAAGCTCCATCAGCCTTTACCTCAAGGAGTTTGTTCTAGCAGAGAAGCTGTCATTAGTTTTGTGTGTTAATTGCTGGGGTTTTTTCAGCCAGAACTGTCAATAAGGAAAATTTTGTCCAGCAGGGCTTGAGTCAAGGCCACTTTATTTGCACAGAGGATACCAAAATTATTCAGAGGTGTAAAAGTGTTTGCAGTCACTGTTTTTCCTTTGCCATGAAAATGTTTAGAGAAATTATTTCCCAAATCCATTTCTTCTCTACAATTTCACGGAATAAATTCAGCTAGAACTGTTTCTGTGTTGAAATTCTTTCTTTTTCACTCTTCTTCTCTGTCTCACCCAAAGCAGAAGTATCCTAAATCCCACACCCTAAACCCTGAGCCTGCTTTTGCTCTTTCAGTTATTCCCCCACCCACCCGTCCCATCTCCACATTGCACAAATTTTCAAGCCTGGGTTTGTTGCTACCAACAAAAACATTGGGTAGTCAGTGGTGTGAAAAAGTCTCACTGAATTTTGTTCCATATTCTTGGCCAACCTGGTAGGAAAAAGCCAGGATTGGCTGGGAGGAACATATTGCAAAAGGTTGTTCCTCCTTCTTACCAGCAATGAACTGAGTGATCTGGGCTGGAATAAATTCCTCTTGGAGAATGGATGAGTGAGTTTGCTGGGATTATCAGGCTTGCCCATGAGTAAGGGCACTGCCCTGGCTTTCAGCAATTGCTGATCTGAAGGAAAATAGTTCCCAACTTTTATCTTTTATTGGGCACTATTAAGGGTGAGAAAAAAATCCACTGGAATTTGAGGTCTCTGGATCTCCGAGCTCCTTCCTTGGTAGTGTTACAACCCATTTGAGCAGCTGGGTGATCCACTAGAGCTGCAGAAATTCACAAGGAAGTATAAATATATATATTTTATCATGGTGTGGCTTCTCTAAACAGCATTTTCAGTAGAATTCCTTTTGGGAGCAATGCCACCAGGCAGCCTTGGGAATGCCTTTCCTGGGGAGCAGGGAATGCATAGCGAGCCATGCAGAACAGCCCAGTCCTGGCTTTTCCCAGTCCTGAAGGATTTGCTGAGTGAATGAGCTGAGCTTCCAAAAAACAACCTCCAGCTCTGGGGAAAACACAGACTGCAACCATGCAGTGTGTGAACAAACCCAGCTCACCCCGAGCACGCAGAGCAAAGCTCCAGCAGGAATCCCTCTGTGATAAGGGAGAGGCCAACGAGTGCAGCCCATCCCAGAGCCCATCCCAGCCCTGCAGAGCGTGACCCACTCTGAAATCCCGGGGTTCAAACACCCCTGCCCTCCTCCTGGCAGCTCCAGCACCAGCCAGCAGCTCCAGCAAAACTGCATTTTTCATGTTTTCCCTTTAATTGGAAATTTGGAGAGGAATATATGTAACAGCGGGGGTTTTTCTCCCCTGAGAGCAGCCTCAAACTGTGTAAAGGTTCAGGTTAAGTGCTCCATTAAAAGGTCAGATTATCCAAATAGAAAACTGAAGTGTCAGGCAATGATTGTCTACTGGACTCCGTTACCTGGGGAGTTCATTGCACACTGACCCCCGTTACCTATTACCAAACCAGTGGTACGTGTGGCACTTCCTGCAGTTATTTATAACTCCTCCAAATCCAGAGCCAGGATTGCCCTTCGGAAGTGTTTCCATGGGAAATTTGCTGGATACACAAACACAATAAAGATGATTTCAGAATTCCCAACCAATTTTTTTTTTTTTTTCCCTGGGGAAAAAGAAATAGTCTGTATCTCTCACCAGCATTGCAAAAAGTGACATTTAAGTCACAGAATATTTAAGCTGTTACTAATACTTGCTGAAGAAGTCTCATTTTACGGAATGCGCCCACAATTTTCCTTTGGGATTTCTGCTCTGACTCAATGCTTCAAGCTCATTATTTTTGACCCAAACCTCAGCTTCTGTTGATGCTGTGTCTGCCTCCAGCAGGGGACAGTGACATATGGAAATCATTCCCTCTGTGATGCTTGCTCATCACCATTGGGAAGGGATTCCTCTCTCTGAGGGTGGGGAGCGGCTGGGATGGAATTCCCAGAGGAGCTGTGGCTGTTCTGGAGCCCTGGAAGTGTCCAAAGCCAGGCTGGAGCTCCCTGGACAGTGGAAGGTTGTTGGATCCCAGAAATTTGGAGTTTTGGAGCTTTCTGTGCCTCCAGTCACAGCCCCCCTGGAAAACACTGCTCTGGAGCTGAAACCTTGGAGAAGGCTTGGAAATATGAATAATGAGTTAGAAATCACAGATGTGTGCTGGGTTAGATGTGTGTGTTTTCACTGGGTGATGGGTTTGAAATCAGAGGTTTTTACAGTACAGTGGTGGTTATGGGACAAGATGGAGAATTTTGGGTGGTGTCTTTTTCTTTGTTCATCTTCTTCTCCTTCACAGAACTCAGGCAGTGACCTTTGGTTGGTCAAATGTCACTCTAAGGGTCATGGGAATCTATTATTGGGTCAAAAGGATAAATAATGTAGGTGTTAAACTTTTATTGGTTTGTTTAGCTTTAAAAGGCCTTGAAGCAGGCTCAGCTGGGGCCATTTTTCCCACTTCTAGCAGGAGCTGGAGGTGCTGTTGTACTTTCTGTAATTTCTGATAAGATATAATAAACATCCAAGCCCAAACACGAGAATCACCTCAATCGTGTTTCTGTTAATCCTGGCTCTGAGGGAAAACAGAGACTGATGACAAACCACTAATAAGGGGTGCAAAGCCCAGCACACACCCCCACAAGAGGTGTCCCTGCCATGGCAGGGGTGATGGACGAGCTTTAAAATCCTTCCTGAGTCACTGCTGGGATTGTTGTGAGGCCTGAGTGAGTGAGCCCTGACATATGAGTCACCTTCAATCATTAACCACACCTGAAAACACCAGCACGGACTCTCTGACCCCAGGGAACAAATTTGACAACACAAAAACTGGATCTGAGAGAAAGAAAAAAAAAAAATGAGGCTAAGTTTAGAATGAGACTGGTTCAGAGCAAACAGTGGCAGTGGTGTGGCTCGAGCCACAGCCTGAGTCATGGCTGGCATTTACCTCCCCCTCCACCTCTGCCTGCACTAGAGGCACCTTCAGAAGGTTTTCTATGCCTAAATTGGGGTCTTTGTACAAAATGGGGACAAAGGGATGAAGCTGGAGTAGGAGTCAATCATAACAGCTGGTTCTCTCTAAAGAGAGAAATTTGATAGTTAAAGAAATGCTTAAGCTACTCCTAATTACCCAAATGTCAATGTTCAAATCACCTTCTCCTGGTTGTATTCCTTTATTTAAAAGACAACCACAATGATAACCTAATTTTTTTAAAGGATGTGTGAGTATGTCCTTGACCTGCTGACACCCACATGTTATTTTCACAGCTGGGACTTAGGATTTTACTCAAGGTGCTAAAAACAAGCTGCCCATGAGTCTGTCATGACAAGAACAGCTCCTGTGCAGCCAAACCCTCCCCTCAGTCACCACAGTCTGTCTATTTTAACAGCACGAGAGCAGCAGTTGGTGTTGTAACAGCACGGAGGAAACCCAGAGGGCTCGAGAAGATTATTTTTTCCCAGAGCTGGCAATTAAAGAGTAGAAATGTCACTTCCAGTTTGAGCTGCACGAACGTGCACAGACAGGTGCAGTTCATTGCCCTCGGCTGGAGGCAGAGGAGAACAGACAGAAAATTCCTCTGCAGGAGGGGGGAAGTGGCTGGGAGTACCTGGAAAGGGTTGGAAGGCACAAGGCTGCTTCAGAGAGCCCCACCTGGAGTCCCAAATGCTCAGAAATTTAGAACTGAGCTTGGTTATCTTAGCACACCTTCTGCCAGGGAGGAAAAGGGTCAGAAAGTTAAAAGTGAGGTTGATTATCTTGTGGCACTTTCTCCCAGGGAGGAAGAGGCAAGGCAGGGAGTGTTTTCCAGCCCTGGAAGTTTCAGGACACAAATGGAGTTGTGTAAATAATGTCCAGAACCTCGGAAAAGGAAAAGGAAAAGGAAAGGAAAGGAAAGGAAAGGAAAGGAAAGGAAAGGAAAGGAAAGGAAAGGAAAGGAAAGGAAAGGAAAGGAAAGGAAAGGAAAGGAAAGGAAAGGATTAAATTAATTTCCCGTTTTGGGGTGAAACGCTGGGCTCAGCTGAGCGCACTGAGCATCTCCTCGCTGAGCGCGGCTTAACGCCGCCACCTGCTGACACTGCCGGGCATCTCGGAACTTCCATGGGTATCCCCGAGCATCCTGGAGCTTCCACGGATATCCCTGAACTTCCCGAGCATTCTGAGGCATCCCTGAGCATCCTGGGGCATCTCTGAGCATCCCAAAACATCCCAGAACTTCCCGGAGCATCCCGGAACATCTCTGAGCATCTCCGAGCTTCCATGGGGATCCCTGAGCTTCCCTGAGCCTCCTGGAACATCCCGAAGCATCCCAGAGCATCCCTGAATTTCTCTGAGCATCCCGGAATATCACTGAGAATCCCGGAACACTCCTGAGCATCCTGGGGCATCTCTGAGCATACCAGAACTTCCCTGAGCATCCCGGAACATCCTGGGTCATCCCAGAACATCCTGGAGCATCGCAGAACTTCCCTGAGCATCCCGAAACATCCCGGAGCATCCCAGAACTTCCCTGAGTTCCTACTTGGCAATATTATCCCCTCCAAAACTGTAGAATATTGCTGATTTGGGTATTATTGATTTTACTGCCAGTAAGTTAGGCTGTAGATCCTGGAATTGCACTATGAATTCTGAATATTTGATATCCCCTCTTTGCCTCTTTTTGCAATATTGACAATTTTCTCACATTGATAATTATTTTTTTAAACCCAAACCCATCAAAACACTTCTATGTGCACTCAAAGCCAGGCACCACTGAATCAATAAAACAACAAAATCCTCACGTGCATAAGGTTTTTTTGGTGTTTTTTTTTTGTTGTTTTTTTGTTTGTTTGTTTTGTTTTGTTTGTTTGTTTTGGTTTTTTGGGGGGTTTTTGTGTGTGGGTTTGTTTTGTTTTGTTTTGTTGTTTTTGTTGTTGGTTTTGTTTTGTTTGGTTTGGTTTTTTGTTTATTTTTTTTTCCATGAAACAAGTGGTTTCATGAACCAGGAGGATTCCCAAATCTCCCTGTGCTGCCTGAAATTCTTGTTTTGTTTGTCCCAGGCTGGTGCCACCCGAGGCTGTGCTGCTGTAATGCCACTGCCTGCCAGGGAGCTGTGCTGAAGGACAGGGCTGCTCAGGAACCCTGGAATTCTCCCGGAATTCTCCTGGAATTCCCCTGGGATAAAGTTTTGGCTCTCAGCAATGCAGAATTGCTCAGGAACCCTGGAATTCTCCTGGAATTCTCCTGGAATTCTCCTGGGATAAAGCTCTGGCTCTCAGCAACGCAGAATTACTCAGGAATCCTGGAATTCTCCTGGAATTCTCCTGGGATAAAGTTTTGGCTCTCAGCAATGCAGAATTGCTCAGAAATCCTGGAATTCTCCTGGAATTCTCCTGGGATAAAGCTCTGGCTCTCAGCAATGCAGAGTTGCTGAGTAATCCAGCAGAATTCAGAAAGGGAAAGGGACAGAGCTGGCACAGCTCCTGGCTCATATTCCAGTGGCAGCAATAAAATGATATCAAATTCTTATCTCTCACTAAGATTAATGTTTCCTCCCACAGCTTTTATCCCTTCAGTGGACTGGAGCAGGGATATCCATCCTTGCCTTTCCACTTGGCTGAAGTTCAGCAAATCAGATTTTTCCAGGGAGAAAAATTGGCTCCTATTGCCCTAATTGCCAAATTTCCAGGGCAAAAAATTGGCTCCTAAAAATTGCCCTAATCTTGCAGTGACCTGTGGGGCCTCTCCCGTGCTGAAGAGAAGCTTTAACCCTGAGCTCCAGGGCAGCTGCAGGAATTCACAGCTGGAATTGCTGGGAAACTTCTCCCAGGTGATCCTGGTGACCAGAGAGCATCAGGACAAGGTGCCCAAGGCCATCAATGCCTTTTTTTGGGAGAAAATCAAAAATCATCATTCTCTTCCCCTGCTGCAGGTCCATGCTCATGTACCTGCTGCTTCCCCACTAAAGGCAAGAATTAAATGCAGAGTTTACAAGAAGATTTTTTTCACTTCTTTTTCTTTTTAGTAGCTGCAGCTCCTTAAATTCTCCATATTTCAGGCTTGGGATTGGGAAGGGTGAAGCACTGACAGGGGAAAGCAGAGCCAGGGGGTTCCAAGCAGAGCTGGGGAATGTTGTGAGCCAGGCTGAGCAGGAGCTGCATGCAGGAAGTGAATATTTGGCATAGTATTGTTATCATCGCTGCATTTTTGATAGAGACTTAAAGTGCTCCTACAGGAGAATAATTGTGGTTCAAATGCCTGTTCCACCCACTGAGGCACCACGTCTACAATAACTCTCTGTCTCAGTCCTGACACAGGAACCTTTTATCTGTTCTAGAAGCTCCCACATGGAGAAATAGCTGGTGTAGAGTCTGTAATTCTCCCTCTTTAAGAACAGAAGAATAGTGGCAGCAGGAACCTGGGGGGTTTTTGTGATGGGGGAAGAAGAGACAATCAGATCAGCAGCTCCCTTCCTACATCAACACTGTGACTCACAGAAACTCGAGGCTGAAATATCATTTAAAAACGCTGTTCAGGCATCTCTGGGAGGCAGAATGAGGGAATGTTTCCCATTGAGCTCCAGCTGGAGTGTGTGAGCCAGAGGCTGCTCCCAGCCCAGCGTGGATGTGCAGGGGTTCCTCTGGGTTTGGGGGAGGTTTGTTTTTGCAGAGCCAGACCACAGGAACGGGCTGCAGCCTCACCAGGGCAGCATGGGAATAATTAGGGATGGTGCTGCTTCCCCAGAGCCCCTGCACTGCTGCAATTATTCTCTCCTTTTCATTACCCAGCCAGAGCACATTGGTGAAACACGAGACAGATCCAGGCATGAATGGGAGCTCTGGAAGAGACAGCAGGGGAAACCCAACTTGCTGAAAACATAACTCTGGGGCAATCCCCAGGAAGCACCAGCTGTAAAGGAGCCAGACCCAATAAAGCCTAGAATTTGAGCAGAACTTAAACAGAAGCAGTTTTCCCCGGAACTCGGAGCCAGGCTTTTCAGGTTTGCAGGAACACGAGTTCAGATGTGCTTTCCTTCCTCACCTGCTCCCCCAGTGAGGATGTTTGTGGTGCTGGGGTGATGGGCGTGACTTTACCTCTGCATCAGCTTCCCAGCTCATGGCTGTCCCAGGGATTATGGATTTTGTGGTGGATATCAGGAATTTAGGAATGCCAGCACCTTATTTTGGGGTCTGTCAGCAGTAGAAGCCCCAGCTGTGTAACAGCATCAGTCACTGCACTGCCTCGGATTTTTTGGAACCCTGCTCTAAGTAGGTGGAGGTGACAGTGTGACCCCCAGAGGTGTCACTCAGAGAGTTTTAGGAATGCAGGCTCCATGTGAAGAGCCCAGCCCTGTGGATCCCAGAGGCCCAGGGGCTGGGCTGGCTCTGGGATTCAGGTGGCTCCCACAGCTCTCCCTGCCCGGGATCCAGGATCCATCAATCCGTGCCAATTTTGGGAAAAAAATCCGTGATTCACTCCATCCATCCTCTTCGGAGTGAGACATAAAAGCTGAGTCAAAACCTCATTTATATTTTGTTCCAAACTGTCAGAACTCCACTGGAGTGATGCCTAATTTTGCTTTTTGCTCAGCTCAGGTTCCTTCTGTCTCCCCCTTCCGTGCTGCCAGGGGGATTTTGCTGCTCACCCCTCGTGCTCTGCTGAATAAACCTCGGCAGCAGCTGCTGGAGTCAATAAGTCAGGAGTCTCTCCGAATTCTTCAGAGAGAGATCAGAGTGCAGGGATTGAATTAAAGCCTTTGGATGGATTGAAGTATGTTAAGCCACTCACACATAAAGTAGAGGTGTAAGTTTAAGTTTCAGTATAAGCAAGCAAATAAGTGAGTAGAATGGGTTTTTAGTGCTTTTAGTGAGTAAAAGGTCTTAGATACCAGTGTAGAGGTTTGAGTTCTAGTGAAGGTTGAAAAACAGTCTTAGATACTGGGGGTTCTGTGGAGGCTCCAAGAATATAGATTCAGACATAATAAAGCTATAGTAAGAATATTGCTTACATTTTTCAGATAGAACAAGATAGACCATAGGCATAGTTTATATGTAACCTGGAGTGCTAGGAAACCAGAATTCTAACAGGTCAAAAAGTGATGGTCTGAGTTTGTGTCTTAGCTTGTTGGGAACTTTCTATATAAGAACATGCATTGGGGAGAGCTGGTGCTTTTTGCCATTGCATTTTGCTATTGCATTTTGCCATTGCTTTTTGCCATTTGCTTTTTGCCATGGCATTTTGCCATGGCTTTTTGCCATTGCATTGTGCCATTGCATTTTGCCTTTGCTTTTTGCCATGGCTTTTTGCCATTGCATTTTGCCATTGCATTTTGTCATTTGCATTTTGCCATTGCATTTTGCTATTGCATTTTGCCATTGCTTTTTGTCATTTGCTTTTTGCCATTTGCATTTTGCCATTTGCATTTTGCCATTTGCATTTTGCCATTGCTTTTTACCATTTGCATTTTGCCATTTGCATTTTGCCATTTGCATTTTGCCATTGCATTTTGCCATTTGCATTTTGCCATTGCATTTTGCCATTTGCATTTTGTCATTCGCATTTTGCCATTGCCTTTTGCTTTTGCCATTGCTTTGCTTTGCTTTTGCCCTTGAGACTGACGTGCTTCTGCAATAAACAACTTTATAGCAACTACGAGCTGCTTGGCTCATTAAAGCAAACAACCCAACAAGTTGGGTGCCTAAGAGCACCCAGAGGATTTAAACCTCACAGCAGCAGCCAGATGGGAACCCTCACCCCCCATGCACACACCAGCCCCTCTCCAGACCATGTGTGACAAAAGCAGATGCAAACACAGCCCAGGAGTCATCTGCTCCTCCACTGTCAATATTTGAATGCTCTTGGCTCTCGTTCTGGACAGCAATAAAAGAAGCTGGTTAATCATTGATAATTGCTCGGTGCTATTAATGAACAGGAAGTTTTTTGCAGCTGTCAGATGCACGAGCTGAGCATTTCCTGCAGGGGAGGAAGATTTATTTGGTGACAGCTTCGTTGGAGATTTTTAGGAAGAAAAAAATAGCATTTTGTGTGCTGAAAAATCATGCAAGCAGCACGGTTTCCTCTGCTTTGGATATGATTTTCTGTGGCTGCCACACAGCTAAATAATTCCCAATTTGGCAAAACAAAACTCACTGTGTGCCACTCTGGTCTGTCCTTGATGAAAACATGGGATGGCTCTGAAATTACTGGAAAAAAAAATTAAAGAGTTGAAAGACACCTCAAAGAATGGACGGTTCATTGTCCACACAACTGGGAAAAATTAATCAGGATAAAGCTCAGTTCAACAAAAGCCTTTTTTTGAGGAAAAGGAGCACTGTTATTCTTATATTCACAGGTGAAGAACATGATAATCCAAATTATTTCCTTCATGATGAATATTAAGGTTTTAAGGCTGAATTTGAAGACATTTTAGGAGCAAATAGATCAATGGAAGGCGAAATATGTTGCAAACTTACAGTGAATGTAATGACCACCTCTTACAGAAATGAAGCATTTGGGAATTAAATATTTACATCTTGCATTTCAAAATCACTTCATCATAATATTTTAACCAGGGGAGAAAGACCAAAAAATAAAAACAAAAAGGACAATTAGCCCAGCATTATTGCGTGGGTGAGTGGTTTCCCAGCCAGGCTGGGATTCTGTGCCTCAGCCCAGGGGTAAATTCTGTTCCCAGCACCACATGAACAATCCAGAACCATTCCTAAATCATATTCTGTCCTGGGTGGGATTTTGAGGCTGAACTGCTGGGATCTCACCTGAGCTTGTGGCAGACAGGGATTTACATTGAGGAGAGAATGAGGAAGATTCTTGACCCGGTGCTGGAAGAAATGAGGGAATCAGGATCTCCCCTCCCTCCCCACGCCCTGCTGGGGTGCTGGGTGCAGATCCCTGCTCTGTTCCCACCCCTGCAGGTTCCTCATCATCCCTGGAACACTGACACCCTCCTCAGCCAGCACAACCCTCGGGACAGATCTGTTTTCCTTTCTTTGTCATGATCAATAACAGAATGACACCAAAACCTACAAAGCAACTCTCAAACAAAAGTGCCAGCTGGATGATGCAGTCAGGAAACAGATCCCAGGGATTGCCATGGTGCTCCTTCCAAACACTGGGAATTTTCTCTTGGTATTTTGAGTGCCTGTGGAAACATCCCTTCCCAAAGCCAGGTTTTATTGGCTGAGGTGCTGTGAAAACAGAATAAAAAGCTCTCCCTGCTGCAGACACCCCCAGTGTGAGTGTGGGCTCTGTGACTCACCTGAGGCAGCACAAATCGTGACAATGGCTTGGAAATATCAGCACTTAGTCAGTGTGCACACTGCAGGGGGATTAGGAACAATTTGACAACAGCAAACAGCCGTGCCAGTAAAAGAACTTTGGGGTTTTTCTGCATTTTGGGAAAAGTCCTCATTGGGAAGGGGTTTTGGGTGTCCAGCACAATGTCACCTCTCCCAAAGCAGCGTGGTGAGGGGCTGCCCCAGAGGCAGGGATCCAGCAGTGCCTTGGAGCAGGCTGGGGTGGCCAGAGAGCTCAGAACAGAAAACACTGGAGAGGGCTGGGGAGGGGCACGGGGCTGCTCCACCCTGGCCGTGTTTGCACCCAGTGTTTGTGAGCACTCCCTGGGCTGATTGTGGGGCAGAGCAGGGACAGGGATAGGGACAGGGACAGGGATAGGGATAGGGACAGGGCACCCTCCTGGGTGAGCAGCACCTCACCTGGACCAGCTCCTGCTCCCAGAGGCTGTCCTGGCCCCTCTCCCCCAGGTAACTCCTCCATATTCTCCATATCCTTGATATCCTCCATATTCTTCATATCCTTGATATACTTCATATCTTTCATATCCTTCATATTCTCCATATTTTTGATATCCTCGATATCCTCCATATTCTCCATATCCTTCATATTCTCCATATTCTCCATATCCTTCATATTCTCCATATTCTCCATATCCTCCCTTCCCTAATGTGCAGCTCTGCTGCTGCTGCTGCTTTGGCTTTTCCTGTGTTCTGCTTTTGCCAAAGCAATTTTTGCATTTGCTTTTTGCTGCTCTGCCCCAGCTGTCCTGCCTGTGCTCTCCTGCTCAAGGATCTTGGGAGCTCCTGCAAAGTCTTGTTTTCTCGATTTGGGCTCGGCTGTGCCTTTTCCCCCTGCAGTGCCCCGGCTTTTCCTGCGGGAGGAACAGCAGAATGGGCAGCAGAGCTTTGGGGCAGAGCCTTGCCCCCAGCCAGACTGGCACAGATTGTTCACCTGGTGCCATTGTGGAGCTGTCCCCTCCCTGAGAGCCCAGGGCGTGAATGTTTGAACTATTTTCCTTCTCCCACTTGGCTCCAGCGTGGAGTGGCTGAAAGAATCGTTTAAAAGCGTCCCAAGAGCCTTAAGGGCTGTAAGTCAGCCTGTCCTGCATGCCCAGCCCCTGCCAGGCTGGGCTGGAGGTGTTCTTGGGTGTTCCTTGTTTGCTGTAGGTGACTCATCCCAAGCCTTCCTGCTCTGTCCCTTCTGCTGTCCCCTGTGTCCCCAGTGCTGTCCTCAGCTGTGCCAGGGCTCGGAGCCACCTGGCCCTGCTCTCACCATCCCCAGCACGTGGCCCAGGAGCCTCTCCCTGCAGGACAAGGCAGAGCTGTGCTCCAGGTAAGCAGAATTTCCCAACTCTGCCCCATTTGCAGCCCTTTCTTTGCTCCGCATCAATCAGAGCTGAAAATTCTGCTTTTCCACCTGGCCATGGCCATGTCCTCAGCCCGGGTTCCAAGGGCAGGAAACCTGATTATTTTCTGTGATGTTTAAATACAACATATGGTAAGTTTTAGTGAGGAATTAATTGTGGATTTTTGGCATTAATAGGCACGGGTGATTGCAATATTTCACGCTGGTCAATGCATCAGGAAGGTGAGACTTGGCTGCCTTTAGCAGTACACTGCACATCATAGATTTTGCTGTAATTTTCTCTCGTATTGTCAAAGCTTTTACCATCCTGCCAGGACCAAACCAATGATTTTTGAGAGAGTGAAAAAGGAGGATTTTTCCCAAGCCTTGAACTTGGCACAGTACGGTTCACATAACATTTAAACCAATTAAAAATACATTTATTTTTCTTTTGAATTATTTTCTGCATTACAATGGAAGCAGTGAAGCATAATTTGGGAAAGGGATTGTTTCAGGGCTGTAGAATCTGGTAGTTCATGTTCCTTTTGGAACCAGTTGGGCTGGATTCCAGCTGGCCCAGGGGAGTCCCCACAAGGACAATATCCTTGGGACTTGCTGAAAAACCTGTACCTAGAAAGGAAGCCCAAGGATAGGAATTATCCAGCTCCTCCTGACTTTTAAGGGCTTTCCTATCTTTTTGAAGAATGTTCTTGTATCAGAATCATCTCCTTTCCCCTCTCAGTCCTCAAAATTTGTCTTCTCCTACAGAAGTCAAATTTTCTCTCACAATGTGAGGAAGAATTCTTCCCACAGAGCCCTGGAAGAGCTCCAGGGAGGGCGTGGATCTCCCTCTCTGGTGACATCCCAAAGCCACCTGGGTGAGTTCCAGTGTCACCTACTCAGGTGGCCCTGTCTGGCAGGGCTTGGACTGGGTGACCTCCAGAGGGCCCTTCCAACCAATTTCTTCTGCAATTCCATGATTATCTAACTCACAAGCACATGTGAAAGCTCCTTTATTTGCCAGAAAACCTCTTTGCCTTCACTTTGAACAACTTCAGCTTCAAGACATGGTATATGAAATGAGAGAAAAATGGATCTGACCATATAAACAGAGGCCTGAGCACTCTGGGAAAAGCAATTCCACGGGAATACCCGGCTGGAGGTGCTGGTTTGCACAGGGGACAATCAGCTGCAGGAGCTGTGCTGGCAGAAGGGCAGAGCTGTGACATCACCTGCCTGGCAGCTGGAAACGCTGCCAGCTCCATCCCGTTCTCCGTTTTTATCAGCATTTGCTGCTCTGCTCACATTTGTCTATAGGTGGCAGTGACCTGTCATTTTTCTTTAAAATAGGGCAGAAGTAGCACACATGGGTGTTTTCTGTATCATGAAGTGGTTTGGGGTGGAAGGGACCTTAAAGCCCATCCTGTCCCACCCCTCCATGGCAGGGACACCTTCCACTGTCCCAGGCTGCTCCAAACCCCATCCAACCTGGCCTTGGATACCTCCAGGGATGGAGCAGCCACAGCTGCTCTGTTCCATGTGCACAGCAGACAACAGAGTTTGGTGTTTTGGGATCACATTTAGGATTGTGTAGCAAGTTTCCTCATTTGTAGCAAAAAAAAAGAGAAGAGAAGAGAAGACCCAAATATATTTGAAATTAAGAGGAAAAGAAAAGACAAACCAAACAAACCCCCAGAAGATTTATGTGAATTTGTACACAGGCTGCAGTTCAGGATTTCCATGTGTGATGCCTTTCCATGCTGCCTCTTTTCCTTCTCTCTGCCTTTCACGAAATAAAAACCAAACAAAACCATACAAGGTGCTGTAATTTATGCAGAGATTTTTAGCCTTGTTCTGCTGCTAACCCCATGCTGCTGTCCCCTGAGCCCTGAGGAATGCTGCAGGTGTGACTGCAGCCAGTTTGCCTCCACAAACAAGAAAAGTTTGTTCTTTGTACCATTTTTGGGGAGCAGCTGTGAGCCCTGAGCACGATGGGTTTGGGTCAGACTGGTTGGGGCAGGTTCCTTGGAAAGGCAGGTGGGATTTTAGGGGTTTGAAAAGCCTGGCCCCACTGGCTGTCTCTTAACCAGAATTAGGCAGTGAATTCATATTAATGACATAAAAAGGGTGATTTAGGTTTTTTTTTTCTCCCAGGAGCTATGGGGAATACCCCGAGTGTGCCAGAGGAAGCTGAGGATGACAACACCTGCACAGTGAAGAGCTACCAGGTGAGCAACCCCACCCCACCTGCCCTGGCTGCTGCCAGGGCCATTTCCACCCCCTTGATGTCCTAAAAACTCTGCTCCTTGTTGTTTCAGCCTCTCCCCGAGTCTCCTGACACTGTTCAAAATGGATCTGTGGTGTTTGCTCCTTCCCTGGCAGTGAATGGTGAAGGTGAGGACTGGGAAAGGGGTTGGAAGTGCCCTGGGGAGGTTTGTAGTGTAGGAACAATAAATATTAACGCATGGCTTTGAATTAGGGGGTGTGCCCATGTTTCAGCTCTTATTTGTAAATGTGCTTCTGCAGAAGCTGGGAAGTTTAAATACAACGAAAAGAAAAAGAAGGAATTCTTTCCAAAGTTCTCTGGGTTAATAGTTCTGGGGATTTGGTTCTGCCTTGGCCCCCCAAAAATGGATTTACAGAGGGAAGGGCTTTGTGTGGAGCATCGGGCAGGGGTGGTTTGGTGCTGGGCCCTGCCAGGTTTGTGACAAACCCTGCCCAGGCTCTGCCCAGGGGGAATTCCTGGTGGAATTTGTGTCTCCAACAAGCCTGGGGGGAATTGTTGCTGCAAGGAGCCCAAATTGAGGTTCTTGGAAAGGACAAAATGCAGCGGTGGCAGCAGTGCAGGAGGGGGATTATGGGTTCTTAGGGAGGTTTGGGGTTTCTGGGGGACACCAGGAAACGTTTTACAAGAAGAGAACAGTTCATGTGTTGGACAGGGATAAAAATCCATGTCCTGGTTATGTGTTCTTATCCACAGGATGATAAAGTCTTAGAAACTACCTCTGCATTTTTCTATATGAACCCATATTTCTGATTTTTCAGCAGCAATTTCCAGCTGAAATTGTAGAAATGCCTTACTCATGATAGAATCCTTATCCATCTGAACATTTCCATCTCATTCTCTCTTTTCTGGTCCTGTGTTCTTGAGCAGGGGCATTGCTTTGACTTGAAACATACTGACCAATCCTTTATTAACAATTAAATATATATAGGGAAATTTTTCTGTCTTGTTTTTAATTTTAAAACAGTGATTGGCTGGGAAAAGCACCAGAAAGTGGCAGGCATTAAAGCTGCAGTGAAATTGTTAAATCAGAATTACATTTGGTCCCTTCTGATCCTCAGCTGGGCCTTAGTGAATATTTAATGTGCAGAAACCATCCTTGCTCTCATTTTGGAGGTTTCAGCCCTTCCTGAAGAGAGTAGGGTCCATCTAAAATCCCCAGTGAGAGCTTCATAACAAAATCCACCTGTTTAACAAAATTTAACAAAATTCAGCTCCTGAGCTTGGATCCTAGAGAATTTAGAATAAAGCACACTAATTTATTCTTTCCCTGCACACGAACGAAATAAATTCTGTCCCTTTAATGGATAAACTGGATAATGAGTGTATGGATAAAATGGATAACGAGTGTAGGACAGTTGATGGGGTGTGAGTAAAGCATTGTTTGTGAGTTAATCCCATTTCAGCCCAGTTTGGGTGGGGTCAGAGGGGTCTGGGTTTGCAGGTGAGCACCCCAGAGTGCAGCTGAGCCCCACTCCCAGTGCTGCCACCCCAAAATCCTGCTGTGAACTGCATGGCCTGAGCATTAAAAACTCCTTTCCGAGTAGTTTTGAGAAGTTATCTCCACAAATTCCAGGAGCTCCACCGCTGCTCACAGCTCTGAAACTCAGCCACTCTCATTGTCACTGCAGCTTCTTTTGTTTTCAGAATAAATAAAACCCAACAATTCCTCTTCAACCTTACAAGGAAGGAAAATACTTTATAATTCAACGCTGAGAGAAATACTTTATAATTTGTTGTTAGGAGAACCCTCTCAGTCTGTCACAGGCACTTGAAAAATCTAAATTTAGGTTAAAATAATCAAAAGCTGGTGTAGGAATATTCAGGTGGTTCTGATAACAGCTCAGAATCTCTGTTCCATGGCCCAGATTTCACTGCCATCCCACCATAAGTCACTTTAAGCAGTTACCTACCAGCAAAGCCTCTCTCTGTGTTTTTTCTGGTGTAAATCAGCAGAGTTCTGAGGAGGAAATAAAAGCCAGATGATTTCCACTGCCTGAAGACCTAGAAAATATATGTACATCTTATTCCTCATATGTAAAATGAAGCATATGGGACTGCTTTACTTAAATGGATTACCTAATTAATGTAATTGCTAAATCAGTTTAAGTAGCAAGTTGAGAAATTATGCATTTCTGTGTCGATGTTTCTTGGATTTTAACTTTTTCCCTGTTTGAAAAGCAGTTTAAATCATTGAGAGACAACTGAAATCTCTGTGTTTGTGCATTGTAATCAAGGTTTTGGAGAAACAGAAGTGATAGAAGTTATCACTATGGGAAACAGAGTCGGTAGTATTTCTGAAATGAAATACTGCAATAAATAACTTTTTTGGGGCATAAAGAGAGGATTTTGGAGGGAGCCAGAGATGAAAAAAGGGAACTTTTTTATGCTTTCAGTAATAAAAGCACTTGGTGAGCAACAGGTGAAGGGGGCAAGGTCAGAACTGGAGTTTTGTGTCTCTGATTTGCACTACACAGAGCAGAAATGCAGCAGGAGGACAAAGCAGGAACAATTCCACGTGGGGTTTGGGTAATTCCATGCAGATTGAAACAACGACCTGCTCCTAAAAAGAATTACAGAGGAAAAAAAAAAAAGGAGTTAAAAAGATTAAAAAGGAGAAAAGTTGAGGGAAGATGCAGCTCCTTTGTCCCAGAGGATAAATCCCATTCAGCAAATCCTGCTAGCAGCCAGAACCCAACAGAAATCCTGATTGCAGCAGCTCCTGTGCCTGCAAGGCCTGAAATGTGAAATATTCCAGGGGTGTTTTTAGAGAATGATCATTGCTATTTTTGCTGCTGGCTCCTCTCCCCCTATTTCCATTAATTCCTGGAAATAACAATGCAAGTTAAATTAGTGAAACAAGATGATTCTTGGAGCACAAATTTTATTTGCATGGAATGCTAGAGCAAGATGGCAAAAGGATGTTAGTGTATTATTTATTTATTTTTTTTTTAAGGCAGTGGCAATGTTTTATTTTGGATTAGTATTTGCTGCAGTAGTTCATTCAGTTCATTCAGGGCTGTTGTACCCTGTGCTGGCCTGCACTGCTGGAATTCCTGGTGCTAAATTTTGCCTTGTAGCAACCAGAACCCAACAGAAATCCTGATTGCAGCAGCTCCTGTGCCTGCAAGGCCTGAAATGTGAAATATTTCAGAGATGTTTTTAGAATATTATCTTTGCTATTCTTGCTGCTGCTTCCCCTCCCCCTATTTCCATTAATTCCTNAAAAAGATTAAAAAGGAGAAAAGTTGAGGGAAGATGCAGCTCCTTTGTCCCAGAGGATAAATCCCATTCAGCAAATCCTGCTAGCAGCCAGAACCCAACAGAAATCCTGATTGCAGCAGCTCCTGTGCCTGCAAGGCCTGAAATGTGAAATATTCCAGGGGTGTTTTTAGAGAATGATCATTGCTATTTTTGCTGCTGGCTCCTCTCCCCCTATTTCCATTAATTCCTGGAAATAACAATGCAAGTTAAATTAGTGAAACAAGATGATTCTTGGAGCACAAATTTTATTTGCATGGAATAGTGGAGTAAGATGGCAAAAGGAAATTAGTGTGTTCTTTTTTTTTTTTTTTTAAAAAGCAGGGGCAATGTTTTATTTTGGATTAGTATTTGCTGCAGTAATTCATTTAGGGCAGTTGTGCCCACTGTGCTGGCCTGCACTGCTGGAATTCCTGGGGCCATTCTAATATTAGGATTCTTGGAGAAAAAAAATTATTTGCATGGAATAGTGGAGTAAGATGGCAAAAGGATATGGATGAATATTTATTTTGGATTCATATTTGCTGCAGTAATTCATTTAGGGCAGTTGTACCCTGTGCTGTCCTGCACTGTTGGAATTCCTGGTGCCAAATTTTGCCTTGTAGCCCTTAATGGTTTCTTCGTGGCCATCAAAATATTTTCTCCATGATTATCTGAACATCAGGGGAGAAAAAAGTGCTGTGTGGCTCTAATGCCACAGCTGAGCAAAATATTTGTTTGTGGCTGGCTTGTACTCAAAACAGAGGAATGAGATGAGCTTCAAGGTCCCTTCCAACCCAAACCATTCCATGATTCTGTGATATTGCATTAACCATTGATCTTCTCTATTTTTTCCTTAAGTCAAGGAAAAAATGTTGGTCTAATTTGCCAAATTCCAGGAAAAAAAATCTCCTTGAGTGTGCTCTTACAGAAGAGGGACTTCATGTAGCCACAAAATTTCCTTTTTAGCACACCCTGATGAAGGGAAGGGGAAAGAGGGACAAATCTTCTGGAGTGTGACTGCCTTTTGTTCAAGAGTTGAAAGGCAAATGCCCGAAAATTTCAGCAGCAGCCTGAAATGCAGCCTGTAAATTGTGTATTGATTTTCATTTCAGAGCAGCTTTTCATCTCAGTCACAGCGAGCAGCTTTGATCTGCTCAAAGACCTGGCCTAGAATTTGGGGGTTTTTGCTTATTTTTGACATTTTGCCTCTGGACTGAGGAATAAATCTGGAAAAAAGTGGCACTTGTGTGTCTTTAAAAACAAAAATATCACGCGCTTTTCACCCAAATATTGGAATTTCAAGGCTTTTCTGCCTCGGTTTCTGTGCCTGTTCAGTGCAGCTCGGCCCAGCACTGGTGGGATCTGCTCTGCCTCTGTTTGAGACTTTCCCTGGAGCAGCTGGAGCTGACACAACACACACACACAGCCCATGGCAGTGACATTGTCCAGGGCTTCCACTCCTTCCATGATAATCAGAGATAAAAGGAGCTCCACAGGCTCACGAGCTGCTGCTTGTTGAGCTGATTTTCTTAATGCTGGGCTTACATCCCTGTTTTTATGCTGAAGCCAGTTTTCCTGTGGTTCATTTATTATCTGTTACATAAAGCAGAAGTTCAGCATCTCTTACAATTCTTTTCCAGTGGATATTGTTTCCCCTTTCTTTAGCTGGGGAAGGGTTTTTGATTTTTGCTTCCTTCCCAAGTTTCCAGCTATAATTAGAAGTTCTTTTTCAAACATTACTACAGGAGGCTCAGGAAACCACAACTGATCCTTAGTGGCCCCAGCTGAGTATCTCAATAGGTGCTGGAGTAGCTGTAATTTGTACTTTTGCTGTGCCTGTCAGGACATTGAAACTGAAACTGGTGCTCATGAAATATCCCAGGAGGATATTGCTGGCCAAGGATTTCTGCCAGTGGAGTTGCTTCCTCACAGGAACAGCAGAAAAAGAATCCAGGAAATAAAATTTTCATGTATGGCCAGAAACTGGGAATCTCTTTGCCTGCCAGAACAGGTTGTGCTCAGGAGCTCTGGTGCCCAAAAAACGAAGAGGGAGCAAAAGGCACATTAAAAATGATCCAAGGGGAGGAGGTGGGAGCCAGGTCCTGGCAGCTGTGGGGTGCTGGAGCAGCTGTGGGGTGCTGGGGGGCAGCTGTGGGGTGCTGGGGGCAGCTGTGGGGTGCTGGGGGCAGTTGTGGTGTGCTGGGGGTAGCCGTGGGGTGCTGG